>OY720442.1:123952690-124552690 GCA_963082915.1 Dolichopus griseipennis | reverse complement strand
ATTTAAAATGTGAAGAGTACAATAAACAAAATTTAAGAAATAAAGTAAAGTATTCCGCGGGAATTTATAAATAATTAAAAAAATTTTTTTTATTTTTTCAAATTTTTTTTTATAAATTTTCTAAAAACAATACAAAAGAATAATGCACAAAATATTAAATGAAAACTATAAAATAAAAATATTAATAATAATATTTTTTCTTAATTTGGTTGTTTTTCGTTAAATAAGACATTAACCCAAATAAATTCCAAAGGAAAAAAAATTTAAAATGTAGTTCTTTATATATATATATTCGATACACTTTTACCTTTGTGAAAGAATTTAAGAAAAATTAAAAAAAAAAATTGTATATGTTCATGTGTTTATGTTCATATGTAATAGTTACGCGTCTGAACAAAATATATAGAACACTCTTTTAAAAAAAAACTTAAAAACTTTGTTTTTCATTATTAATTGTACACATTTTTCAGTTACCAGTTGCCAAATGGTAATAAAAATATGTTAAAAGCATAAATATATTATGTATGTATATATGTTAACATATACAGTCACCAACTGATTTATACGGTACCCAATTTTAGGTTAATATATAAGTTTCGAAAAATTTTTAATTCTATTTATGTAATTTAGTAGGCGCAACTGAAACTATTTCTTACCCTTAGATTTTTGTGACCATGTTTGGTATTGAAACCTATTCTGTTTTTTGGATCCTATATAGTGATATAAAATTTTTAATTCTACTTATGTAATTTAAGAGGCGCAGCTCAAGTGTAATTTAATAGGCGCAATTGAAACCTTTTTAAATAGGCCAGTTAAAACTTACGCTAGATTTTTGTGACAATTATTAATTGTCCATTAGTTGGAAGCTTTCAATTAATTTGATTTGGATCCTATTGTACCAAGGTAAATATATAAAGTTTTGTATTATATAGTGATGAAAAATTTAATAGGCGCAACTGATAGATTTTTGTAAAAATTAGTTATATATTGGAACCTATTATTTTTTATGTGATTTCGGTCCTATTGTATCATACAAGATATGATTCTTCTTTAGGGATATAAAATTTTTAACTCTACTTATATATTTATTTAATAGGCGCAACTGAAATCATTAGCTAGGGGAATCACTATATTGTTGCCAAAAAAAAGCACGATTATTATTCCCTAAGTAATCTGAGCTAATTTATGGACACAGATCATGCTCTACTTTAAATTATCCCTGAAACCGCTTAAAATAGATCACTGTACGCATTTAACATTTGTGCATATATAAAAACTTAAAAATGCGAAAATGAAAGAAAAAAAAAAAACAGATCAAAAAAGAAATAAACAACATATGGGTTTTATAAAAACAATATATGTATATAATGTTGAATTTTAAAGCTGGAAGCTATCACAAAAAAAACAAAAATTAAAGAAAAGAAACTGGAACACTATACATTAATATTATTTTATGAAAGTAAACTTTTTTTTTGTAAAGGCAAAACAAACAATTCAAACATTATGAGTTTTTTTATTGAGAAAATTAAACCGCATTATCAGTTTTTTATACCATTTATCTGTTTTTTTTTTTCCTTTTTTTTTTTTTATTAAATACAGGTTATCTTTTGATTAAATTAATTCTCAGGTGTAAATAATGTGCTTAAAATCAAGTTATTCATTATCAAATTTAATATATAAAAGTTATTTAAGTATTTTTTTCTATTTATATTCAAGGGAATTTTGTCAATTTAACAGGCAGTTTTAAGTTTTAAACTGTTCCAATTATTTTTTTTAACTTAAAACTTTGAAGTAGAAAATGGATCAGTTAAAATTTATTTTAAGGCAGAACGTTATTAACAAACAGCCTAAACATAGTTAAAGTTAAATGAGCGTAAAAATTTTTTACTACAAAATCTTAAAAACTTAAATGAAAGCATCGCACAATTATATTATATGTAGATTTTGTATAAAACGAAGACTGAACTTAAGCATCAGACATTTTATACATAAAAAATTAAAATATTTATATGGTACCAATGATTATTTTATTATTTGTTTCATCACTAGCTGGGTTTACAATTCTAAACAACTAATAGATGAAAAACTTTAAGAGAAAAAAAATCCAAATACCTACACAATATAATCAAGTACCTAAAATCTGTAATAAACCTTTCACTTTTTACCTTAGGTATACCAAATTGACTTTGAATTATTTTTCAACCATTAACATTGTTTAATCTAAAGTGAATATACATACTTTCGATATGGTATTAAACTAAAATTAAATGTTTACATCTTAATTAACATGTTATATTTTCTTTAGTAAATAATTACTTAGGTTTAGAGTTTGAAATTTTAATTAAATTTTAAATTAGAAAATGCTTCACTAGATAGCGAAAAATTTTTAGAAAATTAGAAAAAAAGAGAAAAACCGTGTCGAATATTTTTATTTAAAAATTTTAAATGGTGTTTTATTTAGATAGTTTTAAGAATTTAAAGAACTAATTTTTATATTATAATATTGTAACTATCACAAAGGAAATTTTTCAAAAAAATCGTATGTTAAGATAATGTATATACCAAATATATTAAAATAAATAAAATCCCCTATTTATTGGAACCTTAATTCTAAATAATTTTAATTATTCGAAATAAATTATCGCATTAAAAAGTGGTTCAGTATTTTTAAGTTATCGAATATAATATATTTTTTTGTGTGATGCAGAAGTTATTCTAAATTTCCAAAACATCATTCCCATTAAAAAATAAAAGGAATTTTATAATCTGTAAAAAAAAAATTAATCTCATTATTATTCGATTTTAAATTTTAATCATACGAGACATTTCAAATTTGAATACTTTTTCATCCAACAGCATATATTCAATTAATATTGGTATTTTATAAGAAAATTAATGATACATTTAAAAGAAATATTTTTGAGGATTATCACATCCTTTATACAATTTCACAGATACTATATAAGTACCATTAATATATACACTGTTTTTGTATAATGATATAAGACAAAAATAAACCTGTTAATAATGAGAAATGATGTTTAAAAAGATTATTAATTATATAGAAAAATTTAAAATTATGCTAATGGATTCTATATATCAAAAGGGAATTATATTTTCAAAAAAAAAACGACTTTTGAAATTATAATTTATTTGGAAAAGTATATTTAGGATTACTATTTTCGTTTATAATCGGTTAAAACATATTTAAAATAATTTTTCCATATATTTATCAAATTTAGTTCCAAATTCAAATTAATATTTTATAGAATGTTAAGTAAAACTTAAAAAATATATAAAATTTGAAATAATATAAATTTCAGAGGCCATTGTGTTCAAGTAGATAAGAATATCGCTCATTAATCAAGCATTAGGTAATTGAGGAAGGAAAGTTTGAATCCCCAACAGATTATAGTTTTTTCTTTGGAAGAGAAATTACAATAGAAGGATACACAACAGGTTGAAAGACCTGGATGGAAAGATATCATGGTACCAGTCATTAAATACAACAATATAACTTTAACAAGTTCCTCACTTGAGTCTTTTATTTTTTTTAAACTTAACCGAAATTTAAATACTGAAAATTGAACGGTTATAATACGTTCCACAGTTAAATTTATTTAAAAACGTATTCAGATCTTTTAAAAGATATTGTGATATCCTTTACTATCCCTAAACAACTCTTTCGTTTACACTTGTTTACTCTGATAAAAAGTTTACTTATCGTTCATAAATACAGAATAAAAAGGAAAACTAAAATAAGTATAACCATTCAATTAACCATTCCCTAAAATCGAAAGAAATATTTCTTTTAATGGATTCTGAAATTGATTCTTTTTTTAGTATATCTGTTTTTTTTAATCATGTTAATATTTTTTAGTATTAAAAACTATATTAAAAAAAAACGATTATCTAGTCAATAAATAATATTTATGAACTCTTTAATCATATATTCTGTTTTACCTAATAATTAAAAAAAAATTAATGATCAGTTTAAGAAACTTTTGTGATGTGATAAATTTTCGTGTATTAAAGAATATTACATTAAAAAATTAAAAAAAAAAAACCCTTATGAAAATAAAATTGAAGTTTATTTGATTTTAATACAAGATATCTATTTAATAAGAAGTTAATTCAATTCAATAATTCATGGTCAGTTAATGGATTAAAGATTGTAGACCAATAATTATTTCATTATCGAGCTTATATTTTGCAAAGAGTTTTATATTCTTTCAGACATCTAAAGCGATTGTTTGAAAAATAAATGCTGTTTCATAAATCAATAATTAGCTATTTTATTTACTTATTTTTTTTTAATTTAAAGTTTTAGAAATTTAATTAATTACATATATTTAGAGCCTTATGAGACTTTACAACGGAAAATTATAATTCTTTTTCAATCCTTTAAATTATTTCGATTTACATTAAAAAAATGAAAGACTCAAGGGAGGAACTTTATAATGAAAACGTTTCAAACATTTGTGTTATTCGAAATAGACGATTAATAATAACTCAGTATCTAAAAGTTATTATTTAAAAATTATATATATATAAATATATACTGCCTACTTATGTATACATATATGTTTTATATAGTGTATTTTTTTATCGAACTTAATATTTAGAGTTTAAAAAGAGTTTTTGTGATCAAATTTATGTTTTTTTACTCAATTGTTTTTTAATCTTAATTTTTTTTTGTTAAATTCCTAAATTCAAAATTATTTTCTATAAAATTATTTCCATAAAATTTTTGCATAAAATTAATTAAATAAAACATACATATATACATATTCTCAATTAAAGTTGAACTTTTCACATGCAACAAAGTTACAAAAAAACACGAAATTTATCAGAAAAAAAATTCAATCATAAATATTTTTTTTGTTTTACTTTTTTTTTGTCTCACGCACATGTAAAATTTTACACATCCCTTGTTTTTGTTTTTGATTTATATTATGTAGATTTTTTAACCGCTAAAGTAAAAAAAACCAGTTTTTTTTAAACATAAATATGGAACGCTTTGGTAGAATTATTCAACTATTAAAATTCTCTTCATATTTTTTAAAAAGTATAAAAACAAAAAAATTTTATTTTAAAAACCTTTCGTTATTTCTAACTTGTTTACTTGTTTTAAGCAGCCTATAAATATATATACTGTTGTAACTTTCTAAGAATTCCAATATTTTATAAACAAAAAGTTAAATTTATAAACAAGTTAAATGACAACATAACGACTTGAAAACATGCCAAAATAAAAATAAAAAATTAGAAGAAAATAAATTTTTAACAAGTATTTTGAATATTTTAATGCCTTATTGCACTCTTCTATTTAGAATAAATTCAATGAAACTTTTATTATACAGTTACGTTTGTCATAAAAAAAAAGAGTGGAAAAAACAGTTAGAAAAGAAGTTAGTTATTATTTTCATATCGTATTTAAGTACACACAAGTATTAAACCTTTACTTAGAAAGAATTAAAATTAGTTTTTTATATTGTAAATAAAAATTCATTCATGTTGCGATTTCAATTACTCAATTAAAATTTTTTTTCAATATGCTTTATACAATAAATTTAGAATTTATAAAAAAAAATTTAAAAAAATTTATTAGCTTGTTCTAAAATTTTTACAGTAATTTATTAATAAAAAAAGTTTGTAATTCTAACAAAAGAATTAAATACCTATCTATATTTTTAGTTTTTACTTAAAATGTACAAATGTTTATAAATTATTTCACACATTTGTAAAGTTAATAATTAAATTTTCTCATAAATTAAACATATTTAAAGAGGGCTCTTTTCAATTCATATGTGATTGCCGCAATTTGCATTAATTATATGTTTTTAGCGAACCCTTTTTTTAAAATCACATTTTTGCCTTGCATTGTTAATGCTGCATTTTGTTTGAAGAAAAGCATTTAAAATAATTCATATTACTTTAAAACGAAGCAGAAGAACTGTTTTTTTAATTTCTAATTAGATAGACTGATCTTTATTGACCTCCACTTGTACGTACAAAAGTACTAGATCTTACATAATGCAAAACGCCTATTTTATATTTTTATATATATATCTGTGACTTATAAGTATAAATTAAATTTTTTTATTTATATTTCGTATTAAAATAATTTGAACACAGTGATAAAAAGTAGTTAACTTTAGATCGAAAACTAAATAAAAGTTTTATTTTTACTCAGGTTAGGCCTGGGCCATTCGAACTAATATTTGTTGCTCTCATCATAGAATAACTTAGCCAATACAAAGCGTTTTTTTATAATAGGATTTTATTTATAGGAAGTGCAAATAAAATTCAATATAGATTGTTCAAAATCACAAAAATGATCTAAGCCGTACTTAAATAACAGCCCTGATAACAGACAAATAATTACTTTAGAATAAAATATTAAATTTGAAGTAATTTTAAAAGGAAAATTTAATATTAATGTCTGTTAAATTTTCCTTTTAAAATTGTATCAAAATTTTAAATGTTTAAGTACCAACACATAACAAGAAAAAATCAACTCATAAAATAAAATACAAAAAATTTTTAAAAGATAATAAAAAGTAATTATAAAAAATTTTACTTTACTTACCACATAATTTAACGAGAAATGATAAGAAGATCGTTACTCTCCACCAATTCGCATTAATAATAGTTAACATGGTTTTAACTTTTTTTTAATTTTATATTTTTACTTAATTTAATATTTTCTTTAACTTTTGTTTTATTCTATTTATTTTTATTACTAAAGTTTTATTACCTTTTTTTTTCGGTAATATTTTTAATTTCTCTTATACTTTTTCTCACTATTTTTTATTTATTTTTTTTCTGAGTGTTTTTTATCTTTTACTCATATTCATAAAAATTAACCACATCATTATTACTTCACCTTGTTAAGGTGAACCAAAGTCGATCAAACTAACTCTGAGATTAAAATAGAAAAAAATTAAAAAGAATTTAATAAAAATTTATATTGTATAAATTTAAAATTTTAAAATTTTTTTTAAATGATTTCAATTTAATTTTGTATTTAATTTTATAATAACCCATTTTTTCAATTTTTAAATTTTTAATACTAAATCATATGGTTTATTTAATTCATTAATTTGTGTTTCTTTTTAAATTAAATGAAATAAATGCTCATATTTGTAATTGTCTACAATATTAAACTAATTATAATATTATTAAATACATCAATTTAATTTTATAAATTGAATTTAATTTTTTAAATAAAATATGAAATTTTTATACTTTTCATAACCTTTACCATAATGCAAAGAGTTCTAAGATTTAAACAAATGTTTTGTTCAGTAACCATACTAGACTCATCAGTAGGCTGTAGTTTTACATTTCAAGAGACAAACTCTTAATTAAGCTTTAAAAGGTTTCCTATTACTTATGGGAATTTTATAAATAATTCCTGTGAGTTATAAGAATCGATCAAAAATTATTTTTTAAGAAATATACTTTTAAAAATGTACCAAATGCTACTTAGTATATTGTTAAATGTTAAGATGCAAGTAATGATATGTTATCATATCTATCCATGAATTTGAATCCAATAAGCTTTTTTAGATGTAAGAACTAAAGGAAGTTAGTTGGGTAGAATAATAATTATATCATATAAAATCTTTTTTTAAATCATTATTGTTATAATTTTATTAATATAGACTTTAAAAAACTAATATAAAATTTAATTCAATATATTTGAATATTTTGACTAACTGAAGGAATAAGAAAGTCATTAGTTTAATATTACAGACAATTTTTTTTTATATTATATTATCGTAAAGCATTATTATTTTTTTATATTTTTATTTATTTATTTTTATTGTATTTTTTGAAAATTTTTTAAATTTTTAAATTATTGTCACACAATTCTTTTATTATTTAACAGTAATAAAATTGTTGCGTAACTGTAATCAAAAGAAATTTAATTTTAATTTTTTTATTAATATTATTATGTTTTGCTATTTATGCCATTTATTTGCTTTCTTTTTCATTGAATAGTAGAATATAATCATTAGTCATTACTCATTAGTAATCACAATAAGCTGTCATATGCTTATACAAAAGTTTACACCAAGTTGAAATGTGACAGCTAGTGATTGAAAAAAAAAAACGTTCTGAAAATAAAAAAAAAATATTATTTAAAAAAATTTCAGTATTTATTTATGAATATGAATTTTAATTATATTTTTGATTTATATATATAATAAAAAATTATGCAATAAACATTATTTTAAAATTCGTCAAATTTTTGGTTTGTGGTTATTGCAAAATTTTTCTGACATTTTATAACAATTTACAAATTAAATATTTTAGAAAATAAATCGGAAGTACTCGTAAATTGAGAAGAGAATCAAGTACCTAAATATAGAAAAACAATGTGTAAAGGACCACAATATTTTTATAGCTCTTGTGGATTACGCATTGCAAATTTAAAATTTATAAAAAAAAATTAACGTCTATCAGAATCTTTGGAATATCTTGTTAAAACTTATTAAGACAATAGCGACTTACATTACCTTGAATAAATAGTGTATAACATACAGTTATGTATGATAAAAAAAAATTTATAATTATAATTAAATGTTAATAGCTTTGATCAAAATTATTACGTATATAGGTTAAAAGTCTTTGAAAGTAATGTCACATTACGTTTTTGTTGTAATAGCGGTTGATTCTAGAGACACTGTATTTTTTTTTTTTTAACTAAAGCATATTTTACACGATCAATATTAAGTGCCAATATTCATTGAACGTATAAATGAGTAATTTTTATCTTACTTAATTTACGAAAATATTTGTCAGAAATACTTGTGTCCAAAAATTGAACATGCCAGTAAGGGTGTTACAGGGTGTTACATGAAAGCATTAAAAAATCATTTTTATTTATATATAAAGAAAGAAAATCTTGGAAACGCCATTTTCTTATTTTCATCAATTAATATTTGAATCATTATAATTTTTAAATGTACCTGTACTTGGCTTAATCTTTTAATTAAAACCAAATATTTAATTAAATTTTTTGAAAAAAGAAATAAAATTATTACTAGATTTAAAACCAAGTAAAAATCTTTTAAATTTATAAAATAAAGTTACATATTGAATTATTCTTTCAATGAACAGACTTCTTCAGCAGCGGCTTTATATTACCTGTTTAATTAACATATAAAATTTATAATTAATATTAAAATTAACAATTTAAAAATGGAAAAAAAAATACCAACTCATCTTTCGCAAATAATAAAAAGACCATTCATCACTTTCAATTAAACAAATAATAATTGTTTAAAATCTTTCTTTCTTATTCACTTTCTTTTTAAAAAAGCACTTTGTTTTATTTTTCAACTCCAAAATATTCTCTAAAATAGTTTCAAACAAATTTGTTTTTTTGTTATACATGATTTTAATTTCCTTTTCTTGGTTCGTTAGTAACATAACTTTAAAAAAACAAAACGAGGAAGAATGTAAAGTAGACTGTGTCAAGTCTGGGATACCCGTATGTACGTAATATAAACATTGTATCATCAGGTTAATTACTTTTAGCAAAATTTCAGACACCCAGCTTCATTAGGTGTAGAGTAATGCTCATAAAAAAGAAGGACTTGTATGGCAGCTACTAGAACCCACTGCAGTAGAGCAACTAAATTTTGAAAGAAAATTTGGCCATAAAACTAAACTACTTTTGTCAAAATTTCAGATACCCAGCTTCAACAGTTATAGAGAAATGATCATATAAAAAAAGAAGTTGTATGGCAGGTACTCGAACCTGTGTAGCAAAATGGCTGGATTCTAAAAGGGAAAATTTATTAAGAACAATAATTCAATTCTGATCCGATCCATACCTTTGGGTTTATATCTCCACGGACCGCGACCACCTCTAAATAATTACAAACAGTATGGCAAATTTAGTATACCCTTTAAACTACGTTCTCTACGATTATAAAAATCTTTAGATACATATAGTACATGTATTGTAGAATTGCTATATAATAGTTAATATCTCAGCAATTGTTATTTTGTCTTCTTCTTCTTCTTCTTCTGTACTTGAAATTGTAAATGGTCACTTTCACTTAATCAAGACTAAAAAAACTACAAAACTTCAATAAATTAAAGGGCTATTAAAACAAAGAGAAAGAAAATTAGATAAAAATCGCAGAAACAAATCAAAAACATATTTATATTTAGTAAAAACAACCGTGGAAACTGCGTCATCAATCTTGAGGTTAATTTTTTCCCTTCATAACTGCGGTATAACTCTATATAGGTATAACTTGAGGTTGAGATTGAGAGGTACCCAAAACAAAATCATATAACAAAATAAAAATATACTATAAAGGAAAAGTCAAATTAAAAATTAAACATTTTAACTATATAATGCGACATTACTCCAAAAAAAAATTCATTTGTTTTCTTTTATACTTTTAAAAATTTTATTTTTTCATGAAAATGAAAAGTAAAAGAAAAACCAATTTGTAATGGAAAATAAATAATTGTGTGAGAAATAAAAAATAATAAAAATTTTACTTTCAAAATTAAAAATCTAGAAAAAGCAAATAAAATTTCAATTATAAAAATAAAAACTAAAATTGTCAAAGTTTCATAGTTACAAATCAATTTGTTGAATTAAAAAATCGGATATAACAATTTATATAACAATTTTTTAATTTAGATATTTTTTTTTAATTTTCTTTTAACTAATAAGATTTTGAATTCGACAGCTGCCAGATTGTCAGTAGATTCATTCACTTTTATTCAATTTGATTGAAAACTTATCACAAATAAAATAATAATTTCAATGAAAGCAATTCGTTTTGTTGGAACTTTTTTATAAGTCGCACCCGCACTTACAAATTGTGGAAGCAATTCCACCATGTTACAAATATGTAGCGTATATGTAATTCTTATAATTAACAAGAGAGAAATCAAATTATTTCTTGGAAATTTCCCATTGTATCTATTCTGATTCTTTCCCTAAGTTATTGTACTGTGGAAGCTGTCATCGTGTTTATCCCACTATTTTCACTACAGGGGGAAATGATTTTTATAGTTCCGTAAAATAAGCTGTTACGTGTTATTTCTCATTGGTATATAAAAAACATAATCCCGGAGTGCTATTTCTCTTTCAATTAACTCCAACTTGTATAGAAATAAAGTCCTGGGATTTTGTTGTTCAAGAAATAGAGCCTCCGGGTGTTGTTTATCAAAAAATCGAAGATTTAATTAAAAGGAAAAACCACCCCGGAATCTAAATTTCTTATCCCTATGTATAAAAGTTTTAAATTAGGAAGAATTTAGGAATTGTTCGAAATTAGGGTATATCCCTTTTCCAGTTTATTTATATATATGTAGGTGAGATTCTGCTAGAGGAGAGATTTTGAAGTGATAGTTAAAATTCTGGAATATTTACCTTTTTTGTCAGTCTTACTCTAAGATCTGTCTAGAATATCATATATATATATGCATCTCGGTGTTTTATTAGAGCAGTCTAAAGTTAAATTGAAAGAGAAATAACATGCTGGGGCTTTATTTCTCATATTTTATTGTCTTATTTCTATTATAGCAAAAGTTTATTTCTCGGCTCCTATTTTTATGAGTAAAAACCGACAATTGCATTGATTTAAGTTTCTTTACCAATTAAATAAAAAAAAATGCAAAAGACACTTTCCTTTACCTTCTTTCTTTTTATCTCAAAAAAGACATAAAAGTATAAATAAGTTCTTTCTGTTGAAATTTATTTGAAGCAAAATTTTTATCCACATTTTCTAAAGTTTATCAATTTGGTAGAACACTATTTTTTCTTCAATGCATTTTTAAACAAGGACATTCTGAAACGTCCCAAGTAAAACTCATATCCTACTACAACGGTCCTTGATAGAAATCTTTTGGTTAGAGCATATTCTACAGAAATTTTGGAAAATCATAAAACAAAAATAAAATATTAAATGATATATTAAATTCTTATTTAATTACATGGAAAGCCCCAAGGATTACAATGAAAAATACTGATAGAAATTAATATTAACCAGTTTTTTTTTTAATTAAAATATACAAATTCCAGTTTTCCAGAGTTATAAAGTTTTACAGATAAACCAATGCCTGTATACAATAAGATTCTTAAATTTTAAACTAAATCCGAAGTAGAATTTTAATTAAAGTACCTATATCTAATCTATAAAAACACAATTCAATTTTTATCTTCCAGAAAAGTGAAAAGACAGTCTTAAATCAAAATAATTTCAATTGCAGGGAAATTATATATTTTCAATCATACATATAATAAGGTATTTATGTACATTCTACACATACATAATCCTACGAATAAATACAATGCAAGATTAATATGACTTGAAAAAGGCGTTTTATTATTTATATTATTGTAACACTTGCTTGAAGATTCTTTTTGATTATATAAATATATATATATATATATTTGTATATAAATGCGTATTGTATCTATGAAAAATTCTAAGAAAATATGTAATTAATTTTCTTGTTCTTAGAAGAAGATACCATAAAAAAAAAGTTTAAGGCATAATGTTTTTAATATAAAACAATCAACTAAACAACTCAAAGATTTGAAAAATTTGATTATAATGCAATTGAGCTGAATATAAATTTTTTCTATTTCTATAAGTCAAATATATAATCTTGTTTATATAAGTATTATGTGATGCAACTGGTTTTAATATAGTATAATCTAGATTTTAGATAATGAATGAATCTTAAATAAAACTATAATATATTGAGAACCTGATTAATACGAGTAGAAAATTAATACAAGACTAATACGAGTAGAATATATTATTATTAATATTTACCATATAAAAACATTATCAGATTCTAATTATAAGTAATAAGAATAAAAATTTAAAAAAAAATTCTACTTTTTTTAATTACTTTAATTTACCTATATACATATACCTTGTATTTAAAAGGACAATTAAAATTTAACTCATTTTTTCACTCAAATTTAAACTCAAAGTACAATAAGATAAGAATAGTACAATTCACAACACACTTTCATGTTCTTTTAAAAAAAAAAAAATGGAAAAATAATTATACATACATGTACATGGTGTATTTCAATACTTGCTATATATCTTTATATAATATATATATATTGCAATTGATTTAATAAATTTTATAATAAAACTCTTCCTGGACATCAGTAAGATTATATTGAAGATATATTAAACCTGAATTACCACTCTATAAAATATAATTACTCAGATTTAGATACAGTCATACTCACAAATACTTTGCTGTAAAATCTCATTATCTTTTCTTATCATGATACTTAGAACATGATTACTTTACTATTTTACTAGAAAATTTAAAAAAAAAAAAAAAGTAATCATGTTTTGTTTCAAAAGACGTCATATATACGAGTTTATATGGATATATAACTTTATTAAATACGATAACTCGATTCCAAATATTAAATACAATCTTTTTTTTAGCTTGATGTCTTTTCGTTTTGATTAAACTTTGGTCTAAAATCTTTAATAGAAAATTGCAATTGCTGCAATGTAGGATGAAAAACGGGACAAATAATTGTAAAAAAAAATACATTTTTTTTTAATACTAATTTTTTATTTTATAATATATAAAAAAAAAAAAAACTAAATAAAACCAGATATTGATGAACAGTTGTAAAAAAAAAATTCTAAAACATGATTTCATTTTATAGATCTAAGATCTTCTATATATATAAAAAGAATAGAATTAATTGCACTTAAAAATCTTATTGTGAACTTGTGATATTTTTTGAGTTTAAAAATTACAAAAAACCAAAACATGTTTACCGCGCGTTTTTGTTTTTAACATTAATGACATTAACGATTAATATTAGTTTTTTTGTGCAATTTTTATTTTCTAACTATTGTTAGAAAATATGATTCAACTTAATTAAGTTGCTGTCAAAACTTATATATTAGCGTTGCCCAATCTAAATGAATGACATTTGATATCATGTCAAAGTAAATTTTTTTCAAATATTTCATTATAAATATTTCCTTTTTGAAAAGTTTTTATTTATTTACAAACATTTTAAATCAATCGGTTACTAATAATAATTAATAGTACTATTAGATTATAACAAAGATTAAATTTAGATTACTATTAGATTAAAATGAAAGCCGATAGTTCTGGCAGCTAGTGCTTGTAAAACTATTGTTATTTGTAATTTTAAGTGTAATTAATAAAAAATAATAATAATAATAAATATGAATGATATTTGGGAGAATAAAGTGAATTGAATTGAATTACAATTATATTATAATATTATATACTTGATCGTAAAATGGAATTTTAATAACAAATACTTTTTTCATTAATTCGAGCTCGAATTCCTTTCGTACTTTACCAATATATGTACTTTATCATTAAGCCATCGAGGTCTCTAAAAAGTTTTTAATATTTATTATTAAATTGTATTTACAAAAACAAATCTTCAAACACAAAATTTTGAGAACTTTGAACACATATCAAATGAGAACTTTGTTATGAATTGTTAAGATTTGTGCGACTCAGATACCTGAACTTAAATCATCGACAAATTCAAAAATCAAAAATAAATGTTAACATTAGATTAGATGAAAATCTTACATCATGTTCACACTACGCAAAAAACCTACTAAATAGCCTTGTTTAAAAATCAACCGTTCACACTATCGTTATGCATGAACTTATTGTTTGACGTTTTCATAACAGCAATATTTTTTACTGTAAATAAACAAAATTGACTGTAAATAAAATAAATAAACAAATAAACAAAAATCTTTTTTTTAATTATAATTTTCGACGACAATATTTATTAAAAATTAAATAATAAATAAAATTTTTCTTTTAAAATTAAAAAGAAAAAAAAAACGGCGATTTGTTCAATTTTTGGGATTTTTAAAAAATTAATAACAATGACATTTCACAACAAAATCACGTAGGGATATAAAAAAATTCAAACAATAATCGAATATATCAAAAAATTTTAATCTAAAATCTAGTTATAACCCTTAAACTTAACTAGGACTTTCAAAATCCTGGTTCATTTTGACAGCAATTTTAAATATGAAAAACCTTGTTAAAAACCACGCCTGGACCTGGTTTCTTCGAAGAACCTGGTTCTAGTTCATAGTGTGAACATGGTATTACACCGTGTTTAAATAAATTGAGATTGATCATAGTTAGCCTTAATACTATTACTCTTTGGGTATCTTCAGATCTTTGCAAAAATAAAAAAAATATTTGAAACTTTAAAGTCTAGAATCTTAATCAAAAATAACCTAACAATCTACTTCCCCTGGTCGTTCGAACTGTGCTCAAATCTCTTAAGCGAATATAAATATGCATATAACATAAAAAATAATATTTCTTATTTAAAACAGTGTCGAAGCGGTATATAGTAAATAACATTTCTTATAAATTAATAACAGTGTCGAACATGTGTATATGTAAAATATTGCAAAATCCTATAACTATTATAATATTAAATAAAAAATAAATAAATATGAAATAATACTAATTATAACTATACATATGTTATATTCATATTGATGAGCCTAATTGTATGATTGTAAATTTAATGAATTTTAAATAGTTTCTAATACCTGTTATTGCTTACAATATGATACAATTGTTTTGATATAATGAATGAATGTAAATTGTTATGTAATTCATATATGGCAATATGTAATAAGTAATAAAAAATTTCATAAAAATCCAATAATACACATTTGTAATTATTTGGTGCTTTATCGAATAATTATTAAATAATGATATTTTTGTCATTTAATTGAATAATAACCAACTAATGTATTCATAAACCTTATCAGGCCTACCTCTACTACTTAATCAATTATTTCATTAATATATTAAAAACTTATTATTATTTATAACATGTTACTTTTACTCTTATTTCACTTAACATAACATTTCCTAAGTTAACTTTCATTTGAAATCGATTTTGTATACAATTTTTTCATTATAAAAATTAACAAGAAGCATATAGTAAAAAAAATTACAACAATTTCATAGTACTTCCGCACCCGATATACAATTTACGAACCAATTTTTTTATAAAATTTCAATCTAACAAAATAGAAATTTTTAACACCGCAGAGTCACCATTATTTTTAAATGTTTATTTTTACTTACATATATATTTTTGTTTATTATTTTTTTTTTTCACTTATTAGGTTTGTCAAATTTGTAATCAAATTGAAATTTATTACTTTTATTTTCAATATTGGATTTTAAATTTTTTTTATCAAAGAAAAATAAATGAAAGAAACAGAGAGTAGAAGAAATCTATAAAATAAAAAAACAAATTCCTATACATGGTGGTGATAATTAAATTTTGATAACTTTCACTTTCTTTAATGTCACGACAAAAAAAAATTTTCAATTTTTTAACATTTTTTTTTTTTTTAAATCAAATTTTTGTATATTTGCCAAAAAGGAGTGGTTGGATTTTTTTGGAAATAGTTAATATAGTTTTATTCTTTTGGTCCATAAAGAAGAATACAATATTGAAAGAGAAAGATAGCTTATAATCTAAAGAAAATGAATATGTATAATAATAAAGTATTATATTTCATTTCTTAATGTCAAATCTTAATTACCTAATTTAACAGCGGGGGGGAGTATAATGGAGGATTTTTTTTTTTAGTAGTAAATTTTTGAAAAAACAAATGTGATTGATTTTTATCGTATGAAGTAAACTTGGCTTACTAGTGCACTTTTTTTGGCATTGTGTGCACCCAAACAATTGATTGTGCAAAAATCTAAACTATAAATATATAATACTAGCTGTTGGCCCGTCACAGAATGATGGAAGGAAGGTCAATTGAAAAAAAAACTTTTTCTAATTAAGAACTACTTCTAATTTCATCATATACATAATATACATATATTGTATAGTATATCAATACCATTTTCTCAAATAATTTGGCAACCTTTACATTTTGTATTACGCAGATTTTGCTGCGATTCTAGTAATAAATAGTAGATACACAAAAAAAACAAATGCCTCACATAATTTTTTGTTGTATCTTAAAAATTTCACTAACTTTTGTATGTTTTGAATTTGATAAAATGTTGGGGTTGTTAGTTCAAATCCCTTCTTGGTGAAGTTTTTTTTAATTTCAATTAATATTTTTTTTTATTTAATTACGTACTTGTTTAAAATTTAAAATTTTTAAAATTAATTCAATAAATTTGTTAATAAAAATTTTAAAATTTTTTTATAGATTTATTTTGTTTCAATAATGATCTATTTCTCCATCTATTAACTTTTTGTATACATATTTTTAAAAAATGTTGCTTATCAATGTATATTACTTTACAATCTTTGTTTAGATTTAAATCGAAATACTTGTTTGTTGCCTACATTTATTCTATAATGTAACTAAACATGTATTTTATGGACATAAAATTATATTGAATAAATGTTGAGTTTTGAATTAAGTTTTGCATTAACAAAATTCAAATTATAGATTTTATTTTTTGATTTTTTTTATTATACCTAATTAAGTTAAAAAAAATATAATATTTCGTTTGCTTTCTATGATGCATTTCACTTGGCTTTATTTCAGGGATGAGGGAAACTTTGAAAGTGCTTTGATTACATTGCTTGTTTTTTTTTTGCTTTTCAAACTAAATCAAGCAACGAAACAAAGCGAGCATTCGGACTTCGCCATTATTTCAGTTTTTCACTGAAAATAATGAAGACTTACTACAGAAATGTTCCTGTGATGCATAGTCTTAATTTTGATTATCAAAGTGTTTTACTAATTGTATAAAATTTCTAGAAAATGTACTGTGAGAACTAATTCATAAACTTTTAAAATAAATTAAATTCATAAAAAAATTTTTTTTTATTTTATTTTTTTTTCTTTTTTTTATTAAAAATAATTAAAATATTTTTGGGCCTGCTTATGATAATTTATGATATTTTATTTTCTAAAATAAAATACATCCAACAAAACATTAATATTTTATTTTTCATAATTGAACACATCTAACAAAACACATTTAATGAATGCGTTTGTAACACCTCATTTCCAATCTTCCATGATACTATTTCTAATTTCGCATGGCTACCTCAATATTAAATTATTGATTTCGAAGGGCCACCCCTAATTACTGATTTCTAGTAGCCACCTCGTTTCCCAGATTTGACGGCCCTGCTTATTTTTTGGGGAATTTCTTAAAGGAAAGAAATTCCGCCAACAAACCACAAAATATTCAGCAACTAAGCAGAATACTTGTACAGAAATTACAAAATTGAAGCCAGACACGCAATATAATACAAAATGTCTTAAAAAGAGCCATTAATTACCAATAGGAAGATGGAATCCATTTTAAAGATACATTTATAATGACAATGGAAGCCCTGTACAAATAAAGAAACTTGCCCAAGAAGAAAAATTGGAATCCAATATTCCAGACAGTGTTTTAAATCTATATTTATGTAAAATTGTTTATAAATTAGAACTATTACTTATAATGAACTTGCCTCCCTTCCAAAATGTTTCAATTTGATTAAAATTCTTCGTTTACTTTTTGAATTTAACTATCTTTTACTTTCAAATATCCCATTAAATTCCTTACCTTTTTAATCAAACCTATAGAATTATGTTCAAATGAATCCGTTTTTAACTCCTAGCTACATAAAAAAATTAATTTTAAATAAGTGTAAACTTAAAGATATCAAAATGAAGAATGAGCTTTAATAAATAAAATATGTATAAAAAAATAGCTTAATTTGAAAAAAAAAAAAATAGTTTTAATTGAATAAAAAAAAGCGCATATTTTTTAAAAAATTAAACATATTCATATTTTTATAATATATTTTAAATATACATGAATAAAGTCTTACAAGATGCACTTTATAATTCATTTTTTAATTTTATAAATAATTGAAAATAAGATCTTATTATTCTCATATTACTATACATTATATTCATTACAATTTTTCATTGAAACACTTCTTAACTTTTTTTTTATGTTTCATTTTCTTTAAAGAATTTAAATAGAACACAAACTCCATTTTTATAATTAATAATAACCTAATTAAAATGTATAAAATTACAATGTATATATAGATACTTATCCTCATTTTTTTTTATTCAATTAATGTAAATGTAATCTGAATCTAATAATATATGTCTATTGTTTTCTGATTTCTTTTTGTTTCTTTTCATTTTCAACTGAATATAAATAATAATGTTTCAAATTTACTATATACATATATATATATATATATTTATATATATATATATATTTTATTTTCTTTCCATATTTAGTAATAGCTTCTTCCTAACCTTTAAGAATTCTATAGAAATAAAAATTGAATAACTTTTTAAAGGTAAAAACACAATTCCGACAACCGGCTACCGACCACCAGCTAAATTCACTCCGCTCAACTATTTTTTGTCAGAAGAAACATAATCGTAGCGAAGAGAATAATAAAAAATACATTTAAACAAAAAATATCAAAAATTGAAAAATTAATTTGTTAAAAATTGAACGAACTGTACAAATTCTTCGTAAGGTATTTACGGCATATAGATTGTCTAAAAGAATACGAAATCGTAGAAGAAGAAGATGGTGGGTACGTGAAGTAAATTTAATGCGAGATTAGTTTGGTTTTTTTTGAAAAATTCTTCAAAGTTTAAAATTGAAGTTATTATTGAACGTTTTAAATAAAAGAGCTCATTCCTTGTTTACAAAAACTTATAAATAAAAACGTTTAAAAATACTGTCAAATTCAAAAATTCGTTTTTAACATTTAAAAATGTTATCAAACTCGACTCCAGGTTAAAAAATTAGAAAATAAACCTATTTCGACAACTACGAAAATTTGGTTGGGCAACGATCGTCACAATTATGTACAAATACATAAGAACTCATATGTTTTAAAATTTTCGTTGCGAATATTTCGTCGATCGTCACAATTGTGTTTTTACCTTAAGAATGACAGTCCGTTTTCGAATGTTCTAAGAAAGTGTTATATTCATACAAAACGTCACAATACGAATCGTTTGCGCGCCTCAACGGTAAAAGCGATTTTAGCAACCAAACTATTATTTATATTTATAAATAAATTATTAAGCCGCAACCGGTAGTTTTGTGATCGAATAAGCCGATTAATATATCGATCATGAGAAGAACGCGTAAACGACTTAAATCGAACTAATATACTTACTTTATTAGAGACATTCGTAAGCGGACTGTCACTCTTAAAGTGATTATCAATTTTTCTGTCAATTTGCAATTTACTATCCCTATTAATTATTTACAAAGGTAGCAAAAATATAAAGGTAACAATTATACTGCACTGCACTTAATTTTAATAAGTTGAATATACAATAGATAATCTTTTAAATAGGAATAGCACTTGTTGCCTTTATAATGGAAATAAATAACTTGCATAAAATTTTATTCTATTTTATTGTAGGACAACAAAACTATACTAATATACATATAAATTATCTATTATAGTATTATTTATTATATTTCTTAGAACTACTTAAAGTCTAAACATAAGAAAAAGACTATTAAATTTTTTTATCAAGTAAATTAATGCGCCGTGAACGCATTAAAACGTTCATACGTACGTATATATTCTTTTTATTATTAGATAAGTAAAATATGCAAGGTAAGTTTTTTGCGTAATAAATGTAATAATTCTTCAGTTAGACTATGGTATTACAGAAAAAAACAAAAAAAAAAATCAATTAAATAAAAAAGAGAGAGAAAGAAATACATTTATACTACGAGTATATAATATACAGGTATTTAAAATTTAGAACAGAATGCATTTAGAGTTTCCGTGATGTTTTATTGCTTTATAACATAATGTCCGGGATCTTTCATATTTAGTTTATATATAGTTAAAAATATATTATAGAAATATTATGACTAATATGCTTGGTATTACCAGTTTTATTATTCCATTATTAAGTTCTATAGTAAAAGAAATGAAATAAAATGCTGTATTTACCATAATAAAATAAGAATACCTAAATTAGGAGTTTTACAAAAAAAAAAAAAATCGGTTTTTGTTTTCACTAGTTGTTATATTTTACATTGATTTTATATTTTTATTAAAAGAATATAAAATTGATTGAAGAAACAATAAAGATTAATCAAAGCCAATTAGAATAAAAAAGTACATATGCAGTTTTGTATTATAAGACAATATTATATTGCCTGATATTATTAATCCTTTGCCTATTTGACATTTGGACTCCTTATTAAATTATTTTAATATACACTATATATTTTTATTAGATATGATCCGACCAGGATTTGAACCCAAGACTTTTCAAATGAAAAGCCGCCACTTTATCACTGGAGCTATCGGTCAGATCTGCTCAGTTCAATTTATATAATTAAAAATTACAAATTACTATATAAGGACCCTAATGTACCAACAATTTATCAATAATCAAAAACTCATTTTTTTTGATAAATTTTTTTTACACGAAAACCATATTTGACAAACTAATGATTTTTGATTAATATAAAAAGATTATTTGATTAGTGGGATAAGTTTTTGGTGGAATAAGGCCTAGATTTGAAAATTTTACAAAAATTTAATTTATTTCAATAAATCGGTTATTTAAAAAAAAATAAACAAATATAAAAAGACATAAAACTATGCAATTATTTGTTCCATTGCCTTATATATTTAACAGGCCGGTACACTGAAAAGTTTGCGAAAATTAATATTTACTGTGTAATCATAAAGAGGTTTTTGTTTTTAAGTGATATTGTTTCCGGTAAATTTAATATATTTAATTAATATAGAAGAGTAAATTTTAACTTATTAATATATAAAGAATGTAGTAGCGTTATTAAAAAATGTAATTTTACTCATAACTTCATTTTGTGATTTTATTCATAACATTAAAACTAAAAAATATATTAAACAAATATTTAACAGGCTTCCATTTTAATTTAAAACATATATATATATATTATATTTTCAATAATCTTTCTTTTAATTTAACTCTCATAAAATTTTTCTTAATACCTATGTAAGGTAAAGGTTGTGTTCTTGGCTTGGTTCTTGGCACTATTCGAAAAAATCGTTCCCAATATAATTTAAGTAAATACGTAACAATTTGTCTATGCATTTTTCTAAATATAAAACTAGCCCTCAACAATACTTTCACAATATTTTTTTAGGTCTAAAAAAATATATTTATAAAATTTAAATCACATATGCCGTTAATTTACGAACTTACCCTATTAACAATAAATAAAAATAAAAAATGAATATAAAATAATCTGTTAAAAAAACAAAAACAATCCCATTAAATTCTTATTGTAATCCACAAATAGTTAAAAAGTAATATTTGGAAAACAATTTGTATCTCAATACCGGCCTGTTAAATAAACGAGGTAATTAATGATCTATATAAATAAAATAGGTAATATATTAAAACAAAAAATATTTTGTATAAACTATCGAATATTATAATTTGCTATTAGTAAAACAATATAATCATCTAAATTAATATAATCATTTGTTTTACAAATCCAAAAATTTTAATTAATAAATACATATTTATATTTTGCTTTAAAATTTGAATAAACATTTTGGACTTTTTTTAATTTAAATAAATGCTTATTACTAAATTAATATATTCGACCAAAATTAATAATTAACCTTCATTATATATTCATTTTATTCCAAAAATAATATGCATTACGTATGTAAATAGGTGACCTCTTAATTCTTAAATACATATTTTAAAAATTCTTAAACTAAAACCTAATCATTAGATATACAAAAAATTTAAAAATTTCACCAGAATTTGTTTAATTACAATATTTAATTTAACACCCAAAAACTAATATTCAATTTTTTGTTTTTTTAATTTATTTAAAAAAAAATTTTAATTAATGTTTTCAGCTTATTAAGAAAAATATACACTAAAGTGTATATAGTAGCTTAACTATATTTGATTAAAGCAGTAAAGCTTAACATATATGCTTATATATAAACACCTCATTTTAAAAAATTCATTTGGAGAATTCATTTTACTTGAATTCACAACAATTTTGAACCTTCTTCTTTCAATCATGCCATTTGATTTCTTTTTATTAATTATAATTTTTAAATGCTTTTACAATTTTTATATTATTAGTTATGTTAAAATAGAATTTCTTTTTATATTTTTATTTTTTTTTTTATTTAAAATACAGAAAAAATAAAAACGAAGATAAGACTGTAAGATATTAACATCAAACATGGTAAAGTATGCATATATTAACATAAAATTAATAACATAAAAGAAGTGGCTTATAATATTTGAAAATTATGAAATTATATTTTGAAAATTTATTACACATTTTGTTAAAGTTTTTATTCACAAAATTCTATTTTTTTTTATTACTTTTCAACAGCTCCAATAAGGAGTATGAGGGCATCCATTAAGTCATTAATATTAAACTTCAATTTCGTTAGTCTTTTTATTCGCTAAACCGTTAATGGCTTGGACTGTAGTTATTGTGTTAAATCTTGGGTTTCGCAGCAACCATTATCTTACACTTTTATGTTATTTTACAATTTTATTTTATTTTACAATTTTATTTTATATTATAATATTAACTTTTAAGATATACTTGTACAATTTTACAATATTATTTTCGTCTTAATCACTACGCGATTGGTCCGATTAAAAATTAGTCAATCAGAGGTTAAAAGATATTCTAAAATATCATAATTTTGAAAAATATATAAGATGTAAGTAAGATGTCTGTCTATAACATATTGATGTAAGTTAGATAAGGTTAATATTCTTGTAATTAGGATTAATCTTAAGTAATTCCATATCCAACTACTACTTGAGGTAGAAGGTTATAAAGAGGTAAAAGATTATAAGCCTTATGACATAGATTCCTCATAAATGACATTATTTTATTAATTTAAGTTAAATAAAACATACAAATTATAAAAAAGCATATAGCAATCAAGTTTCTATTTAAAGGAACAGGTTTATAATTAAACTATCAAATTCTAAAATTGCCGGCCAAATTCAAGTTTATAATTAAATGTTGTTAATGTTTTAATTTTTAATTTTTATATAAACAAATGTAAATCTCTTTTGAGTTAAAAATTGCAATTTAATACTATTTTCATCTTATATTCTTCTTAGTCTTTTTCTTAAGATAAAATAATATAAAAATCATATAAAGAAAACTCATTTGTAATTCACTATTCACTGGATAAGTAGGAAAATCTAATTTCACTAATTTTTATTTAACTTTTATTTTTTTATTCTATTGTGTTTAAATAATTTTATAAAAAATTTTTATAAAATATTTTAGTATTTTTAAAAAATATATATATATATACATAAATTAATATTTTATTTATTAATATGGAATGGATGGCATTATAATTAAATTAAAATAATTTTAAAATTATTCAACTATCTATCCCATGGGACTTCTGACTCAATGAAGTGAGTCAAAAGTTCCAATGGGACTGACTTCTGACATGTCACCTATTTTTTGATTATACATTTGAAACACGAACGTTATCATCAATTTTTGAATATTACCATGAAGATGCAGCACTTTTCAAATGCATAAAAATGTATTTAACATGTTTAATACACATTCAAAGACAAAACTATATTATCTTTTTAAATAAAAAATTGTCCCAAAAACTTAAACAAAATAAAATTTAAAGGTTTAATTTTATTATTAAACAATAAAAAGGATCAAAATGTAGATTTAAAAGGAGGTACAGACGTTCAATATATATAAAGAAAAATTTTTGTTTCTTTGTCTAATTCTATTGGAATAAAGAAATAAAGTGATTATCATTTGGATTTTCTTACTAAATATGGGTTTTAAAATATCATCAAGGGATTAAAGATTCTGCACGGAAACCAAAAGTATGAAACGACATGTTCATAACTACAACATATAATCTTAAACTCTTTAGCAATCTTTCCTTATCGGACTTGATTGTCAACTTGGTATGCGGACATGTTTGCAAACCAGTCTTAAGGAATAAACTTTAAGTCGTAACAAATCTTGATCTTTGAGGTGGTTACGTAAATATCATTAATAAGTTTTACCAGTTAAGCTTATAAATTTGTTTCTAGTTTTTTAATTATATTTTTTAAATGTTATTCATTAACACTGCTCTTAGATCATTTTACTTGAGCTTAAGAATCATTCACTTTTGACGATATTTTAAGCCACTTTAATCAAATTTTACAGCCCGTCCTAAAATATTTTCCGTGCAGACCATAATATCCTGAAAATGAAAAGGTTATATATCCATACCATTTGAAATTGCTTTTCCTTTTTTTTTTTTGTAAACTAACAAAAGCTAGATTTCGTGAAATTCTTAACAAAATTCTATTACATTTATTACACTAACAAAAAATTTACTCTGCATGTTTTCTTTATGGATTAAAATTTCATTAGATCATTTCGTGTTACTGACTACTATTTTTTCTAAATCTTTTTTTAAATCTTTTAAAACAAATAATTTGTTAGATCTCTTCTTTGTTTTCAATTCGAATCCAAATCTTAAAGATACACAAATTCTTTTACAAAAAAAAAAAAACATCTTTAAAAAAATAAAACAAAAAATTCAAGGCTAAGGTAATGTTACATTGAACTTTTGTTATTTTTTTTTTTTTTAAATCTTTTTAGAAGGAGTTACTGTTATAAAGAAAATCTCTTTTGTAACATTTTGTTTTTGAATTTTGTTGTTTTTTTTTTTTATGTTTTATACCCTCAATATAATATTAAAATTTAGAACATCCTGTCTGATTGTTACTTAAAAACATTTTTAATAATATAGTTTGGGTTTTTACGTATTTGATTATTGTAAAAATAAAATAAAAAAAAAGAATTATCATCGGTTAGACAAATTTTTTTTTTTTGATCCTATAATTTTCCTATAACTAGAAAGAATGATTAATTCAACTGGCTGTTGGAATGAATCGGGTTTTTTTTTCATATTAATGTGATAACTTACAAGTTAAGTTAATGTTAGAAACATATATATATAGTTAATTGCACATGTATTGGAGAAAATATTGTATATTATTTTTCTATAGTTTAATCAAAAACAATGTTACTAACATTGTTACATTGTCTTTGGTTTAATCTTAAGACATGCATTATATTAAGATGGTTGCAGTTATTCTTTAAGACAATAATACATGATCATGCATACTAATTTTTTATTTTATATTGTAAAATACGTGTTGTTATTTATTTGAACACAATAGTTTTCAGTTATGCATTAGTTAATTTTTGTTTTGAATTGAAATAAATTATTGCTTAAAAATTAGTAATATCGTAGACATTTCTACTATTTTGAAGTGTTTTAGTTATCCTAATAAATTGCTAAAAAAATAATATTATATTTAAAAGTTTTAATTATATTTAATTTATTGAAAATCCTATAAAAATTATATTTATAATATTCAAGTTTCTCCCTTAAGTCTTTCGTTTTTTAATATAAAACTGTCAAATTCAAATATAAATTATTTTTTAAAAAATTATATATCTATATATATTTAGAGCACTATAGTTCAGAATCCCTCTCTATATTAGAAATAGCATTGAATTTTACCAATATTACTAGAACTATGTCGACATTACAAGTTTAATATATAGTAATATTATTAACAACAACTGTTTCTAAATTCTACTTATGTCCGTCAAAGTTTCATTTAACAATAGGTTATAATAGGTTAAATAATATTCTTTATTTTCTTTATATCATAAATATCATTGAAAAGGAAAAACTAAATTTATTAAATAAAATTGAAAATTAATAAACAAAAAGATAGTTTCTGGCAGATATTTATTTTTTAATAATTAAAATTATAATTTTAAATACATAGTTAACAGATCTATCAGATTATGATTTTTTAAATATTTTAATATAATATATAATTAGTATGTATAAACTAAGCAAGTAAAGCCATACAAAATCATAATAACCAATTTTTTTTTTTCTTAATTTAAAAGAAAAAAAAAACTCAAGAAACTTTCTTTTTCTTTTAAAAGTTAAACACAAAAAGAGAAAAGTATATAAAATATTATTTACAACAACATTATAAGAAATCGGTGGAAATAGAAAAATAAGTATAACAAAATTAAGAAAAAAATTCAAGAAATCTTGTAATATAATCAAGATATTAAAGTTACCTTAATATCTATATATATACTTGTAGATTATAAATCTATTTCGATCTTAAACAGACCAATAAATATAACACTACACTTGACCAGAATTATATTATAAAATTATTCATAATATAATTAATATATAAAATGGTAATTTATTTTAAAAATTAATTTGATATTTTTTGAATTAAATTTTGACATTACATTATAGTCGGAAAATTGTAAAAAAAATACAATTTAATCAAAGTTGAGAGTATTGAAATTTTTAGTAAAAAAAAAACAATTGATGGAATGCCACAATATTGATCAACTGTTGCCTGCAAAATATATCTTAACACATAGATGAGTGTTAATAGGTACAGATATACGGTATTGACTACCAGGCAAAATAAAATTTCAGTTTTAATTTCCAATTTTACATATATAATATTTAAGTAAAGCAGTTCGGACCAGAACACAAAAGGCATTCATGCAATTATTTTAAATTAATTAATAAACATTTCTCACTTATCATAAATATATATGGTTGTACATGTGTTTTCCATTAATTATATATATATATTTTTTATTTAATTTATTTTAACAATATTTTATAATTAATATACCTTTATAATTTTTTTTAAACTTACAAAATTTTATAATGTTAAAAAATCCAATTATAAGAAATTATTCCAATTTATTTTTGTTGTATGTTTGTACGAATGTTGAATATGTTTAAAAGAATTAAAAAAAAAAGAAAATTTTCAAAAAATTGCATGCGTTCCATTTATTGAGTTTCCGTTCCATTCCCAAAAGAAAAATTAAAATCACAAAGTGCATGTAAAGAAAATATATATATATTATATATTTTATTTATAACTTTTTTTTTTTTTTGCACAATGAAAATACAAAAATTTCTTTTTTAATTTTTATTTTTTTTTAATTTAAATATTATTCAGTTGTAAACATTAAATCCACATCATAATTTTCTTCTTTTAATTAAATTTTAACAATTTCTTATATATATTTTTATATATTATTTTATTATTAAGTATTATTTTCTTTAAATGGCTCACATATGTATGTTTATAAAAATATGTAATATATAAACGTATAAAAAACGTATATAAAAATTATATTTTATATATTAAATTAAAATTAAATTTATAATTTATATATAACATTACATTTTAGAAATCTTTTATTTTATTTCATTTGTATAACACAATATTTTAACTAATGATAATTTTATTTATATATATTTAGTATATATTTCGATAAAAAATATATTTTATTTTATTAAATTATTAAAATAATATTTTTAATTAATTTTTTTATTATTTTCGTAAAATGATATTTGAAAAATTTTTAAAAATTCAGATTAATTATAAACAAAAAATGGGTTAATAACTTTTCTATTATTATTATAATTTTTAAAATAAAAACCTGTGTAAAAAATTACCGCGATCGAAAAATTTCCTTCGTTTACAAAAAATAAAAAAAAATTGTAAAAAAATAATAAAAATAAAAATTATATTAATAAAACAAAAAAAAATTTAAAATATTTCATCCGATCTTTAAAATCAAAATTCATATATAAAAGCCACGATTTGAACTAAACTGTAGTTGTGCAGTTAAAATGAAATTGTACACACTCAATTCTCAGGTGAAATTAATCATCCGCCATAATAATATTTTTTTTTCTGTTTTTTTTTTTTCCTTTTCTTCATTTCTTTCTTTTATTTACCTTACCAATTACCTACCAAACTTAAATAAAAAAACAAGTATAAGAACTACTAGAGGAAGGTGTAAAATTAAAAGAGAAATTAACTCATTTTAAGAGAATTTTATAATGTATGTACGTATGCATATTTAAAAAATAAAAGAGTAAGGAATAGAGAATAAGAAATAAGACACTCAACGACTCAAGAGAAAAAAACCAGAAACATATCATGAGAATTGAGAAATATTTCAAGAAACACCGTATTACACTGTACAGTGTATACTGTCTTAGAAAATACACAGACTTATTGTATGTAACAATTCTTAAGATTTTGTATTATACTTCCTAAGAATTTTAATCAAAAACAAAATTTAGAGTTTGCAGTAATGCAGTTCATCATAAAAAAATAAAATAGCATTTGATTTTTAAAAAATCTTCGAATGCCAAGATCCTGAAATCAAGTCTGAGTCAAGAAATAGTAAATCTAATCAAAGTGCAAAGGGGTGCAAGTTCAAAAAATAAAATAACTTAAATTAATTTATTAACTCGAAAAGTTGATATAATAATTTTCGTTATAA
Organism: Dolichopus griseipennis; assembly: GCA_963082915.1. Lineage (NCBI taxonomy): Eukaryota > Metazoa > Arthropoda > Insecta > Diptera > Dolichopodidae > Dolichopus > Dolichopus griseipennis. The sequence continues at coordinate 124,523,221 of OY720442.1, read as the reverse complement.
ACCTAACCAATTCGCCACTGAGATAAAATTAATGGTATAAAACGAGGGAATTTAATAATAACAAATATTAACAAATAATTTAATTTAAAATATAACTCAAGTTTTAAATTAAATTATTTGTTTAAGACATTTGTTGTATAATGTCTTAAATTTTAATCTAAGACATTATACAAATGTTTAAAGACCTAATAAGTAGTAGTATATACTTACTATACTTACTATACTGTCCTGTACCTTCTCTCCTGTTCGAAAATGGTATAGATAAGCTTACTAGCCTATAAGTAAAACAATTAATAAGTTTAGAAATAGGGTAGTTAAATAAAGCATTGTTATACATAATTGTTAAAACAGAATTATAATAAAAAAATTAATTAAAAAATAGCCAAATGTTTCTGATTAAAACAAGAACGACAAAACTACAATGTAATAAAAAGTAATAATTTTTTTTTGTAAAAGAGAAGAAAACGATTTCAAGCTTAAAACTTTCAATTTCATCATTACATTTTTTTTTTTTCTTGTTTGACTATCAATAGTAGTCTGAAAATTTATAATTTTAAATAATTCATCTTGCATTTTATTTTACAAAAAATGAAAAAAAAAATAATAAATGAGTATTTAGATTTTAGATATTATAAATATGCAACTATAAATTAATTAAAAACCGTATAAAACATTTTAATTACAACAACACAAGTTGTTATTCAACTTTATACAAAAATATGAAATTTTGTATATACATATTTGGTTTTTTCTACTAGAGAAAAAACAGTGACAAAATCTAAAGAAAAAATTGATCTAGATTATATGAATACTTTTAAAAATATTATCGAAATGAATATTAGCACGACTTTGATAATTATACCCCCATTAAACTTTCACTTTTCGACCAGACATTAAATTTTTGATAAATTTGTTTTCATGCATACATGAATATTTTTATACTATATATACATAGTATATATTAGTTCTTATAGTTATTAACATTGAAAAATTTATAAATTAGTAATCAAAAATATCTTTGGTAAACATATGATGCTAAATTAATCAATTTAAATTTTTCGTTAATAGATAATTGCTTTTTTAATGATAAAATAATTATTTTAAAATATTTTATTAAAATTATAAAGAATTTTGAAAGTTTTACTTACTCTTATTTTTCATTACTATTTAGTAGATACATATGATTAGTAAAGGGGAAGTTAATTTTGTTTTTAATGTTGAATAACTAAGAGAATTTTTATTAAAATTTAGATTCTAACTCGAATAGTCCACAATGAAAACAAAATTAAAATTTAAAATTAAAGAATATTTTTTAGATCAAATTTAGACTTCTTGCAAATATAGTTTAATAATAAGAAACATTATAAATAGAAAATTTTAAATAGGGAATTAGAATAATAAGGTATTAGGTATATAGAAAAAAAGTTTTTTATGAATGAATTATATTATAATTTAGTACTTAAATGTAGTATCAATTTTGTATGTTGTTATTGATTTATTATGAAATTATGAATTTGTATTGCGTTGTATGAATTGTATATTTTTTAATTATTATGAAACACTATATGCAAGCTATATTGCTCGTATGAGATTAAAAAGAATATTATTTAAATAAATAAATAAATAAAAAGATATTTTAAATTTAAAAATATACCCTTAGAAATTACAAATAATTTCTACTTGCCAGTTAATATATTTGAAATTATACTTGTTTAGCTAAATTTAAACGAGTATCTATAAAGCTAAAGGTAAAATTAAATAAAAATTTCATAAAAGACTAAGAAAAATTTAATGAAATTTAAATGTAGTTTAATTTTGTATGTATATTATATTATACACAAAATCATTTTTTTTATATACAATCATTTATAAAATTTTATATATTATTTTTAATTACTATTTTCTTCTGAACTAGAATAATCACATAACAGACTTAAACTTTTTCCTATTTCATTATTGGTTTTTACAGTGTAGATTTGACTTTTTTCTTCAATATTATTTTCGCAATTAGTTGATTCCATTTTATTTTTTGCATCGATATTTTTATTAACATAACTTTCATTGGGCTTTCTAATTTTAATACCAAGTTCAGATGGGTTTAATTTATTGTTTATTTGTTTGTGTCTTTTAAGACCACCAAAAGTTGTAATAGTTTCGCTTGGTAATGCGGGTTTTGTTAATATGTCTAGTCTTTTCACCTCATCATTTTCTTGTGCTGATCTGGTTTGCAATTTCATAAGAGTTGCCATTCTTTTATCTTGATCAGTTTCTGGTAAAAGATCGATTTCTAAACTGCTTTTTTTTAATAGAGCGTCATCTTTATCCTTTTGTAATTTAATTTCTTTTTTTTTATTCTAAAAATAAATAATAAGTTCTAATAATATTAAATATAAAAAAAATACCTACCCTGAAGTCAAATCTCAGTTTAGAATTTAAATCGTAATTGTCATACCAAACATCTAAATTTCTGTCATACAATTTTACTAAAGCCGGTTTTGAAGTTTCAGCCTTTTGTTGATCTTTTATTTGATGTTCTAGTTTAAACATTGGATCATCTATTAACTTTTTTTGCAATTCTTTTGTTTCAGGTACAATTTGTTCATTTGCGTGAGGATCCCAACGATTTTCCTGTCGTCTTGCACCCGAAACAATTACATAGTCAAGATTAGCTGGATCAGTTTTAATCTCAAAATGGTTATCGCATAAATGGCATTTCATTCGGAATTGATACACAGGAGTGGAGTAATAATTACCAATTTTAGTTTTTTCAGCGTTATAACGTACCCCCATTCCAATATGATTATTGCATCCTTCACACCAAATATTGTAAGGCATTTCAAAACGAATTATAATTATTCCTATGTGAATTTTGCGGGCACGCTCACGTAGAGGATGAGTCCCCAAAAATTTATTAAGCCCACCTAAAGACGATTATTTTAAGAAATGCAAATATTGTTTTATTTTGAATAAATTTTTTACCTTTTCTTGGATCATAATCGGGCGGATAATATTTATTTTGTCCTTTTCGTTCTCCCATTTTGTAAAGTGTTTTGTTTTTTTATTTAAATTTAATTTAATTTAATATATTGAATTAAATAATTAATATGCATATACACCCACGGTTTAACGACTATTTTTTATTCTTTCTGCGTATTCCTTCTATTATTTTAATTATTATTTATTTTAATTTGACATCTGTTATTTTATAAACAAAGATTTTATGTGTCAGTTTTGACATTCACCTCTCCAGTTTTATAATATGAACTTACCTGTTCAAGTAAATTTGTTTACCGCAAGTTTAACTGTTATAAACTGTTATATCTACATTTAAAATTCTTTTAAATTAATTACTTAATTTAAGTAAGGTGTGTTTCCTAATTATTTATGTACAAAATAACTCTTAAGAATTAATAAAATATTTATTATCTAATAATTTTCTTAAATATTACCGTTTCGAACGGTAATAATTTCCCGATTCAATTTTTAACATTTGAATAATTTTTCGATATTTACTTCAAAATTAATTTTCAAAAAATTGTCACATTGACATATGGGCAATTTAATTTTAATAGAAGTAGTGACAGTAGAGGTTCTTGTGTCCTTATTTTAATAAATTTTAAATTTATTGAATAGTTGCCACGTTATATCCACCACAGTTTAAAATTAAATAAAATGATTATTTATACAAACGAGGGAAACCCTTTTGGGTTAAAATTGCTATTATTAACAAAATTTGCAAAAAAAGAAGTAACATTAAAAAAAGTTAACCTAAATGGTAAATTTTATCTTTTCAATTCGGAATATTAAAGAAAAAAAAAAACCTTATCAATTTTGTTCTTAATTAGATCCAGCTTTAAATATAATGAAAATTTTACCAATTTTGGAATTGGAATCTGGAACACAATTATTTTCAACGGATGCTGTTGCCAAGTATTTATTTCCAACTGAGGAGAATTTAGCTTTGCGGAATCAATGGTTAGAATGGTCGACAGTGTTATTAGCGCCTGCTTTAGCGCACAATATGGGTGTTGGACATAGGGCTGATCCAAATGCTTTGCCAGTGCTTAATAATTTAGTCAAAACATTAGATGAACGTCTTAAAAAATCACCTTTTTTAATTGGAGTAAATATTTTTTTGAGTTTGATGTTTTAACCGAAACTTATTAATTTTTTTATGTTGTAGGATAAACTTACATCTGCTGATATTTCTGTTTGGAGCTTACTAGCTCCAGACGGTACACTTAAAGGAGCACAAAATATCGAAAATTTGCTTAATTGGTATAAAAAAATTAAATCTATGAAAGAAGTAGAAGAAGTTCTGAAAATTCAACCCTTAAAAGATCTGTCATTTAACTCATTAAAGGATTCCAATAAATTTGGAGGCTTGCATCATATTGTTCTTCCAGAAATTGGAGATCAGTCATATCAGTTTCTTGCAGAAGCTTCGAACAGAATTACTGAAACAATCTCTGATGAGGAATTTGCAATGGCTGAAAGTTCATTTGTATATACTGGAAATTGCGAAATAAAAGAACAAAAAACGGTTTTACCAAAAAAGAACGAAAGAAATATTCTTATTACATCAGCTTTACCATACGTAAATAACGTTCCACATCTTGGCAATATAATTGGATGTGTTCTTTCAGCAGATATTTTTGCTAGGTAAGAATATAACTTATAAAATTAATATCACACTAAAATTAAAAAACTACTTTCAGATATTCACGGTTGTGTGGTTACAATACTCTTTATATTTGCGGGACAGATGAGTATGGAACTGCAACGGAAAATAAAGCACTAAGTGAAAATTTAACACCGAAAGAAATTTGTGATAAATATTTTGAACTACATAATGGCATATACAGATGGTTTGGAATTGGTTTTGATTACTTTGGAAGAACAACAACCAAAGAACAAACTGAGTAATTCCTATTTTTTTAAATTATTTCATAATTTTAAAAACAAATAAAATTTTAGAGTTGTACAAAATGCTTTCGAAGAAATAAACAAAGCTGGTTATATTCAAAAAGAAAGTGTGGAGCAACTTCTATGCCAAAAATGTGATCGTTTCTTAGCTGATCGCTTTGTAGAAGGTACTTGTCCTTATCCTGGATGTGGGTATGAAGATGCGCGAGGTGATCAATGCGATAAATGTGGGAAATTAGTAAATGCAACCGAATTAATTCGTCCAAGATGCAAAGTATGTAATACTACTCCAGTAGTAAGACAATCTGAGCAATTGTTTTTAGATTTACCAAAAATTGAACCTAAACTACGTGAATGGGTTGAAGCAAATGATAGTGGTTGGACTAACAGTGCCCGAGTAATAACAAGAGCTTGGCTAAAAGAAGGATTAAAACCACGTTGCATTACTAGAGACTTGAAATGGGGAATTCCTGTTCCAGTTAAAGGTTTTGAATCAAAAGTTTTTTATGTTTGGTTTGATGCACCATTTGGTTATATTTCAATAACGAAGCGATATACAAAAGATTACAATCTATGGTGGCAACCACCAAAAGATCTTAAGATAGAATTATTCCAATTTATGGCAAAAGATAATGTGCCCTTCCACTCCGTAATGTTCCCAGCCAGTTTATTAGCAATTGATAAAGGTCATACACTTGTTTCACATATTATGGCAACAGAATATTTAAATTATGAAGATGGTAAATTTAGTAAGAGCCGTGGAATTGGAGTATTCGGAAATGATGCTCAAGAAACAGAAATACCAGCGGACGTATGGCGTTTTTATTTGGCTTGTGCAAGACCAGAAGGGCAGGATTCTAGTTTTAGTTGGAATGATTTAGCAGCTCGAAATAATTCTGAACTTTTAAATAATTTAGGAAATTTCGTTAATAGAGCTTTAGTTTTTTGTGAGAAAAATTACAACTCAGAAATCCCTCAAATTACATTAACAAGTGACGAAACTACTCTACTGGCACTTGTAAATAGAGAAATAAAAGGTTATATTAATTCCTTAGAAAAGGCAAAACTAAGAGATGGAATTAGACATCTTTTATCAATTTCGAAACATGGAAATCAATACATGCAATCCCAACAACCATGGGTATTATACAAGGGAACCGATGATGAAAAAGCTAGAGCAGCAACAGTCATTGCAATGTGTTGTAATTTAGCAGGAACATTAGGTATGCTATTATTCCCATACATGCCTAGTACATCAAGAGTTTTGTTACAACAATTAAATATGAAACAGCAATATATTCGATCAGAGTAAGTCAAAAATTAATTTTTCCCAAATAGCTTAATTAATTTGTTTAATTTAGCAAACCCGTTCAAACAATGATCTTTTCACCGGGTCATAAAATTGGAAAACCAGTTCCATTATTTACAAAAATAGAACAAACTCGTATTGATGAGTTAAAGAAGAAATATGCAGGGTCACAAGATCAAAATAAATCCACAGAAACAAGCAACTTGGCTAAGAAGGAGTTCAAAACAATTGGTGAAGTAGAAGAAGCAATTAAAATACAAGGAGAAAAAGTAAGAACCCTAAAAACAAGCAAAGTGGACAAATCTATTTGGCAACCAGAAGTAACTATTTTATTAGATTTAAAAAAGCAATTAGAAGCCTTACAAAAAACTCAAGTTTCAAATGGTAACATACCAACAAAAACTACAGAGTCTCCAATATCGACAGAGAAAGTAAAAGAATTAGAAGAAAAAATTTTAAAGCAGGTAATTTTTATATTAAATGTAAAATTTTTTTTATACATTAAAAAAATTAATTTTATGTATTAGGGTGAACGAGTTCGTATATTAAAAGCTGCCGGTGATGCTTCCGTATGGAAACCAGAAGTCGAAATTTTACTTACGCTCAAAAAAGAACTGGCCACATTAACTGGTGTTCCAGAACCTGCAACAGGAAAAAATAAAAAGAAAAAATGATGTCCAATAAAATGTATCTCAACTCTTTGGACACCAAACTATTGAAAACCGACTTGATTCTTGAATAATATTACATAATTAAAATAAATTAAACAACAAAAAAGCACTGTCAACGAAAATGCAAAAAAAAAATTATTTAAAGTTTAAATTAGCATTTAATACTGAAATAGTTTTTTAATACTTTATTTATTGAAAACTAAAAATTACCAAACTTATTTATTGTCGCTAAATAAATTTATTATAAGAATAATTGTTAATATTGTGAAAAATTGAAAATTAAAACGAAAATTATTTGAAATATGTTGCTTTGTTTTTTTTTTTTAAAGTTTTTCAATTCAGTTTGTTTTTTATAATCCCATGCCCTAATTCATCATTATAAATACTCTGTAATAAATGCTTTTATTTTGATTATTTTGCGAAATATTCAAGTCGAAGTCTGTGTCTTATACTTTCTAACCGTGAAATTACTATTTTTTCTAATTTACTTCAAAAATAAACTCTAATTATAAAAAGAAATATATAATTAACCTGCAACTAACTAACATAACTAAAAATCAAATAAAACAAGTTTTTTTTTTTAATTAATTTTAAATATATATTTTTATATATTTCTAAAAATCCTTCTTCTTTTCACAAATTAATTTTTTTTATTTATTTTTTTAAATATTTTTTTTTTTGTAATTAAAAATTTTTTTCTTAAGAAATTGTTTACAACAAAATGTCCTTTTTTTATTTTGTTTTTTTTTTTCTTTTAACATTTTTTTTTTTTAATTAATTATCATATCTAATATTGTAAAACTAAAATTTAAAATTAATATTTATAATTAAAAAAAAAAAAAAACATAAAACTTAAAAATATTTAATGAAATTTAAATTTTTTTAACTTATAATTTCAAATTAATAAAAATTATATGAAATTTTTAATAATTAATTTTTATTAATATTTAAAATTAAGAAAAAGAATTAATGAGAAAGTTTACTTTAAATAATAAAAACTAAAATATAAAATGCAACACAATAAATTAATTTTAATTTAATTTTATTTTATTTTTTTTCAATTTTTATTTTTTAAAAACAATTTAAAACAAATATTATTGTGTAAATAATTAAATATATACTTTTTATTAAGTTTTCCATTTAACTTCCTAAAATATTATATGCGTGTTTATTTACAACAAATAGTTTTTTTTTTTTTAATTTTTTTTTGAGTTTTATTTTCTTATATTTTAATTTCAATGTTTTAGTAATGCATGTAATATAATATTCTCTGGAATTACTAATTATTTGTTAAATAAAAATTAATATTAAAAAGAGACGACTTTATATGTACAAGAAAGTATTTTTTATATTAATTTAATTATTATTTTCTATTATTTAAACCTACATTCAAAATTTTGAAAATAACTTAATGATAGTATTTTTTTTTATTTGTTTGCTTTGCATTTCTTGTTTCAAATGTTGAAAAATTGAAAATATTTAAATTTTTTTTTATTTTTATTATTATTGATATTACAGTAATGCAAAATAATATTCAATCAATTTTGTTTTTAAGATATTTGAAAGATTACTATTATTTGAATAATTTATTACTTAATTATGTCATATACTCAAAGAAATATAATTAATTTTAGTTTTATTTTAAAAAATTTAATGTAAAAATATAAAATAACATGCTGGTATGAAGAAATATGTTAAAAGATAATTATTTGTTACATATGTAGAAATAAAATAATTAAGACTAAAGCAGGAGCCTTAGTTTATGTTACAAAACAGAAGGGGTACAATTAAAATGAAAATATTTTAAAAATATAAGTAACTATTACAGATATCAAAAACTAATGATATATATTTTTTTAATGTAATATACAAATAAAAGGATTTTATATATATATAAATATATTATTTATAACTTTAATATATTATTTATATATACAACATACATGTAATTATATATCACATTTTCTTTCATATTATTAAATATATATATCAAGAGATATTTGTATTTAAGATGTACTACACTAAAGATTTAGCACTTGATAACTTAATTACGACATTATTGATTCATTTATAATAACAGTTACATTATTTAATAATATAAAATTATTTCAGACATTTATATAATTAAGACCTTAATTTAAAATTAAGTTTGTTTTTTTATTTAACTTATAAATTATAATATATTTACATAAAAATTTATTATTTTTATATTTTATATACAATATAGATACAAATGTGTATATCAAAAGTTTTAAATTAATTTGTAATAGTTACTTTTTAATTATTTTCAATTTTAATAACACAAAATTTTTAAAAAAACAATTTATTTTACGTCACCTTTTTTGGTAATACACATATGTTAGTTTGAATATTTCATGTAACTTGCAACACTAAATTTGTAAAATATAAAAAACATGATTTCAAAAATTATTACATATAAAAATGTATTTTTGAAATAATTTGATATTAGAAAATCAATATTAAAAATTTAATGATCGGTTGAAACTTTACTTAAAAAAAGTAAAAAAATGTTGATGCAAAGTAATATTTTTGTTAAAAATACTCTAATTTAAAGTACATAAAATTTAGAAATCTATTTATATAGATTTTATAACAATTAACAAATGCTTGCTTACAAAGCTATATGAAAATTTGAATATATTTAATCAATTATTTAAAATTAAAATAATTCCAAAAAAAAAAATATTCATTATATTGGTTGATTATTATGGCATATTCATTTCCGGTTCCGATCTTTTGACTAGGTTCAGTTTTAATTTTTTTCCTACACAGTTAATGTTAATTACTTAACCAAAACTAAAGTTTATAAGGGTGTCACATTTTCTGTTCTTTATTTCACATTAAATTTTTATTTCTTATTTTTTTAAGCATTACTGTAATAAACAAACAAACTAAGACCTTATTTATTTTTTTTAATATGGCTACTTACGAAAAAATATCTACATTTTGATTTTTTTTATGCAATTATAGAAAAATTCCTAAAAATAACTAAAAAATAGAGAAGAGTTAATAAATAAATTGCGATTTTTCTTTTTGGGCATTATTTAAATTTTCATTTTCTCTCCTAATTGTTAATTCGTCGTTAAGCAAAAACTTTATATTGGAAATTAAGTATTTGAAATAAACTTATATTAATTTATCTTAGTTGAATGTTTTAACGTTATGAAATTTTGTCAAACCTTTCTGATCATAATATTTGCAATAAATTTCGATTTATATTACATATTTTTCTAAACTAATTTTTTTTATACATAATTGTACAATAATTCTTGTAAAAAAAAATAAACTTCTGCAGTTAAAAATTTAAAATTTTTATTATAAATTTTAATATTTATAATTTTATTTTTACACTTTTTTTTTTGCCACGGAATTTTACAAGGAAGAAATTTGTCTAATAAATTGTTATATTTTAAGTTATATTTTCTATTACAAATGTTCTGTAGCGATTTTTTTTTTTAACATTTTTTTATATTTATATTTTAAAACATTATTAATATTTTTGTAATTGGTTTTTTTTTTTGTATTACATTTTTCTTAAAACTTAATGCAAAATAAAAATTAAAATTATTTTTATTCAAAAATTAAATTAAAGACTACAAATTAAGAAAATTTATTGATTTATTTAAATTGTTTTTTTTTTTTTGTCCTAAGTAATTATATAATTGTAACTTTGATTTTTTTTGTTTTTAATTTTTCTTTAATACTAACTTTCCATTCGTTCAACTTTATATCTGTTGTACTTTTTGTATGGTGTTTTTCTTGTATCATTTTCTTGTAAAATTTTAGTGACATTTGCGGCTAAATCAGGACCATTACCGATTAACCAATCGTTACATTGATATTTTTGTTGTTCAGTAACATTTTTATCTAGCCATTTACCAACAAATGAATTAAAACGCTTCTGCATTTTAAATGTTACTGATGCATGTGTCTAAAAAAAAAATATATACATAAAATGAAAAATGATTCAACTAAAGTTTTAACTGAAAAATTACCTGTTTTGCTTTTCTAAGGGAATTTTTCTTATATAAAGTTACATCTTTATTCATAACAAAAAACATTTTGTATGATAATTGATGAATTTTGACCTCTTCAGGATCATTTACAATATATTGTTCATTAATACCACGACATTTTCCAACACGTTCCGGTAGACGTCTACCCCAAAATGGATCGTCAATTGCAAGATTCATTCCTGAACTTTGATTTGTTAAGTTATTTGATGATGTCGAATTTATGCCACCAGTATTATTATTATTACTATTATTACTATTGATAATTGAATTGGGATGCGATAAAGTATTACTATTATTTGAAACTGATGATGCGGTGGGCATTGAAATATTTGTTGATAAAGTTTTTTGTTGTTGTTGCTGTTGCATTGAAATAATATTTAATTGATTTAATTTTGTATCACTTATGACACCACCTGTTGAGTTTGATGTTATTCGGGATAAATGCGATTCAGTTGCTAATGATGTCGTTGTTGATGTTGAACTTGTTAATATTAAAGAGTTCGTTGATTGATTAATATTAGTCATTGTTGTTAAGGTTGTTGATGTTTTTGCATAGCGTGTTATAAATTGACGTATATTACGTTGAAGAAAAAGTGGCTTCCGCGGAACTGACGATAAATTCTAAAATAAAAAATATATACATTTATTGCATATGATAATTTTGAACTTATTTATTCTTTAAAACATATAAATAAACACTTAGAAAAGATACTCAAAGTTAAAGAAAAAGCTTTCAAAATAAGAAATAACCTATTTATTTAAAGAAAATTGCAATATTTTTTCCCTTAAAAATGTTTAGAAAAAGTTTGTATTTCTTCCTTAATAATAATTAATCAGAAATCATTATATCAAGTTAAACTAAATAATTCTAGTTAGCAAGTATCTAATATAATTAAACCGCCTTTTTATTTCAATTCTAATTATATAATTTATACTATTGTTGCCATTTCCAATAATTCTTTATACTATTATTTACATTTTAAACTTTTGCACTGCTAAATATTTTGCAAAATTTTAATAATTTGAATTGAAAATTAGGTAAAAATTAAAATATCTTTTTAAAATAAAACTTTAACTAAACATTTTGGTGGCGCACGTTAAAATTGAAAAATTCCTCTACAATATTACAAACTAAAACTTAATTATATTACAATCTACTTATACAAAAAAAACACTCACATTCAAATTTAAAATAAATAAAGTATACTTGTTATTTTTTAATTATATGTTCTATTAGTTCAATAATTTTATAAAATTTTGTTAATTGTGTATATAATAAAAAAAAAAAAAAAAAATTCCACTATTTTTGTGGAATAGAGATTAAAATAAAAAATCCTAATTTAATACATGCAATTATATATTATTTATATTATAAGATGGAAAGCGTATTTAACCGCTGTACCATAGAAGCCACTACTAATTTTTGTTTTAGAAAAATATAATATTCAAATATAAAGAAATTGCTTATAAAAAAGAAAGCTTGAATATTTTATTTTTACTATTTTGCATTTTTTTTTTTTTTTTGTACCAGGTCAATAAAAATTAAAAAGTTAAAATAAATATTTTTGAGGTTTACTTTATTATAATAATAAAGATTAAATTAAAAAAAAACGTTCAAGATCTTTTAATATTACTAAAATAAATAATTATTAATACTATTTATTATCTCTATTTGAAATTTAGAATAAATAATATTAATTTTTCTTAAAACTAAATTAAAAAAAATTATTATTACTAAAAAAAAAAAAAATGTTTTACTCTTTTAAAATTTTCACAAATTTATTCTTATTAATAATTTTGATTTTTTTTTTTTGTAGAATAGCTACATACACTTAAATAATAAATTATAATTTTACTTATATTTTATATATTTGTATCAAAAATATAATAAATAATATTAAAAATATAAAGTTATTTCAAATTTAAGCTTCTTTTAACATAATAACAACCTTTAAAAGAAATACAAAAAAATAAAAAAAAAAATAGAAACCATCTATTGGAATTTCTCAATATTATTTTTTTTTTTTATATAAAAAAATATATAAACAAATAAGTAAATAAATTAGTAAGAATAGGAAATCGTAAATAACATATACTTTGGAAACAAAATAATAATAATAATAATAAAATGAAATAGAACTTGTATTTAAAAAAGAGAACGACTAAATTTGCAATTAGGATTATTTTATATTTAAATTATTTTTTTTTTTTAATTTTGAAATAATATGGACGAAATTGAAACTTACCTTTTCTTTTTTTTTATATTAAGAGTTTCTTAAAGTTTTATTTCATTAGCCCGATTACGCACGAATTACAAAGACAAACTTTTTTAGTTGATAAGTTAATTTTTACATAAAGAAAAAAAAAACATACAAAAATAGGAAATCGCAACGAGTTGGATGGAACCAACACCAAACTCTCGATGGATTCAAATTTTCAAAAATAAAAATAAATTTTAAAGTAAAAGAAAATTATCCAAAATAAAATTTGATATTTTTTTTTTTTTTCTTTGAGAAAAATTAAATAAAAAATAGACAAAAAAAAAAGAAAACGTAAGCCACCAAAGTTGTAATCTCATTTCACTTAAGTAGTAGTACTAGTAGAGTAGTATTAGCGATGGTGATTGATATATATGTTGGTGATAGTTTTGAATTTAAGATGAAATACCACGGGAACTTGACGTTTGACTTTTGTTTGTTTTTGTTTTTTTGCAATTTTTTGCAATATTCAACAACCCTCGAACCTGTGGACAAAATTACAAAAAAAAAAAAAAAATCTTACGTCACAAAACATTTTTGTATTTTTTTTTTTTTAATTTACTTTCAGAATATTATTAGATTTCGTAATTATATTTTCGATTTTAATTACTTTATATTAATAAATTTAATATCTACGTGCTATATTTTATGAAATAATAAATTTTTAATTCCCTTAAATTAAATAAATATTTAAAAAAATTAATTTAAAATAAAATACAGCATTTTTTTAAAACGGATGGATTGAATATTTAAAATTATATTAATTACAAAATATTATAAAAAATATTTTTCTTAGATTTAAATTTTATTATTCAATTGAAAGTATATTGAAAAATTAAAAAAAAAAATTAATCTTAAAATAATAAAACCAAATGTAATTGAAAAAATAATGATAAAATATAAATAAAATTTTTTTTTATTACAATCCATCCAGAACATTAAGTGTTGCATAGAACCTTAAAAACTTTTGGAAATATTTACGATATTAAATTTGTTTTAAAAAACAAATAAAATAAATAAACTTAAAATAGAATTAAAAAATAAAGTATTATTATATTTAAATTTAACAAAACAAAAATTAATGCAAATATTTCATTTTTCAATTATTTGGTATGATAATGATAAATGTGCATCATTATTTAAAAATTTTTCATTTTGCAAAATTTTTTATTCTATAAAATATTTAAAAATTATGCTAAAATCTATGGATTAATAATAATTTTGTTCACTTAAAAATTAAAACTTTCATCCTAAATTTTAATTATTTACTAAAGAAATTCTTTTTAAAATTATAAAACTTGAATATTTTTGGATATTTATAGAAATTTTATTGCTTTTTAATTGATCTAACGAAATTTGTAACTTACTTGAACCTCATTTTTTTCAACGAAAAATTATAAATTTATATATGAATTTCAGGTCGCATAAATGGACAGAGACATATTACGATTTTAAAATCTCGAAAAAATATAGATAATTCAATACTACTCTTATTTAATAAATTTGAAATTCTTATTGCATAGAAGATGAATCTATAAGTATTATTTTTATTTTCTTGTACGAATTTTTTACCTAATCTTAAATATCACAATATAAATGTTAATTTATATTTTGTATGTTTTGATAACTTAATGAAAAATTTGAAAAAATCTTTTAAAACAAAATCGAGGAAAATATCTAATTTAATTATACATGTTCATTTTTATTTCATACTTTGCAGTTTCTAACATAGTAACAATAAGCACAGAAACATTAAATTGCACTAATATTAAATCATTTAATTAAAAAATGTGAAATCCTAATTTTATTGAATCTTAAACTAGAAAAATTGTTAATTAACTCCTAAGCTTAAAATTTAGTAAAGTTAAAAAAAAAAAAAAAAAAATTGAAAATGTAATTTTAATAATTAAAAAAACAGAAACTATACTATTTTTTTAAATATTAAATTTTACATTTATAATATATTCAAATTAAACTTGTTTTCTTGAATATTTCATCATTAATTTCATTATAAATATGCTTTTCAATTTTTTTTTACACATTTGCTTTGACCTGGTACGTTTTTTTAGAATTACATAAAAAGAAAAAAAAAATATTTTAATAAGGAAGGGTGTGTTAAAGCTGTTATTAGCTTTTAGTTATCTAAAAAAACTTATTTTACTAATTTAAACTAAATAAAGTTTTTTAATTAACTTAATAGAAATAATTAAAAAAAAACTAAAAATAAATAAAACCAAAATAAATCAAACAGTATCAAAATAATAATTTTCAATTTTGTTTTGAAAAATTTTAATTTAATTTTGTTATAATTTTAATGAAATTAAATAACCGAAGAAGATAAAAATATAAAAACTAAAGATAATATAATATAAGGAGATTTAAAAGTTATAAAATCATAACCTTTTTTTTTTTTTTTAGTTTTTGAGATAAACGGCAACAAAGTTTTTTTTAATAATGTAATTTTCAAATTATTTTATTTTATAAATCTTTTAGAGATTAACAAATTTAGTTTAGAAAAATATATACATACATTTATAAATTGTCTAATAAAAAAAATTCAAAATATGGAAAGAATTTCGTTATATTAATTAGTTTTCGTAATATATGTATAATGATTGTATAGCGCGTTTTAATTAACAACATTATTAAGACAATTAAATGTAGAAAAAAAAAACAGAAATAACGGTAATTCAAACAAAAAAAAAATGAAGAAAAATATATTTCTATTTTTTTAAATTTTGTTTTTTAACACTATGTTTAAAAATAATTTCTACAAACTTACCATATCATCATCGGACTTTTCTGTTTTTATTTCAATATTTTCAATATCACCACCACTAACACCGGTTGCTGAATTACCACCACATTTATTTACATTTTGATTTATTGCAGAATTATTAGAACTATTATTGTTATGATTACTGTTACTATTATTTGTATTTCCACCTGATGATGGATTTGATATTCTGTCAACCACCTTTGTCCATGTTTGAGAATTTGCAACATTTTTTTCATTCTCATCATTTTCAGTGTCAAGTAATTCAATTGTTACACGACAATCAATTTTATACTAAAATTAAATATTTTTTTTAATAATAAATTGCATTAAAATATTATAATTATTTCTTTACAATATATATTTTAAAGCAATTTTCATCTTGTAGACTTGCTTCAGCTTTTCGTTGATATGCTAGTTCAGCAGCAATTCGTTTATTTGCTGTTTTGCATACACCTCCAGCACCATTCTTTCTTTGTTCTGTATGATAAAGTTCTACACATTCCAATGCTCCACGTTCTGTAACACAATGTTGAAGTTGTCTTACAGCATTAGACACCACCTAAAGGTTTTTTTTTAAATAAATTTATATTAAGAAATCAAATATAAAATTATTAAATCTTTTTATCATATACGAAATAAATTATTTTCTTACCCTATCTAATGTAAATGATATATACGCGTGTATACCAAACATTTCCCTTAATGAATCTTCATATGTATTTGAATCCATATTACCATCAAGAACATTTTTTAACATATCCAAAAATGTGGGATAATAATCTTCGACTTGAATTTCACTTTTTGGTTTCAGTCTTAATGCAGTAGCTGTACTTTCACGTCTATTTGTTTTGTATTTTTCTTCTTCAGCTGCTAAAATTTGTGTTCTTTCATACATTGTACGCAGTCTTTCGCATAAAATAGCATGCAGCCGGAGGAACAAATACCAATTATTATTAACGAAAAATAGCGTATAGGCTTCGTCCTATTAAATGAGAAAACAAAACAATAAAAATACGTTTTAAAGAATATTTTTAAATAAAACAAAAAAAAGTTTAACCTATCAAAAAAACTAATTTTTATGTATTGAAAAAAAAAAAACAAGAGTAGTATGTATATGATTCTATTTAAGCACAGACTGATTAACGTATGTTACAAGCAATTATTATTTGACTGTTTCACACATTACACTTTATTTGTATATGTTTATGTCATCAAAAAATATTTTTGTTTATTCAACAATATATTAAACTAATTTATGTTAAACTAGTTTGTAATGAAATTATGCAGAATTTAAAAAAAAATAAGTTTATTTTATTTTTAGGTCATTTAAAATTATTTATAAATAACAAAGAATTTTTAATTTATGTCAATACACCAAAATTACATAACATAAACATAAAGTTGTTAAATAAGAACTTTACTATCACCTGATCAACAAAACTTGTAAATTTAATCTGAATATTATTTTGCTTAACTTTCAAATTAACTGAATATTTAATATATTAAAAACTACAATTATATTAAATTTAATATTAATTTTATATTATTTCTTATTAAAAATAGGGTGTTTATTTAATTCTAATGTACATATTTCATTTTTATTACGGCATTTATTTATGTAATTAGAGAGTAAGTTAAGAAATTTTATTAATGTATAAAATAAATAAAACTTACAGCATGTTTACTAACTGCGTGTGCTGGAAGCGGTGTTGAATCTGTATCATTTTCTAATTTTATATCAATTTTACTTGTAGGTGAATCACATTTATTATTACTAATATTATTTAAATTACTGCTACCATTATTACCAAGTGTCGTTGAATTCGTTGAAGTTAGTATATTACTATTATTACCACTATTGTTAAAATCAATATTATCAGTAGTTAGATTCGATATATGTTCATTTTTTATCACTTTATTATCACTAGCAGAATTTACATTTCCACTATTATTACTATTATTATTACTTTCATTATTATTACTGCTATCATGATTATTATTACTATTATTAATATTGTTTGAAATACTACTGCTAATATTATTTGATAATAAATTATTACAACTAATTCCTGACGAAGTCGTTATTGTTGTTAAGGAGGTTGTTGTTATAGTGGTCAAAGATTTATTACTACCATTATTATCATAGGATGAACTATGTTCAATTCCACTGCTAGTGCTACTGCTATTAGATCCAACTGCATTATTTTCATTTTTTATTTGTACAGATTGTGTTGTTGTACCACTCGATGTAAATGGTATTGATGTTAAACTTTTAGGCGAATTTTTTCCACCGTTACCTCCGTTCTCATCTTTTGAATCTTCATTTTTAAGTGTTGATGAATTTTTTATTGAAGATGAATTTGATTTTGTTTTAGTTGAATCAGAATCTGAAGGATCAACATCCATTGCTTCCTTGTCATCTATTAAAAATGGGAATACTTTTGTTTTCAGAATTGGAAAGAAATAAAAACCAAAAAATTAAAGAAAAAAAAAACGATACAAAAACAACGTGTTTATAAAGGTAAGGATTATCGTGACAGGAAAGGAAGGATTTAATAATTAAGAAACCAAAAATAAAAAATAAAAGAAAAGTAAAAAATCAAAAAACACTCGTCTAAATTAAATGCTATTATAGTTTTGTTTTAATTATGTATATTTAAATATTTATTAACCAAATTAAGTTAAAATCTTGATTATAAATATGGTGTATAAGCCATGCGTTAAAAATAATTTTATTTTAAAAAAAAAAGGAATCAAATATTTTTTTTTAGTTTGCATTTATAATTTTTTTTATTTATTAGTAAATTAAGAAACAAAACGGCTCAAATTTCATTACGATAAAAATTAAAATTCAAATAGAATTTTATTAATTTGTATATTAAAAATTACATTACTTAACAGTTTTTAATTTTAGTTATATAACCAACAAAATTAGTTAACGTTATAACTTGAAACTTAAATTAATTTCGTGAAAATAAGAAATTGCTTTTCGCAAAAATTTCATAAGAGGAAAGAAACCGTCAATAATTTAAAAAAAGTAAAATAAATAAAGAAGTAATAATTAAAAAAATATTTAATGCCATTTTTGTTTCTTATAATATTACTTAAAAAGTTTAAGAAAATTCACAACATATGAAACCCATATTTACAATCTTAGTACTATTTTTCTAAAATTAATTAAAAAATATATATATATTTTTATATATGTATTTACAAAAGAATTATTGTATTAATTCATTTTGCATAGTTCATTTTAAATACTTTAGCTCTTACCATCATCTTTTTCATCATCACTTAAAGGTTGACGATTTGAGAAAAATAAGTCTGGTACAAATTGTCGTAATATATGTTTAATTTTAGTTTTTTCCTGTTTCTGAATACCAGTTTGTCTTTTAACATGATGTATTAGTAAATTAGCTGCATCATCTAATATTGTTTTATCCTTATATGGCAAAATTAAATGTGGACCAACAATGGTCTCTGAAGATTCTTCATTTTGTTCATGGCGCTAAAAAAAAAAAAATTATTGAAAAATTATTTTGAAGTTATTTACAGAATACTTATAAATTGTAAGTTTTATTACCTCATCATAAAGAGTTTCAATTTCATTAAATAAACTTTTAGAGCGTAAAGCCTTAATATCATTTGGCTTAAAGTTTATTGCCTGATGATCCAGGGATTTTAAATAATACTTTTCATTTTGTTCGCGCCATTGCTTATTAAAATTCTAAAAATATCGATAAAAAAGTTTTAGAAAAATAAAGGTTAATTATTTTTTAATTTTATGTTTCTTAAAATAAATTTACTTTTTGTGCTTCACGCCATTCTTCTTCTTTAGCTTTTAATCGTCTTAAAACTACTGGAACAGCTACAACTGGATTCTTTTTTAGACCTTGAATAATTTCATTCGCTTTATCACCATATATACGTCGTAAAGAACGTTGATGTATAGTTGGTGAACTGCCACCAAGACAATCATCCAACCGAAATCGTTGAACTTCTTCTGGAGACATACGTGACAATTTCTTTTGTACACCTTCTAAAACACGTATTGTTGAACTATTTGTTTCTATTACAACATCCAATTCAAAACGTTCATCTTCAGTCCTGTGAATTGCCCTTTTTTAGATTATGTTTTGGTTGTGTAAGAACAATAACAAAAAATGAAACAAAACAAAAAGGAAGGAAAAGAAATAGACAAAGCTAAATTTTTAAAACTCAACTTATTTTTTGTTAAATATTTGACTCTGTTATTATAAAATCTGTTTTTACTAATCATAATTTTAATTGCATGGTTTGCAAAAGTGAACAAATTTACAAAATTTAATTTATTAATTTTTTAACCTTTTTACCAAAATTGTTTTCTTATTTTATTTTTTTCTTATCGCAACACTTGCGCGTACATGTTTATTTTAAATAGCGTAACAAAACTAATTATTTAACAAAAAATAAATCAAGATAAATTCTCTTCCAAAATTTTAGTATTTCAAGTTTAATATTTACCTATAAATTATTTCTTCGAATTGAGTTTTGCGCGATGTAACAAATGTTGAATCTTCACTTGCCCATGTTGGAAATGAAACCCAAGTATCATTTAAAACTTCACGACATAATTGTGTTCGGCCAGAGCACTTTTTAGGTTCGGTTGATTTTGGTAGTGCACAATAACTAGCACCCAATCGTTTACAAGATGCTAAATCAATTTCTTGTGCTAGTTCACCTCCCTGATTCCGATCTTGTCTTTGAGCAGCATTCAAAGGCACACCTTCTGGTGCTGTTGCTGGGCCTAAAAATTCTTGAAACCAACGATGTAACTCTGGAAATTTACTTAAGAACGGAGAAACCAACAACTGTAATTCTGATTTTGAAATAATTTCTTGATTGAATAACGTTAAACAACGTAAAAAATTATCATAAACTTCCGGACTACGAAGCGCTTTTCTTACTTTATCGAAAAACGCTGCGTCAGCGAGTGTACCATAACGGGAAGCTTCTAAAAATGTTACATCACGACTTATAGGTTTATGACGCTTCGCTGGAGGTGCACCACTATCATCAGGCCTTCTAGATAATATGTGAGTGCCTCCTACAAGCATTCCACTATAACTTGGTGATTTCTTAGATTGCAATAAATGTCCAGTAAATTTAATATTATTTTGCCGTTCTTTTTCTCTAGGCATGTGATAATCTTTATCAAAATGATCACGATCAATTCGAGAAATATTGTTTTGATTATTGTTATAAGCCTTGATTGGGCCAGTTGCACCAACTGGAGGACCATGTGGAATAGTTCCACCAGGAATCTGTGATGACATAATTTTTTTATGATCATTGTGCGCTTTATTCATATACTGAGTTGTTGAATGATTTGTGGCATCTGGAAGAAACTGGCCAAATTCCCGGAGCAAATCTTCTTGTTGATCGAATAATTTGGCAACTTGAGTATAAACTTCTGCCTCAGTTAAGGTTTTTGGCTGTTGAATATTTGCGCCTTCTTTTAACACTTTTTGTTCTTTTTGATAAGTATGTAAAATTTCAAGGAAGCGCTTGTATTTTTCAGGTTGATTTTGAAATCGGTTCTAAAATTGCAATTAATAAAAATTAATAAATATTCTAAATAAACATTTTTAATTTAACTTTACCTTAATTTTATTTACATAAGTAATCGCGTGATTAAATTCAACCGGTTGGTTTTGTTGACCACCAGATTCACCCATTAAAATAGATTGATGCGCTTGAGAAATATGATGTAAGTTATGTCCACCACCTGCTTGATTATTAATATCTGCTGCTGCAGTTTGTGGGCCTCCAGATAAAGAAGATGTTCTTTCACGATGATGTGGTGGAGGTGGTAATGGTTGTTGCAAATGATGATCCCTTGGGTAATTTGGTGGTACAATAGTAGGTTGTGGTACAACAGTTTGAGACGGATGAGCTGGAGATTGATGTGGCGGCTGCACCGGAAGTGAACTCGTATTAATAGGATTTGTAGTATTTGGTGGTGCGAGCGAGCTACTTGCATGTACATTTCCTTGTATATTGGTGCTGACTGATACATTACCGCTATTTGCAATAGAAACATTTTGATTTGAAGAATGTGTGATAAGATTCACTGGACCAGAACTGCTACCGCTTGATTGAATTTGATGCACAACCGTCCCACTACCTGGAACTTTGTGAGTAACAGTGTTTGAACTAGTTTGAGCAACCAAAGATACAGGAGCTTGGCTCGATGGCTCTCCAGGCATAGAAACTACTGGAACAGAAATTCCTTGATCATTTGATTGTATTTCGATTTTATAACCAGGTGGCAAAAACATATTAAAACCGTAAATTAATTCTGTATGTCCCTTAAATAAATTTGAAACGCGTTGGATAACTCCCGGAGTATCAATACATTGAGATTTAAATTCTTTCATAATATCCAAAAAATTATTATAAATTTGTGGCTGATCCGCATATTGAAACTTAACTTGATCTAAATAACTAAGAGCATCTTCAACTTTAAGTCTAGGTGGTGGGCCTGGTGGTGGACCAGTTGCCTGTTGTACTTGGGGATTTAATTGAGAACTAACAGTGCCACCACCAATGTTACTACCTGCAGAAATTGTTGTTGAACCAACTGAATTTGGTGGTGGACCTCCAGTTTTATGTCTCATTGCATTAGTTGAATTTAAATTTGTAGCGTTTGTAACATGAATAGGTCCAGTTGCAACTGACTGTACTTCAGTACCTAAACTAACACTACTACCACCCATAATAGTGCCAGGACCACTTTGAGATTGTGTTTTAAGACCAGTGTTGATCGGAGTTACATAAGCTAAAATAAAATATAAATATTTATGCATTTTATTTATTTCATGCAGTTTTTAAAATTTTTATTTAAATTTTTTTTATTAATTTATTACTTACAAGTAGAATATTGCACAGTTTGTGATTGAACTACAGTACTACCACCAACGGTACCCGTAACCTCGGGTACATTTGATGTTTTTAATACTCCAGCTGGGGTGGTTAATTGATATTGAATAGTTTGTCCTCCATGAGGTTGAGCTAAGATGCGGTGATGTGGTGGACCTGCTCCAGTACCACCTCCACCACCGCCTGTGCCACCAGCACGCGACCCGAATTGTATTTCATCTCGCTGTCGTTTCATCATTCCCATATAATTTTCAATCTTAATAATTTTGTTTAAAATTTAAAATTTTTTTACTTTTTAATTAGACGAAAATTTCTTTTGTTTTGTTTTTTATTTATTTTTAGTTATGTTTAAAATTTATACTATACAACTTTTGTAGGTTTTTAAATTAAATTTTTACTTTCTTCTTTGTTCTATTTCTATAACTACTTTTTAAGATTTTGTATTTTACATGAGAAATCATAGATTTTTGTATGTAGAACGTTAATTTAATTTTCGCATCACATCAGTGACCGTTTTATTATTATCATTTGTTGAAAATAAATATTATTGAAGATGTTTTCATGAGTTTTACTCAAAAGATACATCGGAACTCTGAAAAGATAAAAAAAATTACGTTTTTTATAAATAATTTTTTATGATAATCTAAAATATATATTTAAGTGCTAATTTTAAAAAAACTAAATTACTTTCAAGGAGTAATTACTATTTCAAATTATAAACGCAACTTTTATCAGGACTTTTTAAAATCATTAAATTTTCTTAAGAAAAAACTTATACCTAACAAAGTTTACAAAAAATATGGTGCTAAAGAAAAAAAACATTATTATTCTTCAATTTTAAAGAAAATACAAATGAAACGCAACAGTTAATAAATAATGGTTAACGTGTATATTTTAAATTTAAAATTGAATACTTAAACAACGAAATCTTCTTTTTTTTTTTAATTTTATACAAAATACCTGTTGTACAAAAAAAAAAAACTCTTGAAAGAAATAAATATTTTTACATATACACATATGTGTGGTGATTGTTTTGTTAACATATAAGAATATCTTATATTTTTGTAAACGTTTCGAGTCGAGAATAATCATATTCACCTACCGTTAACATTAAATTAAACCTTAGGATTGTTGGTTAGAACTTAGAATCATTAAAGCATATCTTAAGTAAATAAATTATGTAAAAAAGGTTATACCTACTATGTAAATACATATGTATGTTAAAGATACTGCGAAGTGAAACCCAAAAATTAAGTTTTTCTAACAAAACAAAAAATTCATAAATACAAATGAAAAAAATTATAAAAAAATTATAAAAAAATTTAAAAAAAAAAGCATTTTTATTATAAAAATATGTACTAAATACTGTTACAACATATTGTTACAACAATAAAGTGATTTCAAATATTGTTTTCAAAAAGAGTACGAGGACTGAACTGTACCTACTATTTTTTTTTACGAAAACTATTAACTGAATTGGTTTTTTTTTTTTCTTAGGGTGAAAGACAGCTTACACATCTCTAACATGAAGGTTTTGAGACCCGTTGTTCTTTCTTGCTGTCGGAGTAACTCGTACTGCTACAGCGCTTAATCAAAGCATATTCCCTTAAAAAATGGATTAAATTCCCTGATTCATCTCTTTCAGTAGTTGAT
The DNA here is from genome assembly GCA_963082915.1 of Dolichopus griseipennis. Lineage (NCBI taxonomy): Eukaryota > Metazoa > Arthropoda > Insecta > Diptera > Dolichopodidae > Dolichopus > Dolichopus griseipennis. The sequence goes on along the minus strand of OY720442.1, from coordinate 124,498,667 downwards.
TCTTCGCAGTATTTCCATCCCCATTCTAAGTTTCTTAGGGTTGGTCACTAGCATTAGAAATGAAAAACAATTTTTTCTTCTTGTCCTCAATCTCAATATTATTTTCCCTGCCTATACTGGCCGTGTGGTCTATAACTGAATTTACACAATTAAAATTAGATAAAATATTACAAACTACTATAATAAAATGCTTAGCAGCTGTTTTAGTATTTCATGGATTGTAAATTAAATATTTTCAAAAAGGTACTATAAAATGAAAACCGAATCTTAAAGAAACAACAAAAACAGATAAGATGTACAAAAAATACACCTTAATTACTACTTTTTTTTTAATACCATATTATTTTTTTTATTACATTTTCTTATATTATTTTCTTAAAAACAGAAATAAGAGTTCATTGTACATTTATCACAAAATGCAATCAATTATTTTGTTATTGTATAATTACTCATTTTTATTCATAAATGCGTTTTAATTTATAATTATTATTATACAATAAAAATCTCAGATTGATTTTGAAGTTGCAATTTAATTTTATTTTTTAATTGTGCAGTCAACTTCTATTTACAAAAGAATATTGAGGTTGTTTTTTTTTTTTGTTTTCTTCTACTTATCATTAATTAATTTTGAAAAAAATTATTATTTTTTTAAAATGATAAGATAGATACTGTAAAAAAAAAAATAAACATTCTAATTAAGATTGATTGATTTATTGAAAAACTAAATACATAACATCAAATGATAAGAATAAACTAAAAAAAATAAATTTACTTAAATAAAAAAAAAATGTTATTGATAAAAATTAAACTTTTTTGAATTTAACAGTAAAATAACATCTAATTAACATGCCTAGGTACTTAACATTAAGAAAATTAATAAAAAAAAATTTTTACCGCCAAAAAATTTGAAATTAAGTAATTTTTCAATAAATTGGAAGTAGAATATACCTATAGATTTTAAAATATAAATTTATTTGGTTTTTATAATACGACATATGTACCTACATATGTATATCTTTACCCTTCAAACATTTAATATTTAAAATTCTATACATATTTTCAATCCGAACCAAATACTAAATACTTATTTCTCGATTTTTTGATTTAATAATAAAAGTAATTATTTTTTTATCATAAGTTAATTTTAAGATAATTTTAAACTAATTTTAATTTACCGGCAAGTTTTCTTTAATGTAAAATTAATTGATAAATAAACACACATTTACAATGCTCTAATCTAATTGTCCTCTAACTAAACCAAAACAACCAAAAAAAAAAAAAACTAAATATCAACACGATAAGTAAAACATGATAATTAAAGAAAGTTTTTTTTAGAATTTTATTTTTATTTTGTTTTAATTGTTGGTGGTTTTTTTTTTTTTACATATCAAAAAATATGTGTAGATATTGAAAATAATTTTATGTGCATAGGTACTTATAAAATATTTATAATAATTTGTAAATATGACTTTTATACTCATGCATAGTTAGTGTTTGAAAAAAGAATTAAATAGAAAGACCGCATGCAGCGGCCAAATTATTTTTAGATTTAGAATTTTATTATTTTTAAAAAATAAAATAATTTTTATAAGAAAAATATAGAAAATTTCAAATTTTTTTATTTAATTTTAAACTAAATCATAAATATATTGAATGTATATTTATTTTTAATAAATAAAATATTGACAGTTATTTTATTTTGACTTTTAAGCAGATACATATATAATGTACCTAAATCAATCTATATGAAATCGAATTATTTATTATTAATCGATTTATTTAAAATAAACAATTTATTGAACTCGAATTGAGGCATCATTTTATTTGAAGTGCAATGAAAGTGCTATCAAAATAAAATGGAATAAATTAAATATGTAAATATGTAAATTAACTATAAAATATATCAAAAGAACTATTTTATATTGTTATTGTATGCAAATTTAAATACGAGTAACATAATATACATATATGTATAACATGTCCTTTGTTTTGGTTTTTTATTTAAATGTCAAATTGAATACGAAAAAAAATTAAAAGCTTTAATCTCAACATAATAAGAGCTATTTTGATTCCATTAACAAAAAAAAAAACTGATACCTACCTATATTTTTTTATTTACTTAAAAATTATTACTAAAGTAATAAAAATTAATAAGTATGTATATATTGATTGCTGTATTGTGATTAAAATCAGTAGTCGTAGTAATGGTAAATACATTTAAAAAAAAAAAATAATTTTCTTGAAAGTTGTCCAACAACAAAAATTCTATTAATATGAAAATTAAAAAACACTTATAAGCTATTAGCACTTTCCTATTAGGTACTCGTATTTATTTAAAATAAAACCACATGTGATTTAATTGTTTAAAATCACATGAAAAATAATTTACAAAAGTTCTTTTTGAATTTTATTTACAAATCGGAAATTTTTTTTTTTAATTATAATTTTAATTTACATATGTTATAATTTTTATTTTACATGTTAAAAACTTTATTTTTATATATTTTCTATACCTACTCTTTTATAAAATTGTGAAATTTTATATTTTTATATTTTAACTTATAAGTAAAAATCTGTGCATATGTGAGAAAAAAAAAAAGTTTATTTGAGTCATTTTTTCACAATGAATTAATCATATGGTGTATGAGTGTAGAATATTTTACTTGTTTTATGAGCATGTTTAAACATGTTTTTTTTTTTTATTGTAAAGGCAAATATTATTCCCCGGCTTTTTGGTTAAGAAAAAAAAAAGTTTAGTAAGTACCTTCCTATTTGAAAAAAAATTTGTTAAATATGTAGGCAATATGCATATATATATACAATAAATATATGTAAAATATGATTTGATGTATAATATGTTAGGTTTTTAAAAATATTTATAATAATCTACTTTGGTAAATAAAAATTAATTTGTTTATGTAAAACTGTTTTGCTTGAATATAAATATGATTGGGTCTTACTTCATATTTTTTTGAAATTTCGTAAGCAACTAGGGAAAAAGCGTATCATACGTTCAGGTTCAAGTGTTAAAATGTGCTTTTAATTTCAAATACCTAAATTTGAGAATACGAATGCGTATTTCTCCCTCAAAAACAAATGAAAAATGCATTTAACTAATATTTTCTACTCTGTATGTATTTTATAGATTACAAATTAAATATTTTTTACATATTATAATGAAATTGCTTATGTACATAAACAATCAAAATAAGAATAAATGCAGAATCTTAAGCGAAAAAAGAAATATATTTTATAAATTGAATTGCATTAAAAAAATTTTAAATTTATTTTTATTGTCCTGGATTTGAATTGAACCTTACAAACTTAAAAACTAATATAATTTGTAGATTACCGCCCTAATCACTCAACCTTTTGGTTACTTATACATTGTTTACTTAGGATTAATCATTAGGGCACATTCAAAAATATAAACCAGAATTGTTAAGAAGTTATACGGCTACAGATTAGTCGAATAGCTTTGTAAGATGAAATACTTCTAAGTATTAATAAGAAAACAACATTTATTATATTACTTAATTAAAAAATTTGACTAATATTTTATTTTTAGATAATGTATCCTAGAAAATTCAATTTATTTTGAACTTTTTGATGAGGGAATTATGTGTTCTCTTTGTAAATTTCAAATATTTAAAATAATATAAGTCATATGCCATCTAAAATAGAACACATTATACATTTTATATTTATAATGGTAAATACTATATAAAATTAAGCGGATTCAGGAACCGGATTAAGATTTTAATAATCTTAAAAGCTAAGACTTGATATAAACTAAAATGTTATTATATTTAAAAATATTCAGATACTTATAGGTACTACATTTTCTTGTTTTAAAAACTTGTCAAACCGATAAGTGATGACTTTATTGAATCGAAATCGAAATTTTCATTATCAAAGTTGAATTTGAGAAAAAAAGAACCTTTTTTTTTTTAATTGAAATATTATAGATATATTGCATCATTAATTTATAAATTTATACCAAGTGATAGATAAATTTAATTTATTCCATATTCTTTCTAAATACTCTTTTATTAAGTCCTCTAACTTTGATAAAATTATTAAAAATGGGATTTTGCCAATTGTGTATAGTCTAAAATAATCATTGATTGAAAGAAAAATAAAAGTTTTTACATTAGTTTTGGAGCATAAAGTTTTTATTATATTTATAATTAAGTATAACTAAAACCAAATGTCAAATAAATCTAATAGGCATAGTGACAGAGACACGGTCCTTTTAATCGAAAGATTTTGACTTTGAATTTTGTCCCGATTATATTCAATATAGTAATAATAGATATGGTAAAATTTGGGAATATGATGAAGAAACAAGTAGTACCTACATATTTTCAACTTTAGTCCAATTAAACCCCACCCTCTTTAAATGAATCAATAAGCAAGGACAAATTATTTTAGAGTTTTTTTTTGTACATTCTTTACATTCAAAATTTTTTGTACATTCTTTAAAACTTAAAAATATTTTTTAAATAACATTAAGTATTGTCTTATTCACATATTTACAAAAATTAAAAATATAACAAGAAAAACTATCTACATAAACAGTGCAATAATTCCTATAGCATTCCTTTTACCAAAAAAAAAAAAAGCATCATCAAAAAATATAAATATTGTATCTATATACATATTCTATAGCTAGGTAGGTACCTAGGTATATAATTATGTTTCAAACAAATATGTACCTATTTAACCTAGTACCTACATAATCAAAATCAAATATGTAGTTTTAAAAAACATTTTTTTAATTAATTATATTAAGTTAATAAAACCTTAATTTGGCTTTTAAGATATTTTTTGACTGTACTTTTTTTGCGAACTATCAAAAGAAAAAAGAATAATAAGAAATAAAATATGAATTAAAATATATTGCAGGAGGAATTAAAGCAAAAATTATACACCTTTCCCTGAAAGTTTTTTGTTTTTTGCTAAATTTTTTTCCTTTGCAATTTTTTAATATCTGTAAGATACTTTTTAATATATTTGAAAAGTCAAGACAAAAAATAATATAAAAATAAAAAAAAAGATTTATTTAGTAGTGCTTTCTTTTATATTTTTTAATTCTTATTTTTTGTTAACTCTATAGAAACATAAAAGGTTTAAAAAAAAAAAAAAAAATCAGCATTTCTGGTTAAAATATACACCAAAGTTAGGACATGAGCACTATGCAATGGGTAAAGAAAAAAATAAAAACAAAACAAATTATTGCAAATATAGAGAAAACAAAAATATAAAACAAGAAAAAAAAGAAAATATATATATATAAAAAAAAAATAACAACAATAACAAAACGTATCGTATCAGAGTGGTTTTCAACTTCAAATAGAATAGAAACAAACAATAAAATATATACAAATGTTGTTATATGGATGGATATATATAAATATATATATATAGATTAATAATACTATAAGGAAAATAAATTAAATGGTACATATTTTCATATGAATTTTGTATATATTTTATATATATATATATATATACATATATGTAAAAATGAATATGCACTTACGCTGAAAAAAAATATATACTACCATGGATAAATTATGAATATAACACATGTATATATATATATGTATCTATATAGATATTTAGTTATATATTAATTTATATATATTTTTACTTAAAAAATAATAAAAATGTATCCCCCCATACATGAACATTAATAAAAAAAAAAATAAATAAAATATAGGTATAAATATATAACAAATAGGTATATGTGAACATATATTCAGATTTATAAAAAATAAAATAACCAACAAGATATAAAAACTATCTTAAAAAAAATATATATATACCTATATATCCAAGTACATATTATATATATAAATATATTATAAAGAAAATAAATGAAAAAAAAAAAAGTATCTATATTATATTTTGGTACACACATATTATATATATTAGGTAGGTATATTTTGTTTAAATAAAAATATTTCTAAATTTTGAATCAAAATTAGAACTAAAATTAAAATATTAATAATAATAATAAAAATTCTAATAAGAAAAGTTACATACATATATATATATATACCTATGTATTTGATAATCTTTTAAAGAGTTAAAATATATGTACAGTACATATATATACATATGTAATATAAACTTGCATATACAAAAAAAAAAAAAAAAAGCTAAATAAATTCACATAGGTAAGTAAAGTAAATTTATTAAAATAATTTTTTTTGTAAATAAATAATTCACAATAATTAAAATTCACAATAAAAAAATAAAAGTCAATTATTTAAGGGAAAATAATAATGGCAGACGTAAGTTGTTTTTTTTTTTTTTTTTTTAGCTGGAAATAAAAGTAAGGTTATGAGAATTTATAGTATTTACATTTTTTTTTTCTCAGTGCCTAGGTGTTATATATATATATATTTATACATATATATATGTATATAAATTTGGAATATGAATAAAATGAATGTATGTATATATAAAAAAAAAAAGAGATATATACACATAAGGAAACCTATATAGTACATATTTATTATTATATATAATATTTCACAGAAAGGAAAGCGTTTTGACATTAAATATTAAAAAATTTTAACTTATAAATATTATTTAATAATAAATTATTTTGTATTTAAAAAAAAAATATAGAGATTGAAAAATAAAATTTACTAACCAATTTTTATATTTTATTTTGAGATAATACACAACAAATTTTAGTTAATAGTTAAATTTTCTTTTGGGAGATTAAAGTTTTTTAATTATACAATATTTATATTATAGAGTTTTTTAATTTATAATTTAGTTATATTTTGGCTTTTAACTTTTTTTTAAACGTTTTAATTTCTTTTTGAAAAAATAAAAAAAAAAATGCTTTTATGTACTTATCATAATAAAAATTGGACTTTCATTGGCATTCACAAAACACACACACACATTTAAAACATTTGAAAAATTATATATACTTTTATATATTTTATAGGTATATTTTTGTTTTTATTGTTGTTTTTTTTTTTTTTTATATGAAATTTATTTTCAAAAAATATTTCTTTTTAATTTATTTTTTGTACATATATGAAGAAAATGTATGTAAATATAACTTTTTTTTTTTAATAAAATAATTTTTAATTAAAAATTATTTTAAAAATTTAATATCAGAAATTTTTTTCCTATATATACTTATATATACAAATAGGTATACATATATACATAAACTTGTACATATATATATATAAATTTATGAAAAGAATTGTATTTATTTTGTATTATTATTATTTTTTTTTTAAATATTTTAATTTTGGAAATAAGAAAATGTTATTAAATTCTTTTTTTTCCTTATAATTAATCATTAAAATTTATTAAATAAAAGTTATTGAAGCACTACTAAACTTAAACCATATTTTTTTTTAATTGAAAAAAAAAAAAAAAAAAAAACTTTTCACTATTTTTATTGAACATATGTATATATATATTTTTAAAATAGAATTATTTTTAAAACACTTTACATTATAAATTTTTAATTTATTTTTAATTTATTTAATAATTTTTTTAATATTTCTAAAAAAATTTTTATCACAGAGATATAAAATTTTCACTTTAGAAACTCACAATGTACGCGCGTTAAATGAAACGCAAAGAAGAATCATAAAATAATAATAAGAAAAAAAAACAAAAACAAAAAACAAAATGTTAATAACAGCAACAACAACAAATAACGAAAAATTCACGACGTAGACATTTATTTTTTTTTATATATATATAACTATATATGTATATATATTTATTTGTTATATATTATTATTTATATTAAGCATATACATATTAATATACCAAACAACTACATATATGAAAATATCTTTCAGATACTTTTTTTTTTCTTTTTTGTTTTTGTTTTTTAACTAGTTTTATAATTGTGTGTATGATTGGATGTGGAGATATTCTACATAATAATAATAATAATATGTTACAAATACTAACAATTTTCAGATTTTTACTATTGTGTAAGTTTAGCTAAGCTATAGTATATTCATAAACAGTATATATACTGCAAAGTGCAAACTCAACTCAGTCATAAGATAGAACAAAACAACAACAACAAAATAAAAACAAAAAATTACTCAAATCGGCCATGTACTTATACTCACTAGACTACACTCAGTTGTAGTGTACATCACTTTCATAAAACAAAACAATAATAATAATTTTTAATAAATATCTACAAAAAAAAAAAAACAAAAAAAAAACAAAAAGAAAATTAAAATATACTTAATAAAAAAAAAACTTAGATCATTCAAAATTAAAACAACAACAAAATCATAAAATTCATCCCAAACCATTCTGTTTTTGGCATAGTTGTGTTGTTGTTTTTTAGCTGTCGGATTTTCAATAAAAAAAAAACATAATATTGTATTCGTATTTCGTACACTCATATACATATGTGAGGCCGTGTATGAATATTTTTTTACAGTACAAATAATTTACAAGTCCATACTACACAACACATACTTAGACATGTTTTTTTTTTTAAAGCGCTACTACACCTATATAGTTTACCACCATTTCTACACTAAGATATTTTATATAATATTTCTTAATTTCTGCAAATGTATATTAACATTTAATTTTAAAAACACACACACACATGTGTGTTTAGTGGATGGATATTAGTATTTCTATATTTCTTATAGAAAATTTTAATACCTACTATTTTCCATTACTTTGTTTTTAGTTTTATTTTATTTTTCTGGTTTTTCGGGCACCCATCATCAAAAGTATAAAAAAGAGAATATTAAGAAAATAGCAAGCAACCGAAAGAATTGAAAAAAACAAAAAAAAAAAAAAAAAAGTCATTTGAAATAAAAAATAATGCAATTTAAAAGTTAAAACAAAAAAAAAAAATTAAATAAAAATTTGTTAAAATGTTTTAATAAAGAAGTTCAAGAATATAAAAAAAAATTCGTAATCATTTTCAAAATTAATTTTTTTTTTTTTTTTAATTTTACAGTAAAATCCTGTTTCATATTTAATATATACGTTACATATAATATATAACTAATCAAAATTATGTTAATTAAATAAAATTCTATTTAAAATTCAATTTAAAGTTTTTTTATTTTTTCATACGTTATATATGTATTCATATGTGTATGTGTTTTTTTTTGTATATACATGCATGGATATGTGATGTATCGAATAAAATGAAAATTTTTTTAAAAATATAAAAAAAATTCAATAGTGGTGTTACTATTAAGTAATTTTGTGTTCATATTGTTTTGAAATTAAGTATAAATTTTTTTTAAATAAAATTAAAATATATTATATTAAATAGCCACATATAAATTATATACGTATGTATATCTATATAATAAATAACTATTTAATGAATTTACTAATCTTAAATCAAGATTATTTTTTTTTTTTTACCTTGTAAAATTAAATGTAAAAAAAAAAAAACAAACGGTATCAAAAAATTTATGAAAATTTTTAGATAGTCGAAAGAGAGATAGCTCTATTAGCAATTTGAATGAATGAATGGAATGGAATAAAAAATAATTATAATAGAGAAAAAGAGAAAGAGAGAATGATAGAAGAGTAACCTAGTGCTGACCTTGTTTGTGTAATTTGTTTTAAATGCACAAAATAATTTAAAAAAAAAAAAAAAATTTAATAGGTAGGTAGGTAGCTTATATGAATATAAATTGTACATTCACCAACAATTCTACAACTTTTAAACTTCTAGGTATATAATGAATAAATAATAGAAATTTTATTTCATTTTAGGTACAATTTTAATATATGATAAGTGATAACTTAACTGTATATAAATATACATAAGTGATTAACAATTTTATTGTGATCTTAGGTATTTTGGTAACTAGGTACACACATATTTTTAAAGTAAGATCTAAATTTAAATATATTTCAAAATCACACTAATTAATTACTAAATATACCATACTATCCATATTAATCATAACTATTTTTCATTTTAAAAATTGTATCAAATATTTAATTATTAACAAATATTTCAAGATAATTTGAGTGATAATTGATAATTGAGACTTGAGTAAACGTTTAAATTGTTTAACCTAAACTTTAATTTATTTTCTATAGTTGGAAACGAGTTTCTTATTATAAAACCAAGTTTTTTTTTAAAATATCCAGTAAAATTAACTCTCTTTTTATGAATCAAATTCATAAAAAATTATATACATTGGGATTCCCCCGAGTCTTTCAAGATAATATTTTGTTAATAACTTTCAGATACTGAAATTACCATATATAATATTATTACAATATGTAGGTATATGTATATAACATATAAAATTGTATCTATTGAATGAATATCTATGACGTTTGTACATATTATAATTAAAGCCTAGGAGCTTTCTGAACTAGGACTATCTGAAATTTGTATGTAGATCAATTCTAATAATAACAATATACACCCAACATGTACATATATACGATGTAGAAAGGATTATTTGCTTAACAGTTGAAGAGTTTAAGTCCTCTATTATGACAGTTAACTATTAACTTGATAGTTGAAAAGTATCAATCAATTTTCTGAAATGGTATTGTGAATTGCAACTTTTCAACTATATAGAAAAAAACTGTGAATTCATTTATCAACAATCAAAATTATTATTGTGAAATACAATTCAGTTGTCCGTTGTCAATTATTAAATCAATGAAAAAATTTTAGTTGTTCAAATTGGAAAAAAAAACTTTTTGAGCAGAAAAAATGTAATTTAAATGAAATAAAATAATAGAAAAATTTATATTTAACTTAAATGTAAGAAAAATTTAATTTTTTTAATGTTGAAAGTACCAAAGAATTCGATTAATTTTTAATCTTTTTCTCAGTTATGTTCACTTGCTTTGTAGATTCTTTTTCTGAGTCGTCGTCAGTATCCAAATACCAATAGATGCCATTATTCTTATATTTTTTTTTAATTTAATTCAAACAATACAAATAACACAGGGTAGGTAAATAAAATTTTACAAATGTCAAAATAATTAGTTGAATTCACAATTGAAAATTATTTATCAATATTCACAACAATGAAATAATTATTTTTTAAAGTTTTCAATTATCAACTAGTTGATAGTTGACTGTCATAATAGAGGCCTAAGAAATCTAAAATATATTAACATATGTAAATTTATTTCATAGAAAATACCCACAAATTATTTATGGGAAGAATTTTTAATTTTTCTTTAGCATAGGTAGGTATAACAATATTTATTCTTTTAACTAACAATTTTATTAAGTTACCTATATATATGTAAATAAATAACAAATTAGAATATATTATGGCTAAGGCCAACGTACTTTATTTTTCATCTTATTGTCTCTGTTTTTGTTTATGTTTTAAAAAAATCCTTTTTCAAAATATACCAATTTATGAATATAAAAAATACTCTACTAAAAGTGATTAATATGTATTGATATGTTTATGTTGTTAATAAAATTTATCCTTAATTACATAAATGGAAAAATATTTATACAGTACTTATATAACTTAAGGTTCCTACAGTTTTTCAAATATTATGTATATTAGAATTGATATGAAAATTAAAAATATTAATTTCAAAATACTCTAAAACTGTTCAACATATAATAGATACTAATAATAGATATTAGGTACGAACTAACTTAAAGATTTAACATAAAGTGTCCAAAATAAAAAAGGTGGGCATATTTATTTTGTAAATCTAAATTGATTTATTTTTTTATAATTATTATTATTGTTTTTATATATGCAAATATTAAATATTCTTCTTTTTATCTTAGGTACATTTTTATTGTTATTATTATTATGAAATTAAAATAAAATTGTATTTGTAAAAATTGTAGGACAATATTTTTATGTGTAAACACAAGTTTAACAAGATTTTTTAATAGGTACCTTACCTTACATTTATAAGTATGTTTTATGTATGATAATCATGTACAAAAAATCATAATAAAATATTTTACCCATACAATAGTAAACTATAGATACTATAGGTAGGTAGGTATATGATTACTTTTTATCTCTAAATAAAATTATTAAATATTTCGTACAATTGCGCAAACTCAATATATGTATAAAAAAAAACATAAGTAACTAGGTACCTAATAGTTGATGAAACTATGTAATATCTATAAAAATAAATAAAACATGTTAAAGAACACTTCTAAATTTAAAAAAAAATAGCATAAGATAGATATAAAGCAACGACAGTACACCATCAACTATCATATCATGATAAATATTTTCCATTTATGGTTTATTTTTTTTCATTTAATTGTATGGCAAAATAATACTTTTGCAAACCACTTTTTTCGCAACAATCTAATCGCAACATATAATAATAATATGTATTTACAAAAACATATTAGAGCATAATAAAAGTTTATTAAAAAAAAAGAACCAAAAAATGTGCTAAATTAAAATAGAAAATTTTCTAATTATTTTCAAATAATTCATAGTTGATAAAATAATTCATCGAATGTTTTAGAATTTTTAAAAAATAAAAAAGAAGAATTAATTAAAAATGGAAGCGTAGTTTAATATATACATAGGTACAAATTTTTAATCAAAAAATATTGATAATATATTTCTACCGTATACCTAACCATACATATGTCAAAATAATCAATTAACCAAATCGAATTCATTAATTAAATATATGTACATATACAAACATGATTCAATAATTTCAAAAATAAAGATTATGATTTATATAGGTATGTGTAACTGTCAACACCCACTTCGTTGCAATTTTTAATTTACATATACATATTTACATTTACATATAATTGATTGATAACACAAAATTTTAAGATAACATGCCACGGGTGAATTTTAAAGTTGTTAGGTAAGAACAAAATGTCATTTTAAAAATAAATAAACAAACGTCCTACTTTTTTTATTTTTTTTTTTACAGTGATAATGATGTTGAAAAATATTTTTATAATGAAAAATTATTTATAATATGTAATACCTTATCATTTATTTTATTTTGATATTAAATGAATTTGAATGATAAAAAAAAGTTTTAAAAAATTTTTAAAAATAAAAAAGTATAGCTATAATCTGTTATAGTGGTATTAGTAACATTTTATTCTCAAAAAAAAAAAAAAAAAAAAAAACTGAATGGAAATAGAAAAAGTAAATAATATAAACCGGAAGTAAATGATTTTCTTTTATTTTCAGATGTGAGAACAAAATTGAAATAATGAGTGAACAAATAACAATTCACAAATAAGAAACAAAAAAGAAAAATTCGAGTGAACTATAAGTGAAAAAAAATTAATACTTCCGATTCAAGAATAATATTAATTTTTTAAAACGAATTTTTTCAAAAATCAGACTTCTAAGTGCCTATGTGTATTTTTCGTTTATAAACGAAATACTGTTAGAATATGAGTAATTATTGTTTCCAAAAAGTTTATACAGTGCACTAATAATTCAGACATCATAAAGAAAGAGTTCCCCAAAAATGTTAATTAAAACACAAAAGGTTCCCCCCAATTTTATAAGAATAAATTATTTTGAATTAATTATACACAGCGTATTATGTTATGCGAACATGTGATCTAAAAATGTTCGAACTTCAATTTTTATCTGTCTATACCATAGGCACATGTTGGTACAGGGGTTCATATTTTATTTGTGTTATTGGAATTGGACTTTTTGAATTCCACATACAATTTAAACATGATATAGTACTGGGCCTTATAACATATAGAAACATCTTAGATTTTAAATATTTACAATTCTATTTTTTGTTTATATTGTAATATTTTGTATGAAAAATCGGCATTTAACCGCTGTGCTACCCAGCCCGTTTATTCATTTATTTAAATAAACTTTATTTATTTCAAAATATAAATTTAACATTTAATTTTCTAAAACTAAATTTCTATTTTTTATAGATTTTAGCTTAAAGCTGTCTCATCTTTTAGATTGAAAACTTTATTTTATTTTTTATTTTTGTGGCAACTTTGTTTGAAAGTAATTACTTTTTAATTATGCTTCATTAATTTATACTTTGAATTTTTATTCTTATTTCTACCGCAATCATTCTTTGGTTGATATTTTTATTTTTGTTTATCATTTGTTTTGTTATTTAGAATAACACGTTTAATTTCTTTTTTTAAAAACCACTATGGATTCGATTATGTTCAGAGGGTAGTTCATTATGCTCAATCCAAACATCTTTTATTTTTAAATCGTTTTCAATGTTGATCCTAAGTTAATTTTCTGTTATCGTAGAATATCAAGTTACCGCGTCGTCCGCCTACAATTGAATAAAGTCTTGAAAAGGGCTGGAATTATAATGGAATCTTGAAGTACATCTTTTTTTATGGTAAGATTATCATTAAATTAATTTCCAACTTTTACTTTTTTTTTTTAAATTTTTGTCTTTGAAGGAGGATTGAACTCAGATCTACTTACACTCTAAGCCATTTTGCTAACCACTGAACCATACAACTCTTATAAATTTATCGTCAGATTTCTAATATAAATGTATCACTAACTGACAGAATGAAAAATAAAGCCATAGACACAGGCAAGTTCAATTAAAAGTATATAAAAAATTGAAGATCGTTTTGAGGAAAATCGAGATTTTTCATTTGTTGTAGCAATTGTAATTAGTTTAAGAATAACGTGTTTCATCTTCTAGTGTAATTAACTGTGCCTAAAACTTGTGAATATATTCCTTCTAAACAAATTTAGGTACGCAGAATCTATTGGAATAGGTGAAATATTAGTAGAGCTAACACACTACTTGCAGAAACGGTTATGTTGATCGAACTAACCACTGACACCAACTAAACAATCTTAGGCATAAACAGAACAAAAAATCGGAATCAACAAAAAATATTATGTGTATATTTCATGAAATTAGAATTTTTAATAATAGAAAACGTTATTTATATATAATTTCGGGAAAGAAACTTTACACTTTCTTTTGAGTTTATGAATATCTCAGGAGCTAAGAAACTAATTAGCTTAAGTGACTAAAAGAGAATTATGATATAAAAAGTATAACGAGTACCTATAGTATAAATAAAAAAATCAAAGAAACTTCTAAAAGAAATATTAAAGCATGTGTACATAAATAAGTAGAACTTAAATATTAACAAAGAATTTGGTTTAAAAGAAAAAAGAGGGTTGAAAAAAAAAAAAAAACTTCGAATTTACAAAATAAAATTATTTTAGCCTAACTCCGAGAAATAAAAATTTTCGTAAAATACATAAAATTATTAATATATAAAATATTTTAAAACAAAACAAAAGAAGTTTAACAATAATTTGAATACAGATAAATATCCCTTTTACTAAATAACTCTTTCTTTTGAAAAATAGAAAATAAAAGAACTTTTTTTTTTTTTTATTACTGTACACAGAAAAACCCCAGTTCTTAAAATTTCAATATTTTAAGATAAAGAATGCGCAAGTCAATATTTTCGCATTCGTGATTTAGCCTTTATTTATACTTTTTAATATAATATATATATATAACTGATATTATACAAATATATATTTACTTCATCATTATTATTATTATTTTGATACCAACAATTTCTATATTATTTTGAATTCAAAATAAACAAAACAATTTAAACAATAATAAAAAGTATATAGGTACATTAAATGTATTATGTAATTGAAAATAATAATCAAATCATATAAATAATATGTATACACAATTTATGATAGATTACATAAAATGTTTAATTGAGTCATTTTAATAAAATATATTATATATGCATAAATCCTAAACTGTTAATATTAATGTATCTAAATAAAGCTTTGCAATGTACATTTAAAGATATGATACTACGTTGATGAATTTTATAATTAGATGAGAATTTTTTTATGTTTTAATTTTAAACATTTTTCAAATTAATACTTATATATATATGCATTATAAATTATTATTATGATAAAATTAATATTTTAAAAGTTTTCTTATTTACAATAAAAATTGGCAATCATTCATTCATTGACGTTAATTTTCGTAAAATACATTAAGGTATACATAAATTATTCTAAAGATTATAATTTACATCAGAAAACTGAGCCCTGAACTTGTCATAGCTATTGAACTCAAATTAAAATTTATATTTTATACTTTTTCATAAACAATGTTGCGACATAGTAATAACAAGATCATCACTTTGATTTAAGGCTATGCGTTCTCGTATTAACTTTGATAAATTGTTAATGATAAATGCTTTATCGTCATACGAAAGAAAGTAGGGGTAGATGTTTCCGAAACAAAATAATAGATACAAATGAAATTCGACATCTGACTTTAAGATAGAAATTTGTAATTTAGTGCAAGGTAGTTCGGTTCTGTTTTAATTATGTTCTTGAATTTTGAGTGCTGGTTCATGTACTTCCACCAACACATCTCTCAAGGATTTAACAAGCATATCTTCGAAATATCTAATTGGCAACAAGAGTACTCTGTTCTGTTTCTTTAAAGTTTCTGAAATTTGAGAGGAATTAAAGTAGTGGTTAGGCTAGCTGCCACACAATTATGTGTTTACTAATAAAAAGTATTTTTTAAATCAGTCATAATTTTTTTTTTCATATTTAACTATGAGGCCTCCGTGGATTAGTGGGTAAACACTAGCTGAGGGGGTGTCGGTTCTACTTCCGTATGGGTTATTAACTTTTAATTAGTTTAAAATATAATTAGATTAATATTTTGTTTATATAAATAATATTATTATAAATAAATATAAATTAATAAAAACACCCTACATTCCACTTACTAAACATGTATATTTAAGATACCTGCAAATAAATAAATATGTACCTGTGTACTATGTAAGTATGTACCTATAATATTTTTGTTTTCCTGCGCTTTCAATTATAATTTACTACAACCAACCCTTGTATTATTTAATAAGATCAAAAACTTGTTAATTTGATTTTGATATAAACATTTTTGCAACAAATTGAAAAATTTAATTAAATTTATAAGGATATAAATACAACATGTATAATATAATAAAACTATTAAGTACGTATACATATATGTACATATATTAAATAAATTAAAAAATGTTTCTATTGTTGCAATCAAAAAAATTGCGCAGAAGCAAAAATTTAGAAAAGAAAAACACACAAAATAATAAAAAAAAATCAATAGATTTAGATAAAATAATATCTAATAATGAAGTAAAAACTTAATAAATAAATATAAAATAATGAAAAAGTACAACTTAATAAATTGAATAAAATATATAGATAGTTGGGAAAATAAAAATAAAAAAATAAAATAAAACAATGAATAATAAAAAAAATAAAAAAGAATCAAACAGTGAAAATTAAATTTTCAACTAAAACTAAAAGAAATAACCTAACTTTTGTTTTATTTCAAAAAGTGTAGGTACCTAGGTACTTAATTTTTTAGTGAATTATTAATTATTTTAACTTAATTTTAGTCTTATTATACAAATAATCGAATTATAGTAATTGTAATTTTAGTTAATATACAAATTAAAAAAATAAAAATTCATTACATAATTTTTTCATTGCAAGTGCATTTTAATAAATAAATGCTATTATTGTAAATATGTATATGTATTGCATTTAAATGCATCACTATAAGAAAAGTAATACATCCTAACATAATTTTAAGAAAAAAAATTAAATTGTGTTTGTGTTTAACATTTAATATAAATAATATACTATATGAATGATATCTCTCTATCTCTTGTTTAATGCAAATTTTATATTTTAAATTTTATAATTAATTTTATATTTATATAAAATTGTCTTTTTTTTATATAATTTTTATTCATAATCATACCTATATAAAATTTTCAATAATAAACATTGAATTTAATTAAAAAAAAAAAATTATATGATATTTTTATTTATTTAATAACCCCAAATCTATGTATTGTACATATACATTTGTAGGTATGCATCATTTCGTTTTTTTTCTTTTTCATTGAATTTTATTACATTCTTTATTAGTATTGGTGTGGTTTGGGATGTTTTAGTGTTTTACATTTTATAATTTTACTGAAAAAAAAACAAACACCACGAATACGATATTACAATATTTTTACCTATCAAAGGTGGATGGATAATACATATTTTTTTTTTTGAATGTATTATAAAAATTTGACAGAGAAAGGTTATATTTTTATTTTTGAAAAAAAATTCCAAAACAATTCGAAGCAAAAAAATAAAGGATTTTACAAATATATTTTAACAGTTCATAATATACAACAACAACAAATAAACGAATTATGTAGGTATAATATCATAATATTGACGTTCATAATATTGAAGTTTTTTGTGTGATTCACGTAATTGGAAAAAATTTGAAAACTTTCAATTAAATATAAAATTAATTTAAAATTTAAATAAAAATTTAAATTAAAATAACTTTGATTCAAATAAAAATTTAAATTAAAATAACTTTGATTCAAATTTAAAATCAAAAGGGCGAACTTTTTTTTATCAATCTTAGAAATGTAATAATTGGTAATAATAATTAATGATAGGTAGATAAGGTAGATATATACCTACTTTTAATATGTAAACAAATAAAGGTTAATAATAATAATATTTACATACATACATTCATATGTGCAAAATACCATTTTAAAAAATAAAAAGAATTTTTAAAATTTCTATTTTTAGCAAAAAATAATAAAAAACAAAAAAAAAAATTTTTTTAAACCAAATATGTTTAAATTTTTCTTTTAAAATAAAAAAAACCAGTCTTATTTAATTGTTAATACAATTTATTTGCATAATACACACACATATACACATAGTTACTTTTATTTTAATGTAAATGTGGTATTCTTTATATTATATTTTATTTATATATAAAATAAATACAGATTTGTTGCATAGGCTATACAAAATATATAAAAGTATATATATATATACACACATATTTTTATATATATATTTAGTTAAATTATAAAAAAAAAATAGAATAAAAGTATCTGGGCAAAAGAAAAAGAAACAAAAAATACTAAATGAAAGAGAAAAAAAAGCAAAAATCTGACTTTAGCTTTAACCATACGTAACAGCAAATTCTATTCGTTTTATTTAGTCAGTAACGAGCAATCTCCCAGAAAAGATTTCTGGTAGAAGTAAAAACAGTTCAATTCAGTTTTTTTTTTTTCGTTAAATATATATAATTATTAAATTATATACATTATAATATATATCTTTGTTCGTTTAATTTTTATTTTATTTTTGTTTTTTTTTTTTATTGAACTTTAATTCTTTTTATTATTTTTGTTCTTGTTTTAAATGTAAATGTCAATGTATTTGTGAAAAAAAAAAAAGAAATAAGAAAACAATTTTTATAAAGGTGAAAAATACAAATACATACGTATATGCATATATTTATATAATAATATAATAAAATATAAAATTGTTATGATAATATTCTTCTGAATTTTTTTTTTTTTCTACATACATATGTACATACAAGATTTTATTATGGAATATATATATGGAGTTACCAACCATATATAAATATGTTTTAAAGCGTTACTCAACATTTTCGTTCAAAATTATAAAATAAAAAAAAATAAAAAAGTAAATATACCTATATATATATATATATATAAATATATATTTAAAAATAAAATAGATGCACACATTTGTTGGTTGGTGCTAAAATGAATAGGAAATAAAATATTATGTACACAACATAACATACTTTAAAAAAAAAAATAAAAATTATGACGGAAGGTGGAAGGTGGACGACTGTATAAACGACGACAACAACGACGACGACAGTACAACGAAGAAATAAAAAAAAAAAAAAACAAAAACAAAAAATACAACAATGACAAAAATAAAATAATGACGGTGGGTGATATACCATAAAAACAAAAAACAAATTATGTGTATATATATTGAATGTATAGATAGAAGTGTATATATATATATTATATATAAAAAAAACAACAACAACACAACAGTGGTAAATATTATATATACAAAGAAAATTGCAAAAAAAAAAAAATTTTAAAATACAGTAAATATATACCTATATTATATAGCTCTATTTGTATTTATGTATATTGAAGAAAATTATCGCGTTCAAATTGTACTCGGGACATTTTCGTTAATTCGTATTTTGTTTATTTCGATAAAATTCGGATATGATTTTTTTTAAAATTACTTTTTTACTCGTTTCATTTTAGATCTGTTGTATTCAGATATATGTATGTATATATATATTTTTTTCGATTATTTATTTTAGCCTTTTTGTAATTTAAATTAAAAATCTAGTTTTCATTTTTCCATATATAAAACTACTTCATTTTTTTTTTTTGATTTTAAATTCAAAAAATATTTATAGTATTTTTAAAATATAAACATTTATTTTTTATTTTTATTTGCTTTTTGCTAAGTGACATTTTTAAAAATTTTTCTATACATTTTCATTTTAAAACTATTCGAAATTTATATATATATGTATAATATAAATTTTTTATATGTATGTATATGTACACGATAAGTCATCTTTAAAGAAAATATAGGTATATCTATATAACTACAATTATATACAAAATGTATATAAAACAATTCATATAACTATAGATATTATATATATTATACATTGAAAAAAAAGTTTTTTTTTAAAGTATATAAATCATTTACATAAAATAGAATTTTAATACGCATTAAAAATTAAAATTAGAAAAATAATCGGAAAAAACAAAAAAATAATAAAAATAAAATAAAAACAAACAATAGTAAGTATAACATAATGCAAGTTTTGAGTGAAAAATTTTTTTTATTAAGTTAATTAGTGTAATTAAAAATAGTTAAAATATATATATATATACATATACCTATATAAATATGTTTTTTATTTATTTAATATTATAGATAAATATTATGAAATTCTAATTTTAATATTAAATCTAACCTTTATATTAGTTTCTTTAACAGATATGTATATCCAAATGAAAGTTTGATTTTTTTTTTAATAAATTCAAAATATGTATTTATACCTATAAATTTTAAAAAACAACATTTTACTAATCAATTTTTTAAGTTTTTTTTTTTTCTTGTAGAAAAGAATATTGGAATGTGAAAAGTTCAACTAATTTGTAACAAAATCTTCCCAAAAAAATCATAATATCACAGATGAGAGTTTTTTTGTCAAATATTAAATACCTACCTACCTACCTATATTTTAAAAAATTAATAAGAGTATACAATTTAAATTAGTGGTGTTACAAATCAAAAAATAAAAAACAAATATTTACACAAAAGTAAAAAGCCTGGATAAGAAATAATATGAATTCCTGAATTATAATGGTCTATCCTAAATATAAATTTAAAAATTTTTACTAAGTATTAATATTTTTTTCATTCATTACCTAAAATTTTATATCCAAATTAAAAAAAAAGAAAGAATTAGGTCAAAAATTATTTATAGTTCTTATATTTTTATTGTTATAAATATAACACAGAACGTTTTAGTTTTTAATTAGGTTAACAGAGATTAAGAATTTTAAATATTCTAGTGATAAGAAGTAGAAATATACATGTAGATTTATTCAAAAGAAAATCTAACCAAAAATTTAAATGTTAAATGTAAAAAAAAGTTAAATACATTTGATGATTTCAAGAATATTTGGGAAAAAATATGCGAATAATATAACGCATAGTATACCTACTTATTAAAATTTAAAGGAATACATTGCTTTAAAATGTAGATTTGTACTTATATTTCTATAATTTTTATGATACATCAAATTTTTGTTAGTATAATTACATCTTAAATGTTAAACCTTTGTAATTTTGCTTTAATTAAATTAGGATAATAGGATAGTTAGGATGAAGATTATTAAACTGATTTCTTTTGGTTTATTTTATTATCTTTCACTCTTTATTTCTTAATTTTTATTATAATAGTTATTTTCTAAAAGTTATTTCCACAATTCTATATCATAAATAAAACTTTCTTTAAAAAAATTATATTGTAGTTATATTAGTATCAAAAAGTCAAAAAAATTATTATTTTAACAATTACATTTCGTTGTCTTTAAATATTATTAGATTAATATCATTGAGCTAATGTTAATCTTTTAAGATTTAGATTTTAAACCGCTTAAATTGATAATTAATAAAATTGACTTTTAAAAATTTCTAATCGATGATGAGTAGAAAATTAAATGAGTGTGGTTATTAGTTAAATTACAATTTTTTCTTAAATTCACTCCTACGCCGTTCTCTATCATTTAAACTAGTTACTTAATTTATACATTATATATATTCTAAATCCCTCGAAAAGACTGATATCTTTTTCTAGCCAACCAAATCACTTATATTTAAAGCATTTAACCAGCTTGGAGTTTTGACCGAGCAATCACATTAAATAATATTACTAATTGAAAACAGAATAATTATCAGAAATTAATAGTATTAAGTAATTTCTTACATCTAATTTAATTGGCATTAAATTAATTATAAGAATTAAAAGATAAGTTTGCGTTAAACACGTATTCTAATATTAACGTATTTTAATATTATTATTACTAATTACGATTTTATATCTAAATTCTTTTAATAATTAAATAAATTATTTTTGTTTTTAAAAACTCGTTGTTTTATTTCATTAAAAAAAAAATAACTAAACTAATTTGAAGAAAAGTAATAAGCAGGTTATAACAATATATTAAAACAAACTCTAATTATATAGGTGTATTACATATGTGAATTCCTTTTACAATCCGAATAAAGGAATACAAAAGTAACAAGCCGTTTTACCTTAATGGAACTGGATGTATGAATTATATTTGTAGATTAAAATCAAAGAAATTACCTAAATAATACATCATTTAAAATGGGGTCACTATAGTTTTATGAATGTTATAAAATTATTTTATGGTTAATTGAGAATTACTTAATTTGTAAAAACGGCACCAATTTAATTAAAAATTTGCAAAGTTATTAATATAAATTTTCTTTTAAATAAGAATGCATTGATTTGATACTGCTTTAGTAATTTATATTTTCAACATTACTATAATGAAAAGAAAAATCATGTGCAAAACACTATAAAATAAATAGAGTGTAAACAAGTGATTTCTATTGAATAAGATAAGTTAAATCCAATTCAAAGACAAAACAATAACAAAATTTTTTGAAAATGTTTAATTAGAAATTATAAAATATTTACAAAACTAGTTTGAAAATTCTTTCTATAGGAACATTATTTAAAAGATAATTTATTTCATCACACTTGTATTTCACCTGTTGCGTTTTCTTTTAAAATGTAGGCACTTTAAACAAGATTAATTAATTGATAAAAATTAAACACACAAATTTATTACATATATATAAGTTCACCCCTATAATAATATTTTCTAATTATATTATTAATGCACATAAAAATAGTATATGTTTATATGTAGTAATTTTTTACATTAAAATAATATTTTGTTTAAAAATAACCTGCATATTACCTACCTATTTAGTCATGAAAAGTATTAATTAAAAAAAAATAAAAACTACATTTTACTAAATCAACAGAGATATTAAATTAAAGTCAAATTACCTTCTTTAAAATAAATGACATGATCAAGTTACAACACATTTTTCTACTATTTAATAACTACTTCCACTAAATATTGAATTGAAAATATAATATTATTTAAAATGTTTTAGGTTGCAGTATTGCCAAGAAAGCATATTACAAAATTTTTTTTTAGAATCTAATTTAAAGTAAAAACAAAACATAGATTTTCTGGAACTCAACTATTTAAGCACATTATCTTCATTGGAATCATAATATGCAGAAGATCGTGATATAATATTAATAATTTATCTAACAGGTAACAGTTAAAAAAAAAAATTAACACGTTAAAATAATTGTTATAAACATATATGTAACACTAAGGATCTTTTCAACTATTCTTTTTATTGAATAAGAAGTAGTTAGCTTTAGTTATGAATAATGTACAAAGATTTTTATGTTAAATATAAAAAACTTTCAAAGTAGAAAAATAAATAACGAAAGAATTATTTCGGTATGAAGAACATTAACTAGTTTCTATAAAGAAACACCAGTACAAGAGATGATAATATCAACGCGTTTTATATATGGCATACTCTATAGAGGGATTCAGAACCAGAGTTGCCTAATTCGCAATTGTGTTGTATCAATAACATTTTTATAAGTTTCATTAAATCATATATTCTGTTGAAACAAAAAACCTCAACATCGTTCTTGAAAATTGCAGAACTGGAGGCAATGCAATTGCTAAGTAAAGAAAACTAAAAATATCTTTCTTTTCTTAATGTGTCAATTGTGAAAACAAAATGTAAATAAAATGCTCAATATATTCAATTTTAACTTTTTGTTTAACCTTATTAAAACACTAAAATATATATACAACATAAATAAATATATTAAAAATCAATGCTTGTTTGTTTCGTTTCCATTTGTACATTTTCATTCAAGTAAGAAACGAACGAGCCGAGTTACGAGTCATTACCAAGAATATTCCAACAAACATATCCAAAAGCCAAAAAAGAAATATTCATTAGTTTTATCAAACTTGCAACATTAAAATATTTATAACATATCGTGCATTCGTGCATTGGACATTAACATATAAAGCAATCCGTAAAACTTGTAAAAATTTTTATAAGAATTAAATGTCATATTAATATGTTTAAAATTGTTATGAAAACATTGAAAAATTTAGTATAGTTTTTTCTTACGTACAGACAATAAATTATATCTGTATCTATATAATATAATTGACATATGATATTATATCCAGATATATAATTCAACGATATCATTTTATTAAATTTTTTGCAATATATGTTTTTATATTTTTTTTTTTTTGTTAATTTTGCGTTACACATATATTTTTAAAACAATTTCTATAAAACCAAAACAAGGTAAATATCGGTAAGTATTGCAACAATAATATTCTTAACGTTATCTAACAATTAATTTAAGTTTAAAAAATAGAACATTTAAAATCAATCAATTTAAACTCATTTTTAAAGCACTTAGAAACGAGATAGAACAATTCTAGGGGTAATTCGTGATTACTACTAAAAATACATAATTTTCATAAAATTTTTGTCTTTGCAAACTTTAAACTCCTTTTTAAAGCACTTAGAAGCGAGATAGAGCAATTGTAGCGTTAATTAGTGATCACTATTAAAAATACATAATTTTCATGAAAACCCAATTTTTGTCTTTGAAAACTTTAAACTCATTTTTAAAGCACTTAGAAGCGAGATAGAGCAATTCCAGTGTTAATTCTACAATATGGATTTAATGAATATTTAATTTAATAATTCAAACTAAATTTAAATTAGATTAGATAAATTGTATAAATAGTAAGAGAATCCCCAATTAGTAGTGATATTGAAGAAAGAAGCTTTAAGTTTCTAATAAAGGTTAATGAACACTAATTGTAATATAATAAGTAAGTTCGAACTATAATGACATTACAATGCTTTTCAACGATTCAACGAGTCATATGTTTTGACATAGCTAAGCATTACTAATGTGAAATGGATGGACTAATAATAACATCAGAGCTGAATTTGATTTTATGAATATAAAATTTCCGAAGTAATTGTTATTGTTTTATACTTGTTGAATTAAATGTTAAGAAAAATTTTTAATAGGTAAATAAATACTAAATTATAAATTAATAAAAACTTTTTAAATTTTTGTTTTAATTATTACTTTAACTTGTTTGAGATCTTGTGTAAATTTCTTAACATTTCGATTTGGCCATAGCCTATAAATTATGCTTAACAAACAATAATTTTAAGAATAAAATCGAAAAATGTTGGGATATGTATATTGTTTAGGGTACATACATTTCTTATAAGTGGAAATTTACATAAGTAAATTTTGAACTGCAGCCATGTGTTTTTATGAAAATATGTTTCGTGTTTAACGAAAATTAAAATTTTTAAATATATAGGTTTACAAAATTAAATAACTATATGGCCTCAGACATGCAGACAGACGGCAAGTGCAACAAACAATTTTTTTGTGACCAAAAGGTCTTATAATTATGACCTCAGTTGTCGCTCTGTTATAGCGTCACTTAAATAAAAAAAAACATATGTTTGAAATTGAAAATATTGTTTAAAATTTATCTGTGTCCCGGTCGATTTGTAACCCTAAAAACCCTTGAGCTTCTAAGATAAGATTTCAAATATCTATTGTGGTAATGTATTAATATATTTTATTCATAGATATTTAACCAAGTTCGAAAACATTTGCAATGTTGTTTTATACAACTAAAATTACATGTTTAGGATATTAAATCGCTGGTTGTGATTCGAGATGTCATGGAATTCAAAGTTTGAATTTCTTTGAAGTTATATTTTTTCTGTAAAACAGAATATTTAACATTAATATAAATCCTCATTCACTTAAAATATTATTTAAGAAGGGATTATTCATATTTCTCTAAAATTTTGTATAATATTTGTATTAAAAATTTTAGCTTATTTTTAAATACAATTATTCTGAACAATAAATTAGAAAGGTGTGTATTTACTTTCAACTTTATTACTATTGTATTCTAGGTAGGTATTTGGAATTTTTAATACTTAAATAATGCTTAAAATTTAATTTATCACAACTTCTAAATTATTAAAGTTCTTTTACTAAATTATTATATTTTATTTAAATTTAACTTTTCATATTGAAATGGTATTAAATATTTTAAAATTTCTATATTTTTTTCCCCTTTTGATAACAAATTAAACTAAAGTCAAAATATTATGTTCTGCCTACTGTGCAATATAAATATGTACTTTCTTTACAAAAAAGTTTTTTGAACAAATCAACACACATATAAACAAAAAATATACATATGTACAAAATGCAAATGTGAATGTAAAATAAAGTTTTTAATACATTTTTCAACTATCGAAATTTTCTTTGCTTGTATAGGTGTAACAAATACGTTATATATTTTTGCCACATATTTTTTGACTCTACATATACACATTTTTAATTTTATGTCTCAACTCAAAATATTTTTTTTTTTTATGAAGTATGTACAATGTACATATGTAGGTATATTTTCTAACCAAATTTTAAATTGAATAATTCGTATTAATGATAATGACAATTTACAAAGTATTATTAAAAATTTTTACATTTCCACTGAATTAGTACTAATGACTTCCAAATATGAATAATAATAATCAGAAATTGATTGTGTAATAGTTTTAATTCTTTAATTAGATGGCTATCTTTAATTTAGGCAGGAGGTAGCAGAAAGTTTTAAGAAAAACCTTTTTCTTTTTATACTTTTTTTCTTTTAAACTATCTAATAAAGTAATTTTAAAGAAAATATATTATATTAATAATATTAAAAATTGAATATGGAAACCGATAAACTAATAAGGAATTTACTTTATATTAATGCAATATAAGTAAGTTATTTAGTAAGAAATATTAATTTATTTAAAAAAATTACGCATTCTTTGCAAATTAAATAAAAAATATAATTTTTATTATATGTATTAATTATTTTTGAGGTTCATAAACTAAACGATTGCAAATATTTTCACATTTTTTTTTCTAAATTTATTTTAAACAAATACGAGGTTAACATAACCTAAATTTTTTTTTTCTCGACAAGTTTAATAATAAAAATGCTAACTTACCTTTGAAAAAGTTCAAATTAATGTAGAAAATATCTTTACGGCCAAAATTCTTTAAAATCAACTTAATTTATAACCTATTTTAAGGATTTTTAATTTAAAATTATTTTGTTTTCTAAAAGATGCATCGAAAACTTTTTTTTTTTTGAAAGGCTGAAGCGGCAGGTTGATTATCTAAGTTTTTTTTTTTTTCTTTAATTGGTTAATTTGTTCCTTTTCTCAATTTTTTTTCTATATTATTAACTTAATTTATGAAACAATTTTCAAATTTTAATAATTCTGTCAAGTTCTGACTACTTTTCAAACAAATATGTTGCTTTATAAAGCAACCAATCACCAGTAAATAAAATTTGAAAACTGATTAATAAATTTTTATTGTTCTAAATTGACAATTTTTATAAAAACTATGTTTTTTATTAATATTTCACAACAAAATTACATTATAATCAAAATTTTAAATATTATTTGCATCTTTTTAAACTTAATTTTCACTACTTTTTTTTTTTCACTTCACAAAATATACGTCTACTCCCTGTCCAACCGCATACAAGACTGCTGCTGTTGATTGACAAGGGATAAAAAAATGGCGCGGGCTTGTTTAGGTAAAATTTTATATAAATCACTTCACTATACTTATTTATAATAATATACATATTAACATATAAATACATATTATATAGATATACAACGTATTTATTACATATTTCTATTATATACTAAATGTCAAAATTAAAAATAAAAGCGGTGGCCTTTTTAGTTAATCTTTTTTTTAATTAAATTATAAAAAAAAAAATTAAATTAATAATTGGAATACCTGTAAAACAAAAAGAAAAAAACGCTACTTTTTTGGTTAAAATTATTTATGATATGGATAAATAGTACATATGTATTGTTTAAAAAAAAAAAGGATGAACATTCCAATATTGTGATAAGAATGTGGAATTTAAAAGTATTTAAATGACTAGTGTTACCGTTGCAAGTTCCATAAATGTCAAATATAATTAAACCAAACTCTGCCACTTTAATGAATTTTTCCGAAATATAAACTAAGGTATGTTAATATTTATTTTCACAAATTATATGGATTTAATGCCTTTTTTACTTTGGGTATAATTTTTAAAATGACGCATCGTAAAAAATAAATTTGGTTTGATAAAAAAAACTTATTAAGCTGAACACAAAAAAAAAAACTAAACACCATAATTTTCTAAATAATATTCATGTAAATGTCAAAAATTTATAACTCACAAATCCATTTAATAAAATATGAAATTAAAAAATATATTTACTTTATCTAGATTTTTTGTATCAAATATTGAAGTTTTTATTAATGACTATTTCAGTTTATATATTTTAATCGAGTTTGGTAACACTTTTTATAACAGGTATTTATGAAACTTTATTCTTTTCAATTCATATTCAATTTCAATATTTTCTAATCTTGTTAAACGAATGCGTGTTAAAATAACATTATTAGCCAATAGCAAGCAAAAGTTAACTATCAAAACCTATCGACGTAATCAATAATTAAATCCGTCTACACCTTTTGCCAATAAATTAATATTATGTTAAAGAATTTTTTTTAGTCTTTTTAAACTATCTGGAAGATACCTGTGATAAGAAAATTAGCGAATTGTTACATAGACAAAATGTTTAAAAATTTAAATAGTGTTTTTGTATATTTAGTAGTAAGTATAGTTGCAGTACAATGCCAAGTCAATACAATTGAGGAAGAAGTTGATGCTAAAGTAGTTAAATGTGAAGGTATGCAGTTTTTAAAATTAATTCGAAATTAAATTAAAAATTTTAAAACATTTAAATTAAATTCTGCAAACAAAAAAACTATGTACTAGATATTTTTTTAAAATATGTTATGTTGGAATGTGTTTGAAAAGATTAATGTTATTTACTTAATTTTTTTTGATTTTTTTTTAAATTGTTATATAGTTTGCAAAGTGACAATACAAGAAATGGAAAATGCCGTCTCTATGGTTAATACACAAAAAAAAATTGAAGTAGGTGGCTTTAGAATTGATCCAAGCGGAAATACAATATCAAAAACTGTCCAGTTTTCAAAGTCTGAAATGTATCTGACAGAGTTAATGGAAAAAATTTGCAAAAAGTTAGACGATTATGCAAAAGTTATGCATAAAAAGACTGGAAAAGTTGGAGTCATTAAAATGATGGTAGATAACGGATTAAATCCAGACATCGGATCTTATGATTTTGTTCAAGATGGTGATTTAAATAAAAGTTTGGAACATTATGTAAGGAAAAAAAATTTACTATCAAAACTAATAAAAATTTTATAACAAATTTTTTCAGTGCTTGGAAATTCTTGATGAATTCGATGAAATTGTCACTGAACAATTCATGCTTGATACTATACCAAATTATCTTGACCATGTAATATGTACAGAAAAGTCGAAACTATGTAATGACCCTCCAATTGTAGAAGACTATAAACTAGAAGATGAATTATAGTAGTACAAGAATAACTAAGTTTAGTACGAAAACATCACTTTCTTTTCTATGTGCAATGATTTAAAACTTCAAAACAGATGTTGCCTTCGAATAAACCACCTTAATATATTTTTAAATAACTTTTATAAAAATAAAAAAAGAATTTGTTAATACATTTTAAAATCACTTTTTATTTTACTTTAAATTTCCATTTACAGAATAATTCATAGAACATACCCCTTATTCGGATTTAAACTAATATTGAAATACTATTCATTTTACCTAAAAATAAAAAACTTTATTTAGAACATGGATAAAAATTATCAACATTTTTAAGAATAACTATTATTTTTTGAAATGTATTTATAAAATCAACTTTATGTAAGTGCAAGTTAATATTTTTTTAATATAAGTACGTACATTAATCAGTTGATATTAAAATAACAAAATAATTAATTTTACGTTCTAATTAATAAATTAACAAGTAAAATTTTAACTATTAAAGTTTGGTTATTTTGATGTGCAAAAATCAAAATGAAATAATCGATTTTTTTTCTATAGTGTTAATATTTAACTTAATTATACGTACACTTTACTTTTTAAGTAATTGATGTCTAAGAACAAGGAATGGTGCAGCCAAT
The DNA here is from genome assembly GCA_963082915.1 of Dolichopus griseipennis. Taxonomy (NCBI): domain Eukaryota; kingdom Metazoa; phylum Arthropoda; class Insecta; order Diptera; family Dolichopodidae; genus Dolichopus; species Dolichopus griseipennis. The sequence goes on along the minus strand of OY720442.1, from coordinate 124,467,892 downwards.
CCAGAACCGAAAAATAAAACAAAAAGTGCAGTAAAACGATATTTGTTTCTAAGAGAAAAAGGTAGATTCTAAAATTGAAAAATTAATAAATTATGTAACAAATTTCACTTTATAAAGTTCAATATGGTGAAAAATAATAAAATTTACCTCTCCAATTATTCCACCATGTGATCCATGACGGATAAAATTGCCAATGGGTTGACGAACTAATAATTTACTAGCTGCTCCAATCATTTTATTTAATTTTTAATTTTAAATATTTAGATAAAAATCCAAATTTGTTCACTAATCACTAAAAGTCAGTACCCAAATAATCGATTACTAACTATTTGACTACTTCCTTTGGAAAGTGTCAAAATAAAAAATAGACTTTTTAGAGCGACGTTTTGTCATACGTCCACACTAAACAGCAATGCTGCCGTTTATTTTTAATTAAGTTAGGAACAATCATTTTTGTTTGCGGGTTAATTCTTTATTATTTTAAACTTAATGTAAAAGTTTTAACAATAATTAATTGTTAACAATATTTACTATTTATACTTATAAATTCTTTTCACTTATAAATAAATATATATATATATAAAAAAAAATCAAAATCTTGTGTAAAAAAATTACCCAATTCTTATTAGATCAGCTGATATTTAAAAAATATAAATAGAACCACAGCGTACAATATTTCAGGCCATGACATAAAATTATTTGAATGTATTAGTGAATACATTCAAACAAAATGAGAGTGAGTTTCGAAAAAAAATTTTTTTTTTGTTTTTTAATTTTTTAGAAAAAAATAAAAATTTTTATGATTTTAACCATATTTTCTTTTAGACTTTTCTTTATTAAATATTTCCCTAAAAACTCTGAATTTTACATAAAAATAAAATTTGGAGTTTTTTTTAAAACATATCAAAAATTTAGCTATGAACTCAAAATTTTTAATATGTTTTCCTAAAAAAATATTTTTCAATTTTTTCTGTGCATTTCATAACGTAGCCATTTTGATACTGTCAAAAAATAATGAGAGTACACAAGAGTAAAAATTTTAAATAATTTTAGAAAACCTAACCTAACTTCAAAAGCTTTATAATAATCTGTGATGTAATTTTGGTAGGTAAATTGGTTTTAATATCGAGTTTTTATATTTTTAATTTTAATAAAAATATATAAATTATATATCAAAATAAACTTTGAAGTTTTCTCTTTATGCTCATAATAAAATTAAATTTCAAATCGTATTTTTCAGCATAAAATTAAAGAATTCAAAATTTTATACCCTTCTTAGCATCATTCAACCATATTTCTGAGTAGGCAATATTTATTTGTTTGTATACAGTTTTAAACAGTAAAAAAAAAAAAAGTGCGTGCAAAAAATAGCCGTACTTTAATAGATAGTTTTTAAAGCTCTTTTTAAAATTTTAAATTAAATTTTTTAAGTATATTAAGATTAACATTTTGCAATTTTTTAATAAATTATGATTTTAAAATGTTCTGTTTCTGGCTGTTAAATTATGATTCTTGCTCGATTAAAGTTTCATATTTTAAATTTCCAAAATTACGGATAAGCGCTTTTTTAAAAATTACGGACCTGATTGGCAGGTCTTGCTGGTTAATAAATAAGAATGGGTGGTTTACAGGGTTACCAACTTGATCTTTTTCACCCGAAGACTTCGGGTTTGGAATGCTAACTTCGGGTCTTCGGGTTGGACACTAATTTCTTCGGGTTTGCAAAAATATTTTGAAAATTTAATTGAAAACCTTATTATTATTAACTATGAAACTGAAAATTAAAATTTTTATAAAGATAGTTTTTAAATTTTATGTCCAAACCTTTACTATTATTAGAAAATCCAAACGTTACTGCAACGGAATTGCATGATATAATGTCATCCTTAAAACAAAATTTAGAAAAACGTATTGTGAATAAATTTTTTGGTGCCACAGCACAAAAATGTTTACCTAAACAAAGAGCTTACGAAATTTTATAACTTTGAAGATAGTCCTTTTAAATATTTAGCATGTTTAAATCTAAAAAATCAACTTACTTTTAACTCAATTTTAAAAACTTGTGAAGTTTTAAATTTAAAAGTTGACGAAGATAAAATATATGATGAGATTATTGCTATTAACCAAATTCTTCCAAATATTAGAATTTGTGGAAATGAACCAAATGATGTATTTCGGTTATGGGTTAAAATATTTCAGTCGACTGATGAAATTAATGAAATGAAAAAAATTATGTCCAAAGTTTTAAGCATTCCGGTAAGCAACGCATTTATTGAAAGGATTTTTTCAATAATGAATTCAGTTTGGAGAGCTGATAGAAATAAAATGCGAAGATTTTCTTATATATTTAAAAGCTCCAGAAGAAAAAAATTTACTTCAATGTTCCTTAAAAAGCTTAAAATATAATTTTAAAAACTAATGTTGACATTATATTAATATTAATTTTGTTAATTAATGAAATAGAAAGTTCCTAATTTTTTTTTATTATGTTTTATTGATTTAAAATAAAAGAATTTCGTTTTGTAATCATGTGTATTTATTATTATATTATATCTTCGCGTCTAAACATAATTGCTTCGGGTCTGATTAGTTCCGAAGTTGGTAACCCTGCTGGTTTATAAGAATGCGAATAATGTCATTTTATATTTTTTGAAAAATAATAACTATTTCGGATGTGAAATTAAGTATGGAGTTATAATTGATAATAGTTTGCAAGTTGCATGCTTCTCAGGCCTTGCAAAAAAACCAGCCAAAACTTTTAAAAATATTTTATCGAATTATATGAAACTAGCCTTTTTATCTCAGCGAAAAACTTTAATATCGTATTTTATATTATTTACAGATAAAAATATTTTTTATATACAATTTATTTCACAATATTATTTTTACATAAACTCTTTTTTGGTTTTTTAAATTTAATTTGCTGTGTTACTTTCCAATTCAATATTTTTATTTAAACTAATTTTGTCGATTTATGTATTGCCAACACTGTAGAATATTAATAAAATTATCACTCTCATTGAAAGCTTAGTAAGAAGCTTTTAAAAAAAGTAAAATATATGGAAGGTATTTTTCAAAAAAGAATTTCTGAATTAAAATATTAAAATTTTTTATATTTGAATATGTTATAAAAATTTTAAAAGACTGAATTTTACGGTCATCTTTGAACGAAATTAAAAAAGTTGCAAATTTGTGAGTTATTATAATTTTAAAATCAGCCGTCGAGATAAAGCTCCCTATTCCCATAAGACTACGTGTTAAATCAGCCGTCGAGACATCTTTTTCTCTCTGAGTGTCATAGCCTGAAATATTGTACGTCTTGATAGAACTTACATGCATACTATTTTTGATAACAAATGTCAATTTTTTTTATAATTGTCAATTATCAATTATCATTTATCACATTGGACGATTTTGTATGATTTAACATCTTTAAATTTTTTTTTTTGCAATTAGTTCAATTTTTTTATATTATTTATAATCAATATGTTTAAAGTTAATTTTTTAAAAAATTTAGTAAATTTTAATACCGGTAAAATCAATCTACTAAGATGTATACATATCAGTCAAGCAAATGTTATAGGAAACCCAGTTGAAAGTTCTTCTGAAGAGTACAAAGTATATATATTTTATTTTCTAAACTATTTAAAAATGTTAAATATTTAATTTATTTTGAAGAAAAGTTGTACTGAAATGGGAAAGCTTGTTTCCCAACTAAGAAAAGCTACAAGGTTTGTTAAACTAAGGTGTGTAAGTAACTTTATAATAAATATTTTTTTTCATTAAAGTGATGTTTTGAAAGGCGGTGGTTCTCATGCAATACAACGTCATACATCTAGAGGAAAATTACTTGTACGTGATAGAATAGAGCATTTGATAGATCCTGGAACAACATTCCTTGAAGTAAGCTAATTTTTCATTTTCTTTTACTAACCAAAAAATTAAATATTTTTTTATGTTAAAAATTAATTAGTTTAGTGCATTAGCTGGACATGAACTTTACGGTCAAGAAGTAGTTAATTCGGGTGGAATTGTCACAGGAATCGGAAAAGTCTATGGGTGAGAAGGCCAGCTTAGATATAAAAATTTTAAATAATTTGAATTAAATTTTAGCACTGAGTGTGTTATTGTTGGTAATGATGCTACTGTAAAGGGGGGATCATATTATCCTATAACAGTGAAAAAACATTTAAGAGCTCAAGAAATTGCACAAGAAAATAATTTACCATGTATATATTTAGTTGATTCAGGTGGAGCAAATTTACCAAGACAAGCTGATGTTTTTCCTGATAAGTTACACTTTGGTAGAATATTCTACAATCAAGCAAATATGTCGTCTATGGGGATCCCGCAAATAGCTGTTGTAATGGGAAGCTGTACAGCTGGAGGTGCGTATGTTCCAGCAATGGCAGATGAAAGTATAATTGTTAAAAGACAAGGCACTATATTTTTGGCTGGACCTCCATTAGTGAAAGCTGCTACAGGTGAAGTTGTTTCAGCTGAAGATTTAGGTGGTGCAGATCTACATTGCAAAGTTTCCGGTGTAACAGATCATTACGCTTTAGACGACGAGCATGCTCTTTATTTGGCACGTCAAATTGTTAGAAATTTAAACTTACGAGCTACTAATCATTATAACGAAAATCTTTTGTACTCATCAAATACAACTATTAAAGCTGCAGAAAGGGTATTTGATGAAATTGAAGAACCATTATATGATCCAGAAGAATTATATGGAATTGTAGGAACTAATTTAACACGTAGTTTCGACGTAAGAGAAGTAATAGCAAGAATATTTGACGGCAGTAGATTCAATGAATTTAAAGCATTATATGGCGATACTTTAGTTTGCGGTTTTGCAAAGTAAAATTAAATAAACATTTAGTATTTTATATTAATTTATTTTGACATTGTAGATTGTATGGAAATCTTGTTGGAGTGGTAGGTAACAATGGTGTACTATTCTCTGAAAGTGCATTAAAAGGTGCTCATTTTATACAACTATGCGCAAAAAGGCAAATTCCACTTATATTTCTTCAAAATATAACTGGATTTATGGTTGGAAAAGACGCTGAAGCAAATGGAATTGCAAAAAATGGTGCAAAAATGGTAACCGCAGTAGCTTGTGCAAAAGTTCCAAAAATTACAGTTATAATTGGAGGGTCTTATGGTGCTGGAAATTATGGTTATATTTATAAAAAACTAATAAGGCAGTTTAAAATATTTTTAAAAATTATAATTTAGGTATGTGTGGCCGTGCATATTCTCCTAGATTTTTGTTCATGTGGCCAAATGCAAAAATATCAGTAATGGGTGGTAGCCAAGCGGCCAATGTTTTAGCTCAAATAACAAAAGATCAATATGAAAGAGCTGGTAAAACATTTTCCGAAGAGGAAAGTAATAAACTGAAAACACCAATAATTGATCAATTTGAAGCAGAAGGTTGTCCATATTATAGTACAGCTAGACTATGGGATGACGGTATAATTGATCCAAAAGATACACGCAAAGTTTTAGCACTTAGTTTGGCTGCCTCTTTAAATAATGCCAAAGAGGAAACGAAATTTGGCGTATTTCGTATGTAACTTGAAAACTTTAATAAAAAACAAAATTTTTGAATTTATTATCTATCTTATGATAAAAGTGCATTTAATAGTATTTAAGATAAATTTGTTGTTGAATAATATTTTTGAATCTTTTATTTTTTATATATTTCGTAAAGTTTATTGATATTATTAAAAAAAAATAAAATAATTTGATTATATAAATGTTTATTATTTTAACTTAAATCTTATACACTTTTAAAAAAATATAATTAATTGTACAGCCTTATTTTAATATTACTTTTAATATCCTGAATTATTAAAATTCATATAAATATTTAAAATAAAACCATTACTTATCCTTGATAAAATTTTCAAACCAGCATTATTAGACTCTAATTACTCAATCTTCTTTAACAAGAAAATCTCTTCTGGTTATAATACCTGAAACTCTATTTTCTTTATTTATCACTATCATATGACGCAAACCAAGTGCTCGAAATGTTCTAAATATTCGGGGTACAGGGTCACACTAAAATTATATTAACATTAACAAACTATATGTGTTATGCAAAAAATCATTTGTTACTTCGTTAATTCTCACGGGAGAGGGATTTAAAAACATTTCCATATCAACTGTGTAATCCGATTTATCATTTTCATTGAACTTAACCATCTAAAATATATATATTTTAAGGTAAGTTATACAAATAATTAAAACATTTATACCTCTATAGATGGAAAACGAGGATAATAATCACGAAATGTTTGTATATCGGCAACCTTTTCCCATGCATGCTTATTTTCTTCAAAATATCTTTGAAGTAGTATTACAATTAATTGAGATCTTAAAATAATACCACACAAACGACCATGTGAACGATCACTCTACAAATATAATGAAAAAGATATTTCAATATATGTATTTTTGTTTTTAATAAGAATTTGTCACCTCTTCAACGTCTTTTACAACGGGAAATCCATTGTGTTTGCAACTTCGTAAAACTTCATAAATATACTTAGCTTTTTCTTTCATATTAAAGCATATTACATTTCTACTCATGATTTCTGACGCTTTTACTCCATCAAAAATTTTTGGCGGATCCCAAGGTAACATTGGAACATGATTAACCTTGATATGTGTATCATAAATACCTTCATTGAAATAATCACCCATCCATTTAGCAGTAACTAATGTTATAATCAAAGGGAAAGTGAATGAAGTTTCAATACCCGTTGTTTCAATTAAAATAACACTTAAACCTAAAAATTTATTATAATAATTCATAACTTTAAATTCATGATTCAATTTCATACTTATTGTCATTCGTAAAACTCCACCAAGTTGAGCTGCTGCGCCAATTAATGCATATTTTCCAGGGACTAGGAAAACCTGTTATAGATAATTTCATACAAAAATATAAAATAAGAATAAATCAAATTAACTTACAGCTTGAGGAAAGAAGTAATATATAAGCATTTCTAGTAAACGTCCCCATGCGGCACCTGTTAAAACTGTTGGAATGAAAATACCCAAAGAAACATTTAAGCCGTAAGTTAAGCAAGATAGAATAAAATACACTATAAAAAATAAAGTTAAAGTAAAAATTCTGTGTGAACCAGGCGGATCATGGAATAAAGATTTAACAGTAGCTTCTGGTGTTTGAAACCATAATGCTGCAACAACATTATATTCTGTATCTTCACAAAATAATTGAACTGGATATTCAGTAGGATCATTTCCAAGTGGGCGACAATCATTTATAGAATACATCATTGTAGCTGCTACCGTGACACCAATTACTGCAACAAACCCAGCTTCCAGAACCTTTCCCCAATTTGATTTAATGTAGCGTGCTCTAAATCGGTTCACAATCGTATTAATTGAATTCCATAATGCACCTAATAATCCTCCAATAATTCCCATTGTAAGAAATATTGGTAACTCAAAATATTCAAAATGTAATGATTCGAATTTGCCTAAATTGAAAAGCCCATTGAATGTAAAATTTTGCAAACCATGATAGGCCGATAATACTACATTCAAAGTAAAAGAACTGATTGTTGACGCTATTAAAGTTCTCCATATTAAGTTTTGATTCCAAAAACTAGCAGCTTCTTCTAATGAAAATAAAACACCACCAATCGGCGCTCCAAAAGCAGCTCCTACACCAGCGGCAGCACCGCCCAGCACAAAATCCCTTTTCTCATGATCATCACGAAAATACTTAAAAATTTTTAAATCTCGTCTAAATGTTGTACTTTTTCCTTGTGATACCCCTGCGGCAACAACAGCTCCAGCGTGTATCATAGGTCCTTCCTTAAAATTGTTTTATTAGTAATTGAACAACATAAATTCAAAATAAATGTTATTAATGATTGATTACTTACTTTTCCCCCAGCAAGTCCACCAATAACAGAAGTTGCCACTCCAACAGCCTTAACCATTAATGTTTTTATCCTAACTATTCTAGGCACTTTAACACCATTTAAATAACATTTAACAATAGGAATACCGCTACCAGCGGTTATTGGTTCAACATAAGTAACTAAAGCAGCTCCTATCATTACTGGAATAATACTTGTAAGTAGCCAATATAAATAAGGAACATATAAATTTCCTTTTAAAATATAACTGTCTACAGCTAAAACGTGAATAATTTAATAAAATTAAAAAAAAATTTATAAAAAAAAAATTTTTGAATTTACAATTTTTAAGAATATCATATTTATAAGATGAAACCAATTCTATGACAATATCAATTGAACATGCAACAAGTGCTGTTAATACACCAATTTCAATGAAAATTAACCAACGAGCAAAATCTTTTTTTAATGTAAATCTACTAGGTTGGGTTTTCTGATCTAAATGCCATAATTTATTTTCACATACATCATAATCCAAACTCTAAAAATAATAGTTTAAATTTTATTAATTTTATTTAATTAGAATTAGAAAATTAAAATAATAAAAAATTACATTGCACTAACCTCATACACAGAAGAATCTGGATCATTTAATCTTCTGTTTCTTAAGAATATTTCATTTTCATCAATTCCATCATTGGATTCATTTAATCTGTCTGACTGTTCGCTTTGACTTATATTGATTGCTATCGGAGATTCCTTAAATTATAGATATTTTAGTTGAAATCATACATTTTTTTTAAATTAAATTTTTAGTGATCGAAAGATATTAAAACACAGTTCTAATAACAGTCATAAATTCTCTAAATACTTGAAAACCGAAATTATGAGTGATAAGTACATATCAGAATTTCTTGATTTAATTACAACAACTTTACTTTTTGCTAGAGTATGTCACGTATCGATAACTATAGATAATCGTTACAGATATGTGAAAAGTTTAAGTTTTGTTATTATCATAGGTTTTATCAAGATTATAATTTAAAAAAGTAAATATCTAATTACATACTTATTTTATATTAAAAAACTTTTTTTTTTTTTAATGAATGTGTGGGTTTGGTGATTTAATTTTTTTTTTTTGTAAATTTACAATAAAAAAAAGGGAATTTCCCAGAAACTGATAACAATTCTAAATATATAATAATTAAACAAAAAACTTATATGATTAATCCAATCAGTAATTATAATATGTAGTTCAAAAATCCATTTTTAGTATTAATTTGATATGACTATCAATGAATTTATTTTATACTTTGAAATATATTTACGCCCTTAATTATAAATGTTTTATAAAATTTTTATGAAAATGTATTTGACATTAAATTTAAACCACTTACATCTTGATTTATAGGAGTTTCATTGTTTAACAATATATTCCCATCATCATCGTTATTTTCAATTTCATCACTTCCATTATTTTTATTATCTTTCATTATTAATTGAATTAATTAGGTTTTGATTTTAATTAAAACTTAATATCAATGTTACATTAATTTTAGTGCATTTTGTTTAACAACTTTATCTTCTATATTGTCAAACACTTTTTAAAATACTAAAGAAAGCTTCTAAAGAATTTTACAATTTTTTTTTTTTTTTTTTTAAATAATCACTTTGTATTAAATTAATATTTAGATAACCTATAAGTAATATAAATACAATAACAAAAAAAAATTTATGCTTGTTGCATTGTTTCAGTTTCTTTTTAGTTTTTCATTATTTTAAAAATGACTCATGGTAAATTCGTGTAAATTAAATTTAAAATTGTACAAATATATGTAAAGCAAGTAAAAATTAAAAGTTTACTAATTACTGTATTTAATTCAATAAAATAAGCAAAACAAAGAAAACAAAAAATATCTTCAATTCTGTAAATTTATTTTAATAAAATATCAGTAAATAAAGTTAACAAACATAACAAAAATAGATTATGGAATCGTAAAGACGTAAAATAAAATTATTAATTAAGCTATCAAAATTAAAAATATCTTTGACATAAAGCTTTTATTGATATCATATTAATAACAGCTGTTTAAAAAAAAGGAATTTGTAATCTGGAGCATTTACAAATTACAATTACTACAATACCATATGTTTAAAATCGCTGTCAAAATTAAATTATAAATAGTAGACCCATAGAATGGCAAAAGAATGTTCCCGACTCTTTTCTTCTAATGTGATTTCCTATCCTGAGGTATTCAGACAAAAAAATACATATGCAATTTCGTATGCGTATACAAATGATACGGCTACTTCAACTGTCATTGCTTATATAGCTTATATAATAATAATAGTCTCATTAGTTTTTTTGTTTACATTTTAGATAGAAATACATTTGTATTGGGCAGTTTGTATAATATGTAAGTTATTTCGAATAAAGATATTTACTATTTGATTTAATTTACTTTTATTTTAAATGTTTACCTTTTAATATTAAATATATAATTGAACAAAACATCAAGAAAACAATTTGAATAATATTAGAAGAAATTGCAGTCAATATTTTTAAAAATATAATGGAATCTCCAACAAGTATATTTTTAGTTTAATTTTAATTAACTTACATATCTATTTTGATTTATCTTAAGTTATTTATTCATCGTGGAAATGAAAATAAGTAAATCAAAAACAAATCATAATTTTTTGAACAAAACAAAAAGTATTTATAGTCTTGTGAATATATAAACATTTTTAGCCATTTTTAAATATGAACGAACTTTTTGTAAATATTAAATCTACATTTATGTTAACCGTAAGGAGGGTTTTGATTTCTGTTTTTTGTATATGATTTAAAAACTTAACGTTTCCGAATAAAGAATTAAAAGGTTTTCTCTTTACCCTTTTTTTATTCAATCAAAATTTTACTTATTATTTAAAAATTTTAGCATTACAATGTGATTTTCAAATTGATTCTATTCAAAAATAGACAATGTTTTGGTAAATTCACAGAACGGTCACTTAATAATAATGAAAAATGGAAAGTAAAAACCAAAAGGAAAATACCTTTAAAATAATTTTAAAAAAATCGACTGAAATTTGTAAAACCTCAAAAACTAAAAAAAAATTCTTTAAGCAACACTTTCTTCCCATCTTAATAATCCTTTATTTAATTTAATGTTTTTTAAAAAACTTCAAAAAGCACAACAAGACACAAATTTTTTGAATATAATATTTTCTAATTGGTTTTCATTTACTTTTAACTTTGAAATCTTACTTAAATCGTACTTAAAAGTTTCTTTTATATTTCACTTTCAAAATGAAATAAATCGCGGAGAAACTAGTAAATACATACAAACGGTACACGTACCAAATTTTGAAATTTGTCTAAAAATTTTTTCTATATTGTCATTCTAGTACTAGTAATTCCATGGTCTCAATAAATTCAAATTTCTGTTTTTCAAAAAAAAGTACATAGCTTGAGGTGCTGAATCGGTTTAGACTTCATGTATTGAGAACAATGAAAGTAGGTAAAACGCAGAAATCGTAGTTGCAAAATGTCAAAAAAGAGGTATATATAACTTTTTGAACCCTCTAAGCCAAAACCTTCGACAGTGTGCGTATACACAAGCCATGCACAACACATTTACAAATCGTTGGTTTAGTCTGACTGAAATGTCAAAAAATACTTTCAGTATATGAAAAAAGTAAATAAGAAGAGTGCGCGGTTTTTTCATCTATATTTAAAATAATACAAAAAAGGTAATAAATATCATTTTTTTTAATAAAAAGTAGATATTTAAAAATAATAATTTGTGCTTTATGTAATTTTGTGTATGTACGGTTCAAAAAATTTAAAAATCGTACATAATATGTAAATAAAAAATTTTGGTAAAATCCATTTACATATTTAATATAAAAATTTTGTAGGTATGGAATAAATATAGTGTAATAAAGATTGTTTTAAATTTGTAAAGTGAATAAATTATAATTTTTTTAATTAATAAAGGTATTTTAAGTACCGGAATTAAATAAAATAAATTGATATGTAAAATTGATATATATAAATATGTAAATAGTGTTCTATGTACCTACATAAAAGTTAGTTCCTATCCTACTAAGTGCAATTAATATTTAGTTTAAGTTTTTTTTTAATATTAAATTAATACTTAGTGTATACGCACACTGTCGAAGGTTTTGTCTAAGCACAATGATCAAAGTAGAAATACTACTTAAACAGTTAAACCTATGAAAAACTATACAAATGCACATAATGAAAGTAACCATAAAATTTTCATCATCCGACTTTACGGAAAAGCTGCTAAACTTTTAACATTAACACCAACTTTGACAGTTTAAGGCTAATTTTCATTACGGCAATTTCCTGGGCAAAAGTTAGAGCATAGGCAGAAGATTCAAAAATACTATTTGTGCGACAAAGAAAAAACGATAAATTACTGGGAGAAACATATAAATTACTGGGAGAAACATCCATATTCCTTAGCCAAGTATTGAGAGAGCGCCATAATCCATGTCAAAAAGATGTTCTCTTAGGTCTTTTTCCTATAAAGTTGCTACTACATACAAAAAAAAAGTGTATTCTACACAAAAATTTTTTGCATACTATTACATATTTTTATGGATACATGACATTTGAATTTTGTAAACAAACAAGAGAATGTAAACAAAGAAAAAAAACATTTTATATTATGGTTTGATGAACGAATTTTTATTTAAAATTATTTAAAATAGATTAAAATTTTATCATTTATTTTAAATTAATAAAATTTTAACTTTGAATCGAAAAATTCGCGAAATATAAATTTAAAAATTAAAAAATAAGGTTATGTAATTTGTTTTTGTCAAAAGATATAAAAAAATTTTAATATAAATTTAATCATTTTACTCTTTCTCTCCTATTGAGAGTATACTATATACCTCTCTCTCTAAAGTTTTACTGGGCAAAATTTTCTCATGAAAACCTGCCTTTATTTATATTTTATGAACCATATATTTTTACGGAAATCTTGTTAAATTTTCACTTTGTATACAATTTTTTCTTTAAAAATATATTACAATGCAAACAGTTTTTAACTAGTAATGTAATGTTTTAATATAATTTTATTTTCGTATCTTGTTAATCAATTTTGTCTTACAATTTTACAAAGGCTTTTAAAAATTATTTTAAATGAATTTATCATTAATTTTTATTTTTACAATTTTTGCTCTGCATTAATGCACATTTACTTCAGATTAAAATTTATGAGATATTTTGCAATCTATTAATCTTTCATTTTCTGTATAGATGATTATAATTACTATGTTTTTTTTTAAACCAAACGAAAACACTTTAAAATACTAAAAATTTACAAACTCTAATAAAAATATCTTTATGTATGTATTATATATTTATATACTACATATATTAAATGTCAAATCTCAAAAGCGGTATCCTGACCTTCTTAGCTATTTAAAGATTTTCTGAAATTTTTTAAACTGCACAAAAGCATTTTTTGCGACTTTCAACTGGTTAATAAAGGAAAATAAGGTAAAGACTAATGATACATGTTAAATGATATAATTTTAATATGTATAACTTAACGTAATATATTTCGAATTGTAATAAAATATAATTTTTCATTTTCAAAAATACAGTTTTAATATATTTAATTGTAATATATTTCAACATGTAATAAAAATTAAAAAAATTTCAGATGATTGATTCACTTGCTTCAGAAAAATTCTGGGTGCAAAAATATAGATATCATGAGGCTGAAAAAAAATATTATGAACATGATACGAAAGTAATGATGTTTAAGCTAGAAATATTTTAGCTTGTATTAAAAATTAAATTTTTAAATTATAAAAAGATACTAACACCTAATAACATATTCATATTTTTTAATGTAAAAGTACAGGATGCATATAAAGGATTTTTATATTTTTCAGATGATTGATTCACTTGCTTCAGAAAAAATCTGGGTTCAAAAATATAGATATCATGATGCTGAAAAAAAATATTATGAAAATGATCCAAAAGTAAATATGATTAAAATTTAACGAATTTTGTCATCAATGCTCAAATTTATTTAAAAATATTAACATTTATGTACATAATGAAAATGAAAAAATTTAATATGATTCATACAAGTTGCTTTAATTCTATCGCTTTATGCCTTTAAAAGGAAATATTAATTTTTTTTTTTAAATTTCAGAATTATAATACTTTAAGTCTTGTTTCGGAAATAGCAAAGGCAAGAGAACATATTAGGAACTCCTTGGAAAAGGTACTTTATCAAATTTTCTTTAAAACTACAAAGCCGAAAAATTTTATGGTTTTTCATCGAATAAACTTAATTTTTGATATGCCGTTATGATTGTTTTGTTTTGTGGTTATATATATTTTTTAAATTATTTTATTTTAGAAAAGTCAGAGAAATTATTAAAAAGTTATTTTTAATTAAATTTTAGATTGATGGAATACCGACATTAGCACCCCAGCCACCTTCTGATTACATTGAACGGCTTAATGCAGTCGAGAAAGAGAGTGCAGCTCTTCGTAAAGGTAAACTAAAATAATAATTTGTAAAAACTTTATAATAATTCTTTTTATTTTAGTCGTCTTATATTTAGAACAACTTTGTGCAGAATCAGTAGAACGTATTAATCATTTAGAAAGTCGCATTGGTTCATAAAATATTCACATGTTGTATTACTCATTAAATACATGACACTCAAAAATTTAATTGTAAAAAAAAAAAACGTCTTCAATCATATTATTTTAATATTCAGATGTAAAATTTATGTTTAATAAAGTTCTAAAAATTAAAAATTTCAATTCATATTTTGTGTTAACATATTTTTCAAACGTGAAAAGCAGTAAGCCCATGTCGCCATGTAGTTAACTATTGTACAATTGCTTTGCTGTCAAAAAATGTAGTTTTTGTTTAACATGGAAAAAATTAAGTCGCATTACAATTTTTTTTAAAAATACATTAAGGACAAACCCTAACTACACTCGGCGTCACGTGCGATGTTCAAACGACACCTGGAAATGACAAATATTAGTTTTATGAGTTTACATACTACCGATTACTCTGAACGAAACTATGTATGACGAAGGAAAATAGGATTCTTTTTATATATAAATTCTTGTGTATCAAATTTTAAAATGCATAGTTATTGACAACTAGCATAAGGGAGATTGCATATCAAACGTTTTACGACAATGGAAATCGTTCTAAGATCATACAACTGTTAGAAATTTGATTAGATCTATGACCAGCCACCTGTCCTTAAAAACTGATTGGCCATAGCATTAATGCTTACATTATAATTCATTATGGTATAATATCGTCAATTATTTAGCAAATGTCATAAGAATAAACAAACATAACAGCAAAATACATATCTCAAATCAAAACATAACTAAATTGCAAAGAGAATATTGAAATTTATGTTTTAATTAAAATTGTTCTGATTTAAGAATTGTCAAAAAATATTTTTCTTAATATGTGGTAAAATTTATGTAAGCAAAAGGCCCTATTAATAGTGTGTTAAGACTTAAGAAAAAGGTACAATATGTTTTTTTTTAGTTTGCTAAATATTTTCATGTCAAATCTTAAAAAGAAATGTTGCCCTTAGCAAGTTTTGCCTTCAAATTTTTTAAGAAAAGAATAAGAAAATTTTTTGTCAGAAAAGAATGGAAAAAATGTGATCTGAAAAAAAAATTTAATAATAATAAAAGTTATTTTAGGACCAAATATTCTTAAAAAATTAAACCTAAAATTTTAAATTTACAATATTAATCTTCAAAGTTTATGAATACATTCAGAATAGTTAGAATTTTTATTCATGTACAAATGAGTTCATAATGTTATAATTTTTTTTTTAACCATGTAAATAGAATAAATTTATTAAGTTTGAAGCAAAATATCAATGAGAACGCACGAATTCATTGCGTTTAGTTTTAATGAGGGGCACAACAAATTATGTTTCTAGCCTTATGATTTAGTGAAGCCGGTTGTCTACTGTCATTTTGGCGTAAATAATTTATATTTTAATAAAATAATTGATAATAAATAAAAATTAGAAATTTCGATTTAAGAAAGTTGTAGGATTTTATTCAAATAAAATTCACAAACAAAATAAAAACACATATTTTTTTGGTTATTTATAATATCTCCTAAATAAATGGCAAATGTTGAATCAATGGTCGTTGAAGAGAAACAGCTTCCTTCAAAGTTAGTTGATCGAGAAAAGGTATTTATACAAAAAAAGTTTAGTTATTCTTAGTTGTAATAAAATTTTAATGTTTAATTTTAGACTTGTCCACTTTTATTAAGAGTATTTTGTTCAAACGGACGACATTCTTCATTAACCGAATATGCCCATGGCAATGTGCCATCAAATGAACTCCAAATTTATACATGGCAAGATGCAACCTTACGCGAATTAACTTCTCTAGTTCGAGATGTAAATCCAGAAACCAGAAAAAAAGGTACATATTTTGATTTTGCTGTTGTTTATCCTGATCCACATAATCGCGCATATCGTATGCGTGACATTGGAACAACATGTTCGGGGGTTAAAGGAGCAGATGACTTAAAAACTTTAGCTGCGGCCAAATTTTGTATAGGTGACTATATGGATATATGCATTACTCCACCTACGAGAATTGCAATGCAAATGCGTCGATCACGACCCTATTAAATAAATATAAACTATGTATGTATTTGGAAATGATAATTTAAGGATATTTTTACATCTCAATATTGAGTGAATAAATAAGTTTCAAACATTAATTTTTCAATTTTTTACTCGTTTTGTCTTTAGTTTTTTTTTTTAATTTTTAAAACACCATTTTTAAAAAAAAAATAATCTGTTCATTTATTTCATCTAAAAACTTAAGGTATATATTTTTCAGATTAGCTAATTATTAACTGAACCTAACATTTGGATGCATGTACCAAAATTTTTTAAAATGATGTAATGAAATTATTTCTGTAAATGAATTTTAGCTTTATGTTTCAATAGGCATGACTTATTCGAAAATCCTCGAGTGCATTTATCACAACTGTAATTATAAATATATTAAATAAACTGAAATATAAATATAAAATAATAAGGTATAAATTACTTATATCGTTTTAGTCCAAAATGAACTGCACGTTCATGTGTTCGAAGACCACTTGAAAATGTAAACGTTTTACCACAAGTCTTGCATCTATAAATTATAAATTTAAAAATATAAATATCTTTTTTCACTAAATTTTAATATCTTAAACAAAATGGAGTGGAAAAAAACGTTTTTAATGTATGTGTTTTACAAAAAACTTTTAAAACTAACAATCTTTTTTTTATCAAATAAATTCATATTTTTCTTGGTAAATTTACTAACTAAATCCTTTAATTAACTATTCTGCTGGTTAAATTATAAAACAACTTAATGACAGCTTCTTAATACAAAAATTGGTTATATTTTAGACTTTAAATTTCTAACAAGTGAAATATAATAAGTATATATAATTATAATACAAAATGCTTAGTTATTTAAAAAAACGTAATACTTACGCGTATGGTTTTTCACCGGTGTGCAACCTTAAGGCAAAAATAAGAATTATTATATTGTATTTTGTAAATAAAACTACATATATGCAAATAAAATGAATTTACCTTTCATGTTTAATTTTGTCCCCAGAGTCAATAAAGGCTTTTTCACAATATGCACATTTGTACGGTCGTTCTCCTGTATGCGTTCTCTATAAATTTAAGTAATATTTATGTCATATAAAAATTTACATATAATTTAGAGTTAAACTTCTTACACTATGTTTCAGAAGATCTCTTGGTGTTACAAATGCCTTTTGACAAACCCTGAAAAAAAAAATTAAATTTCTTATGTAGTTTTCTTTATATAACAATGAGATCATTTTAATTTTCAAATTTTTATTTGAAATATAAAATGAATACTTCTCTGCTTAGCTTACGTGCATGTAAATCTTTTTAATTTAACATGTCGGTTAATATGAATTTTTAACTGGCTTGACTGCTTGAATTCATGACCTTTAAAAAATAAAATTAATAAAAATATAATAGTTATTTAATTAGTTTTTAAATTTACCACACATATCACACACAAACAGTTTTTTATTTTTTATATTTTCCCTAACTTTAACACCTTGAAGGTTTAGAATACCTTCAGCATTCATCTAAATGAAAAAAATTAGATTATAAAATTAATTAAAACTTTAATGTATTCTATCATAAGACGTTATACCTCTTCGCTTAAATGAGTTTCTAAATGCCATTGCAATCCTTGTTTTCTTAAAAATGATTTACCACATATTTTGCATACATATTTGTAATCTCCAATATGTATTTTGCGATGTTCATATAAATGTTTTAAATGTATAAATCTTGAATCACAATCTTTACACTGATATGGTCGACCTTCTTGATAATGCTTGTCAGTTTTTTCTTTTCGAAAGGAATCTTAAAGTTTATATAATAAAAATACATTTTTTTTAATTAAAGAATTAAAAAATAAAAAATATTTACCGAAATGGGCTAAAACATCGTGAGGAGTCCCAAAAACTTGCCTGCATACCTTACATTCTGTCTCTCCTAGACCGTTGTGTATTTGTTTGTGTTGTTGCAAAAGACGTTTATTACTACGTCTTTCACCACAAGTAGAGCATTTATGTTTTGATGGAAGATTATCTGGATTATCCGTATTATTACCATCATTATCTAGATTTTTTTTAGTATCGTTGTCTTTATCAAAAAATATATCTGGTTGAATTACAAGTTCAACTGCTTCATCAATTTCTTCTTTTGGAACTTTATTTTTTTCTACTTTACTTTTGGATGAATTACGTTTATTAGTAACCTTTGGAGTGGTTTCATTTTTTACTGTTCTTTTTCTACGTGGTTTTGCTGGTTTAGCTGGTGTTTCTGTTTTAATTTCACCATTTTTCGCATTGCTGTTTTTTTCTCTTTTAACTTTTCTTTTTAATTTCTCCCTTTTTATAAGTTGATCTAAAGGAAAATCATCAGATTCATATCCACCACCCATGTTATCATCAAAATTATTTTCAATTTTTATATGTGGTATAATCGATTTTTTTTCATCATTTTTCTTTACTTTGTTAATATTGAAATTATCAAAAACGTCACAATCTAATTCTTTAGCAAAAATTTGTTCCTTTTTAATAAAACACGATTTACCAGCTTCGAAAGTATCAATTTCTTCATCGCAACCATAATCAGGTTCATCATAGTGTTCATCATTAAGTTCATCATCACTACTCGATAACTAAAACAAAATGAATTAAATATTCAAATAAAAATATCAGTTATATTCGAGAATTAAATTAATTACTTCTATTGTTTTTGCATTCAATTCTACTAATTTAACATCTGCTGAATCAGAAACCTGTGAAGTCGTATCTTCAAAAAAAAATTCCGTTTTAGAAAGACTATTGTTGTTATTTTGGGTTAAACTTTCTTTATCAGTAATTTTATTAGTCAACTCGTCGATATGATCATTTCTTGTAATTTTTTTTGAAACTTGTGGCCGATTATGTCTTTCGCTGCAAATTAAAATAGAAGTTAAACTTTTAAGTTTATTTATTCTTTTATTAAAAGTTTGAATACCTTTGACTTGATTTGTAATTAGTTTTATGAGTTAATGTATGAGTATCCAAATACTTCATTTGTTTAAAAGTTTCCCCTACAAAAATGCATTTTATTATATAAAATTAAAAAAATATAAAAAAAAAATGAAATTCATATGCTCAATCAAAAAGCATTTAAATTAATTTTGAACTTACCGCAAATGTCACATTCAAAAATTTTTGTACTTCTATTTTGCAAAACATTATCGGTTTTTTTATGTGTATCCGTACAATTCTTTTCCTAAAAAAATTTTTAGTTATAGCATAAAAAACAATTAAAATAGCAATTTAATATTAGTTTTAAAATATTACAATTTTTTAACTTAAAAAACTTTTATTGAACAATTGAAATAAAAAAAAAGCCGGTCATGAGTTTCGAAGAGTAAACTTTGAGCTATCGAATTGAAAAAATGATTGATTATGATTCTGTTTAAAAATATATTATATAATTGAGAATACTGTTTAAAAATATTATGATAATTGAGAATACTATTTAAAAATATTATGATAATTGAGAATACATAATTGTTAAACTATTCTACCCATTTTTGTTTCTACATAAAATAATTTCCGAATCAAATATTAAAATAACTTCAATTATATTAATAACTCAAATATTTAAATATATTTAGGTGAATAGATAATTACTATAAAACTTTTCATAAAAGGATAATCAAAATTAATTTATGTTGCAAAAGGTTTCTTAATTTTTGAATATTTTACTTTAAAAATAAATAATTAGGTAGGTACCTTTTTATTTCGAAGCTTTTTTTCTTCTTCTTTTGTCTCTGGAACTTCATCAATTTTATCATGAATCTTTTTGTGTTGGTTGAGATCTTCTAATGTATTGAATCGTACCTTGCAAAACTCACACTCAAATGGTTTATTTTTCAGGACAACTTCAAAATTTTCGTGACTTTTGAAAATATCTTATAAAAAAAATCGAATATGTATTTTATTCAATATATTTTGATTGAAAATAAAATTTTGTTCTTACTATAATGTTCTTTCGCATCTTGCGGTGTTATAAAAACTTTCCAACAAACTTTACATTCCATTTTAAGGAAATCAAAATACATTGATATTATAAACTTTCTCTATGTTACTTTAATGTCATTAAAACCTATTAAATAAATAAATCTATTTTTTGTGATTTGTAAATCTCTTATTATTTTCAGATCAACCCAAAAACTTCTTTTTCATTTATTACTTGTATTACAATAAGCACGAAAAATTAAAGGTAGCGATTTTCGCATCCTAACGCACCTCGGAAAAATCTTAGCAAAGTTATCATGACAGCGAAGCGACAAATTATTAAAATTTACAAAAGAATATGTTTCTGTAAATTCAAATAAATTGTATTTTAAAAATTATATTTCAAGTAAAAGATTTGGTTAATCAAGTAACTAACTATTCTTTATATTATTTAACAATTTTCTTTTAAATAATGATAGACTAGATTTAGTTTTAATATCTAAAGGTAACTTCAATAAATAATTTTAAACGCTGACACATTAAACTATTCTGATGAGTATTATTATGAAATATTGTAATTTAATATTAAACATGTTTCAAAAGATAATCTAGCACATTTTAAGATGAACCTCACATTTTTATTCTGCGGTTTTTGTAATATATTTATTTGCTCATTCCTAACAAATGCTATGATATTCGAATAAAGTTCAAAAAGAGGCTTTATAATAGCATTATAGCACTCTTTCAAGGCATCTTATCTCTAATTTTCATTAAAAATTAGAAGCCTATTGTATATATATAATCCTGTATATTTTATTTCATAGCCTTATATAAAGTGACACACACAATAAATTACTATTTGATCATTTAAGTTACCATTTATATATTTTTTTTTTCTACATTAAGTTAATAAAAGGATAGAAATAGAATTCTTGAACTTTAAACCAAATAAAACTATTCATTGCGATAAAAATTGTTCAAAATTTGGCATTTAATTTTGCTACAACTCCTTCAGTACAAAAATGCAGCGTTAAAAGATATACCGCTGCAAATTAGAATAGCGCTACATTCCAAAACTAATTCTAGTATTTATCGTAAAAGCTGAAAGTTGGTCTTTAAAGTAAAACGAAGAAATTTTTTAAATTTAGCTTAAAAGAGTGTGTCATAAAAAATAACTAAGAATAACAAAATATATATTAACATCGTTTTTATATAGTTATAAAGATAATCGTCATTCTATTTGTTGAAAATAATCGCGCGCGATACGCAAATTGTTTTTCTTTGACATTTGATTGATTGCGTGATGTTTAAACTTCATTTTGTTTAACAAGTTGTACAATTAGTATAAATTATGATGTAAATACTATATAAGTATTTTTGTGTAAATATTAAATGTTCTTTACGGAGCTCAAAAAGTAAAGAAAATTTTTTTTTTGCTTTTTTGCATAATTGATAATTATAAAATCTAAAAAGAATTTACAAGTATATTTTAATAATTGTTTTCACTTAGTTATGTCGAAATATAAACGATTTTTCGACAATAAACGAATAGAAAATGAATTTTTCTTGTCCAGCAAAGATAGTAAAATATAGATCGAAAATGTTATCATTTATTATTATTTATTTGATAATGCAAGTTTCTAGTATGGATTCATTAAACATGATGAACAATTTGCCATATTGCCAAACAGAAGTGTCAACAAAAATTAGTCGAGGGTAATTTGTTTATAAATAAATAAAGATTTATCTTTAAAAAAAAGGCGATTTAAGGCGGAAAATTAAAAAAAATTTTAATGCCAAAAACATATTAATTTAATTTGTGTGCATAAAAGTGGATATAATATAATATAATAAAAGTAGTCTTATTTTATATTTATTAAAAAATTGAACAAAATTTAAAAAAAAAATTAAAAAGATTTCTAAAATTGTTACAATTTGAAAAAAAAATAAACCAAATCATTATATTTTTAGGCAACTTTATGTTTCTACTCTAGATGGAAGACTTACTGCTCTAAATATTTTAAACGGAAAACGCGAATGGGAAACAAAACCAGATCCAGGACCGTTACTTTCTTCAAGTATTCATAATTTGGAATTAATAAATAATGGGCATCTTGTTCGTTGGATTCCTTCGTTGAAAGGCAGTATATACGAATTTGACGGAGAATATATAAGTAAAATATCAATTACGGCTGATGATTTATTAAATTCATCATTCAAATTTTCTGATAATTTGGAAGTAATAGGAGGAAAAGAAACACGTTCGTATGGTATTTCAGTTCGATCAGGTCAAATGATATATGAATGTTCGGTATTAGGATGTTTTAATAAAACATATAACACGGAAGAAACTTCTAATGCTGATACTTTAAATTATATATCAAATGAAAATAATTTTGTGGATGATGAAATAGTAGTCGTTAAACGGCAAACAAAGACTATTCGTTTAATTGAACCTAAAACTGGTTTGGAACGTTGGAACTTTAGTGTGGGTCACCATGAACTTGAAATATTAAAAACAAGGGATTGTCAGAGTGGTTTTAGTCAAACATATCTGTCGTCTTGGAATATATTTATAAAAACAACTGTTACCGAAGGCAAAACTGTTATATCTGCATATAATAAGAATAATCCAAATGTTTTATTGTGGGAATATATGGTAAATGTTAGAAACAAGGTATTATTATTATATTAAATTTTTTGTTCTATATTTTTCCAGCTCGGCGTCCCGATCGCAAATTTGTGGAGAACTGATATAAATGATAACTTAATGAATATAGATGTATATTATCCAGATGCGGCATCAGATTTTGAAAATGAAAAAATAGTTGCGTCATCAATATATCTTGGAATTTATAGAAGCCAACTTTACGTACAGGAACCAAATTATTTTCAAATTCTTTTTGATCGATATCAGTTAAATTCTTATAAAATAAATGAAATTGAAACTCCTTTAAAATTTGTTCCTGTAGTAAAAAATTTGGAATCAATTTCAAATGGAGATGCGTTTTTTTTACAACCTTATGATCAAAATAATGCTTTAAGCAACAATGAAAATGAAAAAATTAAAAATACTGCTCTATCAATATTTCAACAACCACAGCAAATTAATATTTATAATTTGTATATAAAAAATAATTGTAATGGTATAAAATACGATGGGCAAAATATTAGTGAAAATCAATTTGAGTATCCTTATTTAATAGATGTTGATAACACCCCTGTTGAAATAATTATAATTTCACTTTGGTTTTGGTGGAGAGAAATTGTTGTAATTTCTTTAACAACAGCTCTAATAGTTAATTTATTTCTTCTAAAAATGAATAGAGGACAAATTTTAATAATTGAAAGACCAATAATTACTCCAATTGAAGCAGTAACTACAGAGGTGCATAGTTCAACTTCTCTTAGTTCCCAAAATAAAAGTGAAAATTCCATGTCAAGTATTAATTTCAATTCAAATTTTGTTTCTCGATTTCATATGGATTTTGATATAATAAGATGTATTGGAAAAGGTGGATTTGGAATTGTTTTTGAAGCTAAAAATAAATTGGACGACTGTAACTATGCGGTGAAGAAAATTGTATTACCAAATAAAATTGAAAAGCGAAATCGTGTTATGAGGGAGGTAAAAACTTTGGCTAATTGTGAACATCACAATATTGTTAGGTAAGATAGATAAAAAAAAAACTAAAATTTAAATAATTTAATATTACAATTTTTATGGTTAAGATATTTTCAAGCATGGATAGAAACGCCTCCAGCGGGATGGCAAGATCACTCCAACTTTGATCAAAATATGGATTCATTTTCATTAGAGTGGGATTCAACAAATGCAAAAACTTTTTCATCTGCAAATTATAGCGAAAAACAAAATTCATCAAAAAAGAAAATTTCAGATTTAAATAAATCACAATCGATTAATATAAAAAGCGATAACAATTTTGATGATTCATTTGAAATAGAATTTAAGGCATACAGTCAACCATCAGATCAATTGTCTATTGAAGAAGACGGTATTGCAGTTTCGTGTAACAAATACAGGAATTCGGAATCTAATTGCATAGTTGAAGAAAGTTATAGTTCACTTGGCATTAATATAAATAGTAAAACAAACTATAATGGTTCATTTGAAATTGAATTTGATCCATGTAGTATATCAAGAGGAAATATACAGCCTATTATTGAAAAAGATTCTATTACAAATTTCCATAATAAATTTAACAATTCAGATTCTAAAGCTAAGGCACAACATTTAGCTAATAAATCTAATATGAACTTAAATAATGCCGAAGACTTACTTATCAGTAATCAAAATAAAATATATTTGTACATTCAAATGCAATTATGTAAAGAACACAGTTTGCGTGACTGGTTATGCAATCATACACTTGATAAAAGAATACCAAATATTCAAGTGTATTTCGAACAGATTGTAGATGCTGTTCACTATGTTCACCAGAAAGGTTTAATTCATCGAGATCTTAAACCAAGCAATATATTTTTCTCACTCAATGGACAGATTAAAATTGGCGATTTCGGTCTTGTAGCACTTATGCCTGATCTTCATTTAAAAGAAAATTATAATGATTTGAATTTAAATGAGAATAAATCTATAGATTCACTTTATAAACATACTGAACGTGTAGGAACCTATTTATACATGTCACCTGAACAATTAACGGGAAAACCTTATGATAACAAAGTAGATATTTATTCACTTGGGTTTATTTTTGCTGAAATGTTATTTTATTTTAACACTGAGATGGAAAGAATAACAACATTAATGGCATTACGGAATGGTAAATTTTCGAGTTTATTTAGTGAACATTTTTCTGAAGAATTAATATTGTTAAAAAAAATGTTATCATCGGAAGCTGAAAAAAGACCGAGTGCTTCAGAAATTAAACAATCCTTATCGTCTATGATTTCATGGACTCAAGCTAAGACAATTTTAAATAATATAAAAAAAGAAAGCTGTGAAGACTTAGAAGTAAAAGAGAAAGCCTTTTAAATATAAATAATTTTTATTTTTAAGTGATAATTTTCTAGTTTTTTAAGAGAAATTGAAACTGTACTTTTAAATAATATTGTATTTATTAATATTTTCTGTTATAAAATAAACTATATATAATTAATACAAATATATGAAAAGAATGTATTAAATGTAAATGAAAACTTTATTAGTCATTTGAGCAGCTGAGTTTCCTTAAAAATAGTATTTGTGACACTAATTCATTACTTAAATTTCGGAAAGTGAAATATAAGATCCGCAAATATTTGTGACAAAAAAATAATATGTGCATCGTTTTATTTAATTTTTAGTTTATTTTACTTTGTTTCATAATACCAAATTTTAAAAATATTATACATGTCTATCATGAGGTTTAACATTTTGATCTTGAAATTTAAACGTAAAATAAATTTTAGCTAATTTTCTAAATCTTTCGATGCCTAATGTACTTCTTATGTCACCATGGCAATTAACAAATTTTAAAAACCACTTTTCTAATTCAAAGGTTGAAGCTGGACCCACCAACAATTTTTTTGCCAATCTAGTTAAAGTTGGATGCCGTTTTTCAGCCATATTCCAATACGTTTTGGCACTTGTTACGTTGCGATCACTTAAAGTTTTAAATATATCATGATTTTCCTTAAAAGCATGTAAATCCTGTTGTCCAACATTATTTAATGTTTCTAAAAAAAATTCATTAACCAAATTTTTCTGAACATACGACAAATGTCTTCCTTTATATTTGGGGTGTAAAAAGTTAGCTGCAAGGGCATATATCGTCAACGCATTATTGCGGAAGGTTTCTAAAACTTCTTGGTACTCTGGAGCAAGATTTAGAGAGAGCCAAGCTTCTGCAAGTTCTGCGAGAGTCGATTGATCTTTTTGAGATACTGTAATCAATTCACTTAAATCTATTAAAAGTTTAAAATTTTTATGAACTCTCATATGAAATTCATTGCTAAATACTAATTCAGCTAAATCTGAATCGAACAAATCTGGATTTGATTTAAGTAATTGTTGAACATCATCATAGTTTTTTAAATAACTTCTGAAAGTGTCTCGAAATGTGGACCAATTTCTTTCGATTGGAAGAATAATTGGACAATTTTGATGAAATACTTCTTCCTTGGCAAGTTTTTCTATAATCCTTAATATTTTGACCATGTTTTCTACCACTTCGACCTCTAATACTTCA
The DNA here is from genome assembly GCA_963082915.1 of Dolichopus griseipennis. Classification (NCBI taxonomy): domain Eukaryota; kingdom Metazoa; phylum Arthropoda; class Insecta; order Diptera; family Dolichopodidae; genus Dolichopus; species Dolichopus griseipennis. The sequence goes on along the minus strand of OY720442.1, from coordinate 124,441,126 downwards.
AAAATAAAGTATTCTACTACAGGTGCATTGCAAACAACGTGCCAAATCGGTGGTTGTATTTCAATTTCTGGATCATCGGAAAGTATCATGTAAAAATTTGCGTTGTAAACATCTTTTGCAATTTGTTGACATTCAATAAGTATGTCATTTATCAGATCAAGCGAATCGTCTTGTAAATCTGCATCCCATAAACTTAAAAAATGTCGACTATCATCTTCAGTTTGTATGCACGCCAAAATATATTTTGAATTTTCTTTATTAGTACTTATACCACATAACAACAAAATAGCATCTTTTTCTTCACCTAATACCATTAATATAAAATTTAAAAGGAATTTGTATAAGATTTTTTTTTATTTCAAGTAAAATTCTACTAAATATACGTTAATTTATTTTAGTTGAAAAGGAAAGTAATAAATATTTTCAAACTTTTATACCTGATAAATCGTAAAGACAAGTTTCATGAATTTCGTCCAAAATATTTGTCAAAAGATTCTTTTTCTTTGGTATTATATATGATTTATTTAATATTTGGATCAATCTTCGAAATCTGACACTTTCAACAATATCAAAAGGTATATTGCTCGAATAAATTAATTCAGCTAATGAATAATCGGTTGAAGTTTTTTGATTTAAACCTGGGTATTGTGAATTTCTCTTTATTTTAGAAGGTATATTAATAGTTGTTGAAGTCACTGGAGTAATTCCATTGTTTTGAGAACTAGTGCTTGTACATAATGTGTCAGTTTTTTTATTTGATAGTTTATCATCTACTGGATCTTTGTCTTCCGGTTTGTCCATTATAGGTGATGCGTTCTAAAAGATTTTATTTTAAGTTTTTTCTTTCTCTTTTAATTTATCTAAATTACCTCTGGATGTTCTTTTAAATAGTTATTCAAAAAATAAAGCTGATTATAACACCAAAGCTTTGGGACATAGGCGTCACTTTGCTTAGAACTTTCTGCTTTCTTAACAGATATATATTGATTTTTTAATGTTTTTATTTTCATATTTATTTCGTTTATAGAAACCCGCTTATTTAATTTTTCCAATTGTTTTGATATATAAGACAAACTAATACAAAAATTTCATTAATATTCAATATATTTAGTACACAATAAAATTACCTCTCAAGCCGCTTTTTTTTATTAAAAAAATCTGGGTGATCATAATTGTATAAATTTTCACACTCTTCGTAAAGTGCAATGAATGCCGATAATTCAGATCGCTTCCAATTCGACATTAGTAAATTAATTTTAGAAATATTTCACAAGTAAAATTAATTTATTTTTTGTTTTTAATAACGCTTAACCAACAGCAAATTAAATAGATTTATTTCAACGAAACGTACATATATATATTATATCAATTTACATACAACATTAAACATAAATGGCATAAATCATCTGTCAAATCTATGACGCACATGACGCACATCATATTTGACAACTTATTTTATTTAACACTGAAACAGAGTGTGAAAAAGTTTGAAGTGGTGTATTATGAGTTTATCTCAAAATTTAGCAATGAGCTTACTTTAACTAATGTTTGCGTCTTGTTATCCTTAAAACATTAGATAATAAAAAAATTTTAAGTTTACTATCAGTAATTCACGTTTCAATTAAAAATATCTTGGTCTAAGAATGCCTTAACCTATGGTCCCAAAAAGAACACCGTAACGTCTCATTACAATTTGACGGTAACTGATTTTATTATTTTATGATATAAGATTTTTTTCCAGACTATTAACGGTTCATCTGAATAAAGTATGCACAGAGTTGCGCTCAGCAAACGTTCATATTTGACGTTTGACGGCTTGACGTTTCTAACTAAAACTATTATTAAATTACTTTAATAAATTAGATTTTATTAGATTTCTTTTATTTTAAGAAAGTATTAATTGTATACTAAATCATTTTATATTGCACTTTGCACTTTAAAGCACTCCCTGTTCTATGGTTGTGCTCTGATTTCTGAAAAAAAAACAAGAATATCAAGCTCTAGGCTTAAAATGTTTCTCTATGCAATTTTTCCTATAATTTATTTTTTTCAAATAAGAAAATTAACGCTATAGACTGTGGAGCATAGAGAATATGACAAAGATGATATAAAGAATACGGGTAATGTGATGAAATATTTTTACAGTTGGTAAAAATTACAGTTCTATACAATAAATTTATTAAAATGTAAAATCACCGTTTTTAAATATTATTTTTATCTACAATTTATTTATGTTTTTATAAATTTTGGTAATAATTTATTGTTCTAACACTGAATTTTAAATAATATTTCAGTTTAGTTATAAGTTCCTGAGAAAACTTTCGACTCCGGCCTTTATCACATTTTTTTGACTCCGTTTTATACCTTATAATAAATTATTTTCTTTGTCCCACAATAAAGTGTCAATTCAAAATTCCATATAAATTTATTTTTTGGTAGGCAGCTAGTTAGCCTAGGCAATAGTTACATATCACACCTCAATAAATATATCAACTAATATTTAACAACAAATATTTTGGTTTTATTTCAATTTGTATTTTACATTGTCAGTTGCGATTCACAAATATTGTTCTCATGGATTTATTTATATTGACAATTTACACAATCGAAATCCAATAGCTGAATACTTTAAGGCTAATTTTCATTAGAAAAATTTCCTGGGCAAAAGTTGCATAGGCAGAAGATACAAAAATACTATTCGTGTGATAAAGAAAAAACGATAAATTACTGGAAGAGTCATCTCTATGACAAAGAAAAACAATAAATTACTGGGAGAGTCATCTCTTTCTAATGACTGGGAGAGTCATTAGAAAAATTTCCTGGGCAAAAGTTAGAGCATAGGCAGAAGATAAAAAATACTATTCGTGTGACAAAGAAAAAACGATAAATTACTGGGAGAGTCATCCATAATCCTTAGACAAGTATTGAGAGAGCAACCATAATCCTTGGCAAAAAGATGTTCTCTAAAGTCTTTTTCCTATAAAATTGCTACTACATACAAAAAAAAAAGTGTATTCTACACAAAAATTTTTTGCATACTAATACATATTTTTTTGGATACATGACATTTGAATTTTATAAACAAACAAGAGAATGCAAACAAACAAAAAAAATTTTTATATTATGGTTTGATGAACGAATTTTTATTTAAAATTATTTGCAATTGATTAAAATTTTATCATTTATTTTAAATTAATAAAATTTTAACTTTGAACCGAAAAATTCGCGAAATATAAATTTAAAAATTAAAAAATAAGGTCAAAAAATATAAAAAAATTTTAATATAATACGTAGAATTCGGTACATTTGTCTTTCACTATGTGGCGCTACCCCATTGAATTATAATCATCATTTGTTTTTCATTTTTGCCTAATTTGAAAACCAACGGAAAAAAAATATTTAAATGAAAAGAAATTAGTATTTTAAGTGTTGAACACTTTAAAATTACTTGTTTTTTTTTTTTCAAATCAATTTTGAACATTCTAAACTTTATTCTTTTCAAAGGTTCAAAACTTTAAAAAACAAAAATTGAAACTCAGTTACCTAATTTATAATTAAGAGTACTCAGTTATGATTACTGATTACAGGTAATTTTATTGTTGTATCAACCTAATTTAAACCTGCTTTTATTTTTTTAAAATGAAATCGTTTAATTACCAACGAGTTCGTGGAATCTTTTATAGTTTTCATTTAGAAGTTACGCTTTTATCATCTTAAGTTTAAAACTTTTAAATAATAATATAATATTTTAATATAATTTTAATATAATTTTTAATTTAAAGTCAGCCAATATGAATATTTTGGTAACCGGAGGATCAGGTATAATCCCAAATAACAATAATGTAAGATGTTACTAACAATATGTAAATATGTATGTATATATATATTCGTACTAACTTTTTCATATTATAAATATCTATTTTTGGCTTAAATACGTGTAGTGTACATATATATTATATGTTTGTAAATATATACGAAAGATTTGAATGAATGTTTAAAACTAGCTAAAGTTTACGTAGATTTTACTATTTAAAATAAGACAAAAATAATTAAGTTATAAGATTTATTTGATGAAATATGTGAATTATGATAAGTATATTTTTAAAAATTTTCTAAAATTATTTTTTTTAATTTTCTATTGTACTTTTATTGTACCCAAGATTAAGAAATTCGTGATAAACTTCATTTCTCTTGAGTGAAAACAAATAATTTACGTTATTTTTTTTTTTAATAAAATTTACATACTTAGTTTATTATATACATGTTAATGAGGTTGAGTAAGAATATTTTCAATAATTTCTAGAATACATACAATATGTATGTACTTAATTATTATTTTAACTTTCTTTTTATATCTTCGAACAAGTCGAGACATCTCGTTAATAATAAAATAAGTAATAACTTTTTAACAATAGTCAATAAGTAAAAAACAAAAATAAACTAAAGATCTGAGATTTGTATATACATTTCCATATATGTATGTATTTAGATTATACATACGATACTTTTTTTAACAACGTGCTTTTTTTTATATATTATTTGTTACTAAAATGGTTTTTACTTTAGTACAAACTTCAAAGATGAATAATATGTACATTGCATTTTTAATACAGTCATACCCCGGATAACGTTGCCCCGAATAACGTTGTTTCGCTGTAACGTCGGTCCACCATTATGGTCATACCCCACTGTTACGTTGCGTGGCTTCGCTGTAACGTTTTTTTTTAATAAAACCGTTTTTTCAAAAATCTAAACAAGCGGTGTTATTTTAAAATCTTTTTTTGTACATAATTTTCATTTGATTCACATAGCTATGAATTTTTTGTTATTGTTAGTGCATAATTTAGCTAGTTGTGTACTGTTTCATAGTAATAGTAGTACATATTTTGTTTTTTATGCTTTTAATTTAATGAATTTAATAATTTTGTATAGTTTTTGAAGTTTTTTTAATATATATTTTGTATTTACATAATTTAAAAGTTTTATATTTTGAATTTAATATTTTTGTTTAGTCTTTAAATGTATATAATATTTTGAAATTAATTATTTTATTATATATTATTCTAATAGAGATTTATAAGTCTAATTTTCGTATTATCATAATTCTCTTAATATTTTTATTCTATTTAATTGCGAATTTTTTTCTTAATTATATAATTGCTTCGCATAACGTTGTTTCAGTTAACGTCGCGTTTTTCTGGAACCATTTAACAACGTTAACCGGGGTAAGACTGTATGTACATATTTCATATTTGCTGACCCATAGATTTTGAGAATAAAAATAATGTACTTAATTCATGTGTACTTTCTTAATTGATATTTTAGGATTTGGTTTTTGAATTTCAATTTATAAGTTAATTTTACTAAATTAACAAAAATTGTATTATATTTCATTAAAATTGTTTTTGTATATAAATTAGTTAATAAAACAAACTAAACCAAGAAAATTAGTTTTAAATCTGATTATGTAGAGCCATATATATCTTAAATACCTACTGTATAAAAAAAACTAACAAACTCCTAATAAAGAATGTATGTATAAAAATATCTAATAAGCGAAAATTTTAGAATACATATACCATAAATGTAATATTTGTAGATTCAAGTACATTATTAATTAATAATATCATTAATGAAAAGAATTCTAAACAGAATTCAGGAAGACAATCCTACTTACATACCTAATATATGTATATTATATTTTATAAATATTTTTTTTAAATTAATAATTTAAAGAGCAAATGAAAATTTCATTTAAATTTTCCGAAATTTTATCGTTATCACAATTTTGTTAATTAAGAAAAACAAGATGTTACACAAATTGATATGATATCTATTTCGTAATTGATAACAGCATTTTTTTTTTAAATAACATCAACTAATTATAAATTAAAAAATTAAACATTACATCATCTATTAAAATTTTAAACATTTAAAATTTAAGAATGTTTCTAATTAAAAATTAGAAAATAATCTACGTAAAAAACTTATAAACGTATCATAAAAAAATAAATACAAGAGTTTAACTGTTTATTAATACTTTAGAGATCTATTTTTTGAATACCATATGTTGTAGATTATTTCTTAAATTTTCATATATGTAAATATTTTAATCTTATTCATATAAGATTAAGAAACAACGGCAATAAATTGTATCTGTCTTTTAAATGTATGTAGGTTAGGTATATATATGTACATCTATCATGCTTGTTATTTAATATAAAAAAATTACAAAAAATTATATTTTGTAAATGATTCAATTATATCTTTATTTGTTTTTATTAGGATACATTGGTTCACATTGTGTTTTAACACTGATTGAAGCGGGATACAATGTAATTGCTTTAGATAACTTTGCTAATTCTGTCAATGATGAACACGATGAGTCAATAGCTTTACAAAGAGTCAGTGAAATAACTGGCAAGAAAATAATTTTTTACAAAAGCGATCTATTAGACTTAGATGCTATAGAAAAAATTTTTTCAAAACACCGTATCGATGCAGTTATACATTTTGCTGCCATGAAAGCTGTTGGAGAATCAATGGAATTTCCGTTATTGTATTACAAAAACAACTTGATTGGAGTTTTAAATTTATTAATTATCATGGAAAAATATGAAGTACATAAATTAGTATTTTCCAGTTCCTGTACGGTATACGGTGAACCAGATAATTTACCAATAACGGAAAACAATCAAACCGGAAATATATCTAATGTATATGGGAGAACAAAATATTTTATTGAAGAAATGCTAAGGGATATATCAAGAGCTGATCCGAAATGGAAAATAATAGCTTTAAGATATTTTAATCCTGTTGGAGCTCACATATCAGGAAAAATTGGAGAAGATCCAACAAAAAAGTTTACTAATTTAATGCCATATATTAGTCAAGTAGCAATGGGTAAGAAACCTTCACTAGAAATTTATGGAAATGATTACGACACACTTGATGGTACCGGCTTAAGAGATTACATTCATGTTATGGATTTGGCTACTGGGCATATAGCCGCACTAAAAAAACTTATGCGTGATCATTTTGGTATAAAGTTTTACAATTTGGGTACTGGAAAAGGATGGACTGTCCTACAGTTAATTAATATTTTCGAAAATGTGAATAATGTTAGGGTTCCTTACACAATAAAAGAGAGGCGTAACGGAGATATTTCAGCGATGTACGCAGATGGTAATTCTTACTATTTTATAATACATATTAAGACAAAAAAATTCTACATATACATATCTACCTTGGCTTAACCATAGAATTTATCAACTCGCTGTTAAATTAATTAATTATTAAAAGGGATATAACATTTGGTATTTTTTTTCGAATTGCCTTCATTTAGATTTTTTTTTAATTTTTTTGTATTTAGTTACGTTACAGAGTTGGGAAATAAGAGAAGATTTAATAAAATATTAACACAATTTGGCATTCTTGCATAAATACAAATTTACTAATTTTCAATGCCTATTTAAGTAATTAAAAATAATTTATTTAAAAAAAATAATTAAACAAATTATAATTTTTTTTTTCCTTGAAAGATTCTTTTCTTCAAATTTCCAAAAAAAACATAAATTGACTGATAAAGTATTATTTTTAGTTAACACATCGCAATATTAAAATTTTTTTAAATTTTTTAGTAACACTTGCCGAAACCGAATTAGAATGGAAAGCAACCAAAACGATTGAAGATATGTGTCGTGATTTTTGGAGATGGCAAACTTTAAATCCAAATGGTTATAAAACAAAATTATAGATTTTGAAAAAATATAACTAAATTAAAACGGCCAGTAAATGTTTTTTTTTAATAATGTGTGCTTCTATTCAAATTTTGTTTTTTCCTAAAATGTTTTTGTTTAGTCATGAGTGGAAACTAATTATGTATTTTTATGAATAAAATGCGAAGGCAGAATTCAATTTACTTGTATATAATGATTTCTTTAATTTTCAGCAATTAAAAAAACTCATTTAAGTTAAATATATAAGCTATATAATTATTTCAAATCAATGTTCATTAATATTTTTTTTATTGTCTCAGTGGTTAGTGAGATAATAGGTGAGTGAATATTTACCCATGTTTTGACTTTTATTTCAAGTTTTATGTTTTGTATTATTTTCTGCCCGAAGCTTTCACATTTTCTTAGTCGAATCGGAAAAATTAACATACATATTATTTAATCACTATAAATATAACATATAAATATAACGAACAATCATAAAACAAAATTTCGTAGATTTTTGCATTTTTCGTAAATTTAAGTCGGATTTGAGAATCGCATTATTGTAAATTATCTCCGACTTAACTGTACATATAATATAAAGTAAGGGAATGTAGAATAGGGTGTTGATTTAATTTTCCAGAAAATTAAAAAAAAATTATACTATTTTTTTTTTTTTTTGTTTTATTCTAAATGATGTAAGCAAGAATTTGGAATTTTTTTGTTACGTTTTATTAAATCATTTTTGCTAACATCAATGTCTTACATTTTGTATTGACATATTGCGAATAACTTGATTAACAACATCTCGTAAAATATGTGGTTTGCAATGTTCTTCTAGCCATGGAATTACGCCCGTTATTAATTGATGAAAATTATCCATTGGTATATTTTGAAATGTTAAAAACATTTCATCCATAGCAGTTTGAAACTAAAACAAAAAAAAAAAAGTTAAATAAAAATGTATAGAAGGTACTGTAAGGTAATATCTACAATTTTAAATTTGTATTCATCTGTTATTCTCGCTTCAGTTGGACCTGAATTTGCTTGTTGATTTTTTAACATTGTTTCATAACTTTGTTGAATGTAACTTAAAGCAATAACTTCTTTATGCAAAGCCGCCTTTTCTTCTTCTTCTTTCTTTTTCTTTTGATTAAGATAACTAATATAGTCGATAGATTTTTGTAAAGTAGTAGCTTTACTCAATTTGTAACCAGAAGTTTCGTGTTGATTACATGCGGGAACTAATTCTTGTAAAGCATCATACCCTTTTTTAATCGCATCACGACGTTTTTGTTCTGCTTGAGTATGAGCTTCACGTCGTCGTTCCTGGTAAATGATAAAGAAACAGTTAAAAAAGTTAACCAAATAACTAAAAGGATTAAAACTTGATTGCCTATCTAATTATATTTAATATCTACTGAATTGAAATATTTTAATACGAATATTTTTTTGTTTATAGGCTTTCAATTGTAGAAGCACAAACAATATTTTCAATAACTTCAAACAATAAACAATATGTGTGTGGCTATGCTTTAAAACAAAAGGGAAAGCGAAGAAAAGTATGTACTACTTTCAGTCTTGTATAATAAAGTTTTTTAACAAAAATTTTTTCAATTTGCAATATTTGTCCTATTACAAAATAGTTTTTAGCTTAATAGTTTGAAAGAATTATTACAACATCTTTAGTTATATAAATGTAGTAATAAAATATATTTCAACTTAGCTAAGCTATTATTTATTTTTTGAATATACATATATATTAAAATGCATATAACAATATTAAACAGAATATATCTGTAAAACAATTTTTTATTCTAAATTGACGTGATGTATATTATAAGCTTAAAGTATTAAATAAATACAATATATACCTTGTATATTTCAGAAGCCTTTTTGGGTACATCACTATCTTCATCATCTAAAAATAACCTTTTAATCTTTTAGAAAAACAAAACTATTAACTAACCAGAATTATGTGCCGAAGAATTTGCACTGTTGCATTTAGTACTTGACAATCCTAAATTTTCAATTTGCGTACTATTTCTTTCATCTAAACATTTTTCCATTTTCGTATTTAAAAATAAATTTCTATTAATTTCTTTCTTTAATTTTCGATTGTCATTGCTAAATGTCAAAATCATATACAATACAAATATAATATCGTATCGTTTACAAATTTATTTGTTGTAGACCAGGTTTGAAACAACGAAACGTTTAACGTACTTTACTTGCATTACTACAATAATGGATGCGCGATGGTTGTTTAAAGAGGTCTGAAACAAATTCAGAAATAATTTCATTTGTAATATATTTGAAAATTTAAAAAAAGTTTTATTATACAATTTATATTTTATTTTAATTGTAAATTAATCCGTATTCTGAATGATTTTTTATTTTTATTTAGTCCTTTCCCTTTCAATTAATTGGAATTTTTATTAGTTTTCAGTACAGAACAGGATAAGATGTCAAAATTGATAATTAAATAGCAATCAACAAAACTACAAAGCGCAAAATTATCACCTCAACACCAGTAATACAAAATACTACTGAAAGAGGTGCCACCACATATTGTTCTGAAAACATTTTTATTGTAATATATATTATTCATAAACTTTGCAATTTTAATTTATAGTAAATAAATAAATAGGACAGCAGAAAATTAAACGTCAAACACTTTAGGACTAACTCGAATAACACAAAAACTAATAAACTCTTCTTTTGCACTTTTGTGTTCTACATTTTCAGTTTTCAAAATTGACTATTTTAAAAAATTTACAGATTTTTATTTGTTTAAATTTTTTATTTTTGTAAAAATGTTTAATGTATTTTTACCTGAAAAACAAATAAAAATTTATAAAAAATTGTCAAAAAAAAAACAAAAAAATAGTTGTCCAAAACGGATCTGAAAAAATTTGTAGTTCTAGAACACACTAATAAACACATATAATAAAAATCTGCCAAAAACCAGTTTTGACATTTCTCGAGTCAATTTTTCTTTATATGTGTGAAAAAATTTTTTTTCAACCCCTTGCAATTTGTTTTGATTTAGGAATGTCAAAACTGGCTTTTGTTGACGGCTTTTTATTAATGGCCAGGAAAAGCCCTATTCCTACCAAACACAATTCTCTAATCCGGTACAAAATGCATCGACGGTGATTCAGAGTTTTTGAACCTGGTTTTAGTTTAGCAAGATATAATGAGTAGTTCCATTGGTTTTCAATTTTTTTTTTGTTCACTTTTGACCCTATAATTTTTGGTGAATTTGTTTCTCGAAAAAAATTGTGCAGTTTTGGCTTAAAATCGTACAGTTCTGCACCCTTTTTATTTTACAAATGAGCAGAAAAGATTAAAATAAATAAAATTTATTGGTAACACTTAGTCATTATATTTTCTTTTATTCATAATTGCAAATAAAAATAAATAGGCAGATGTACAAGAAGGTGTTGTTTTACAAGTAGTTTACAAAAAAGTTATAAAATTTTAATCAATTGCAACTTATTTTAACTAAAAATTCGTTCATTATATTAATATAAACATCCAATATAGAAAATTATTTTGTTTGTTTACAAAATTCAAATGTCATGTATCCAGAAAAATAAATTGTAGTGTAGTGTGTGATCAAGATATGATTAATTTAATGTGCAAACATAAATATTATGAATATGAACAATGCATATGTAAAAATCCAAAACTCCTTATAGGACTTTTCCTTAAAATTAACAAATAACAATAAAAAGTCAGTTTTGACATTTCTCGAATACACAAAACAAAATTATTTTAATTTGAAAGTTGTCAAAACAATATTTTGCTTTATATGTGGTTGAAAGCGAAAAACTCAATTATATTTTTGCAAAGGTTCAAAGTGATTAATTTCATTTATAATGCGGAAAGTTAAGGGTTGAAATTGAATATCATAATTCAGTTTTTGAGACAAAAATTTTTTGGGGTAGATGTAGAATGGCATTTTTTTGGACAAATCCTTAATAAAAACTTCTGAGAATAACCATTTATATGTAATTAAATTATTCTCGATAAATAAAAGCAGAAATTGTATTTGTGAAAAGGCCCTTTTCTGCAGATTGCAGATTATGAATATTAAAGTTTTTCTTTCAATATTTCAAATGCTGAAAACCTAAGAAGAAAGTGGATTTTAAATGTTGAATATTTTATATTGAAAAAGGTAGTAGAATAAACTAAAATTTAATTCAGCTACATTAATATTTTTCATAATTTATAAAATAAAAACTAATTTTTTATTAAATTCTGCGAATTAAAAACGGTGTAGACAATTTTATGCGTTGAAATTTTTTGACGTAAAATGTCAAAATCTATAGAAATATTTATGTGTAGACACAACTTTTTCCAATTGCAAATAATTATTAAAAAAACAAATCAAAATTACAGAAAGTATCGACGTATCATTCAAGGGCAGGACAGATATAATTTGTATTAAATTTAAGAGTTAAATTTATAATAAAAAGAAGGATTTTTAGGTAAAAACTATACTATTTTTTTAAATTTATATTCTATTACGTGTTTTTAATCATCTTGCCATTAAAAATTCAATTTTATTAAAAATACATTAATTTTTTTTTTTTGAAATGTGAAATGTGAGTTTACTATATAAAAAAGCATTTCACAAAAATGATTGTTTTATTAACTTTTTGTTAGTTAACATGAGTTAATGAATTAAAGTACATAAATACTAATTTTTGTTTTAGGTTATCGACCTGCTTTTTAGCAATAACTTTTATTAGCATTTTAGTGACGTTAGGAAATTAATATTTGAAGTATGTTCATTTGGGATTGGTTTACGGGTGTCTTAGGTTATTTAGGTGAGTACTCAGCGTTTTAGTCTTAATCTAATAATTTGAATAATGCCAACAAAGCAAGTTCCTTAATATTTTACTTGTAAGAGTAATTCTCAAGGCCTGCCAGTCAAGGCCAAAGACGAAGTCTTTACTTGTAAAGTCAAATGATGATTTTTGTAATGAAATTTTTATTATGTGTCACAATTGCTTTGTAAAGATCATGTCAACGATATGCCTTGGGCTAAAAGTCAAGTGATTTTATAAAATCAAACAAATTTCTCAATTGATTTAAATTTTGAAATATTTTTTTTTATAAATCAATGATAATAAATTATATATTTTAAGTCCAAGGTTCTTTTTTATTGTTACTTTAAAAATATAAATAATTTTTTTTTTAATATAAAGTTTTATCATTCAACGTTTTGTTTATTATTAATTGTCTTAATTTCTTTTGTAATTCAATAAGTCGCTTGATTTAAAATTAATTTTTATTTTAATAATTTAAATATATTATTAAATATTCGTTAATTCAAGAATTTATAGTCTATATTTCTAATCTGACAATTTCGATCACTATGAAATACTTTTATATTGTGTGATGTAGAAATGTTTACATATATGTCAAGGTTAACTTAATTCTTTGTTGGAAATATGTTTCCTAATTTTGTTTAAGAAGATATATTATGTAGATTAAATTATGGTTTTTTTTAAGATTTTAATATTTTATCTAATACCTATTTAAAGGATTGTGGAAAAAGTCTGGAAAGTTATTGTTTCTGGGGCTCGATAATGCCGGTAAAACTACCTTATTGCACATGTTAAAAGATGATAGATTGGCTCAGCATGTTCCAACTCTTCATCCAAGTATATTTTCTATATATTTTCAAAGGGACTTTTTTTTTAAATTTTAAAATTTCAGCTTCAGAAGAACTTTCAATTGGTAATATGAGATTCACCACATTTGATTTAGGTGGTCACACTCAAGGTAAGGTTCAAAGTACATTTATTGCATGTTATATGTATTATAAAAATGCCTTTAATAAGAATGTTGATAACATAAATAATTTTTAGCCCGACGTGTTTGGAAAGATTATTTTCCAGCAGTAGATGCTATTGTTTTTCTAATTGATGCCTGGGATCAAGGCAGGTTCCAAGAAAGTAAAAACGAATTAGATTCACTTTTAACAGATGAAGCTCTTTCAAACTGTCCAGTTCTTATACTAGGAAATAAGATTGATAAACCAGGTGCGGCAAGTGAAGATGAGTTAAGAAATGTATTTGGACTTTATCAATTAACTACAGGAAAAGTAAGTAATATTAAAATATTTAAATTTTATACTAAATTTTGTTTTCCTTTACAATAACTTTTTTTTTTTTAAATTACTTTTCTAACTGAATTTATTATTCAAAGAGTTAGTTAATCGCTTGAATTAATTTTTAATAAAAAGACTTTCAACATTTATATGTATTAATATTATTTTATCGTTAACCAAAATCCACGATTTTATTAAATGGTTTTAAAGTATTTTAGCTGAAAGAAGATAAATTTTATTTTAATATTAAAAATTATTATAATTGAAATATTTAAATTAAATGAAGTAAAATTTTGTTTGGAAATTATGTTATTATTATGTTTTCTCTACAGGGAAAAGCATCTCGTTCTGAACTTCCTGGACGTCCACTTGAACTGTTTATGTGTTCCGTATTGAAAAGGCAAGGTTACGGTGAAGGATTCCGTTGGTTAGCGCAATATATTGATTAATTTTTTAGTTTTCAAAACTCTACAGATTTAAAAATAAAAGCTTAGGGGACATTTTTGTTTTAACTTATAAAAAGCCACAAGATAAATAAAACCAGGAAAAAGTAATAAAATATTGTTTTTTGTTTTAATATTGTTAAAATTTCAGTTTATTTAAAGTAATCAAATTTAAATATAAAAATATATTACATAATGAGCAACAAATTTTTGTAACTTCAGTTTGTTAATACCAGTAATATTACATTTTCATATAAATTTTTTATTGATAATAAATGATAATATTTAAATTGAAAGAATTAAAAAGATTTTCTATTAATTGGTGAATTTGTGTAATTATTCTAAATAGTAATTTAAGTAAACCTTAAAATAAACATTGATAATGAAAAAAAAAGTTTATGTTTTTCTATTTTTACATGTTTTTTTCCGATAGAGTTAGTTTAACTAATCTATGCAAAAAAGATTCTCAATTCCGACTTAACGTTACGAAAAGTTCAAAAATCTACTTAAGAAATATTCATTCGTAGCAAATTCGTACTTTATATTATTCGGTGATCAGTTCACTTCTAAACGAATAAATTAAAAGTTTCAAATAAACTTACATTTCTATTAAATATTTTTAGTTAACTATTTTATAAAAATATTTATATCTCTTTTTCAAAATATTTTTAATTTTATTTTTAAGCGAAAAATAACAAAACAACTAGTCGTAGCCAAACTTTATGAAATGATATAAAATATCTCATCATTTTTAATTTATAATTAATCTTACTAGTTTAAATACTTTTTTCTCAAAAGAAAAAAAATTATTACTAAAAAATTGGAAACAATAATTATTTTTACTTAAAAAAAAAAATTCAAACGTCAAAGTTGCATTGCATATTTAATTGTCTACAAGGGAATTGAGATTATTGATAATCGCTAAAAATTTCTGTTCGTAGCGTTCCAATTTTCCCTAGAAAATCTACGAGGGAATTGAGAATAGGGGTGATAATTTTTGTGAAAGCTGGATCTATAAAATTTAATTCGATTTGGCACAATCATTGCAATTTAGCTCTTAATTATCGAACAAAATTTGAAGTTCCATGGATTCCTTAATTTGGTAACAATTTTAAAATTATCGATCTTCTTTTCTATTATTCGACACCAATACTTCCCAATGCACTCAATGTTAGTTATATTACAGATATAATATATTTTTTTACGTTTATTTCAAATATTAGTTTTATATCTTCCCCAAAAATTTAAACTAATATTACCCTAAATTCAATGTAATATTTATTCATGCTAATAGATAATAGATCTAAATTTGGATAGTTATTAGTTTAAAATTCTTCTAGGTTGTATGTATTAATTATTTATCTACTTATTATATTATAAATTATATTGAATTTTAATGCAGCTTTTCATTTAAAAAAAAAATGTTAAGAAACATTACAATTCAAAATAATATTAGAAATTAATAGTTGTAAAGATTCAATAAACTTTTTATTAAAAAAATTTTGAAGGTAGGGATTACACATAAATTAAAAGAATTAAAATATGTAATAAAAGAAATTATAATTATTCAGTAAAATAAAAATCTCTTTTATCTCAATGTATAAACTCAATTTCGAAAAATATTTTTACTTCAAGATTTTCTAATTCTAGATAAAAGGAACTATCTGTTGTATTAATAACTAATAAGAATTAATACTCCAAATGTTTTTTATATAATTTATTATTATTTAATTAAAATTTAATTTATTTTTATTTAATTAAAAAATCTTGTGCTCTTAATCCTACGATTTTTTTTTGAAGTAGCATTAACAATGCAATTTTAACGGTATAGTGTATGTATGTATGTATAATGCATAGTGCATAATAATATTAATCAAACATATTTTATTTAATTATTAAAATGATAATTATCATAAATTTATTACAAACAAAGAATTAACAAATAATTTGAAATAATAATTCGGTTAATTAACATATACGAATCCAAATGATCTTTCAATTAATAAAAAAAAAGTATTTATATGAGTATTAATGAAAGTTTGATAAAATTTAATACATAATGATTTTTTTATAACCGACATATATATACAATATTAGTAGTTTAAAATAGTAACTTTATATTAAACTAAAATTAAAATATTAATTCAGATAAAATTACAATTTTTGATGTTTTCTAAATATAACCATTAAAAATTAAATTTAAAAATATAAGTATATTTTGTATTATATAATATTACGAGATATATACGAGATCAAAGTATTATTTATAAAAGAAATATCCAGATAACAAAAAGTAAATGTTTCTAAATGAACCTACATTAACAAATTTAATCTTATAATATATAATATATACTTACATAACATTACCCAATGAAGTGTAAATGATAAATTATAAGTTATTTTTTTTTTTATTCAGAAGAATATATGTGCATAGTACGTATAGTTAGAGTTAATATTATGGTGTTTATAATATGAAGCATTCTATATAAAATTTATATCTTATTAGTTAATTTTCTCTTTCCCTTTGCGCATATGTTAAAGTAAAATGCTTAAAAATACCTATTGAAAATTTAATTCATTTTCAAATTTGATCTAAATTAAAAAAATTCTAATTTCAAAAAAAAAAATAAAAAAACCGTAGAAGTTAAAATTAATTTTGTGTAATTTTATAAAATATTTTTTGTCTACAATTATCAATTATTAAGTACTTCTTAAAAAAACTAGTATTATTATGTTATTATTATATTAACTATATATGTACATAGTATTAATTGTAATGTCTTACAAGTTACGACCCCAAAAAACCCCAAAAGTATTTATACTATTTTATATGAAATTTAAATAAAAACCATTCATAAATAAAACATAGACAAATCTTTTGAATGTAACTGAATCCTTTTAGTTATATAATATAAAATATATTTGTTTTATGAATAGCTTCTAATAATACACCTGTATGTTTTAAGTACCTATAATATACATTACATATATGTAGGAACATACACGTTAATTGGCTTATATAATCCTATTTCTTAAATTTTAACGTATTTACATACCATAAATAATTTAAAATGTAGTCAAACATTATCTTATTAAATTTCTCTTAGTATTAAAAAAAAAAAAAAAAAAAGTTTTTACAAAAAGCAATTATGCTAATGTATATGTGTAATTAAAAGAAAAAAAAAAAAATTTCAAGAGCGCAAAAATCAATAAATGCATCATAATAATAAAAATTTGGATACAAAATTTTACATAAAATGTCTGTAAAAAATTTATTTACGAAGTCAAAACCCAGGAACAAATATTTATTATATGGTTAATGTTTAAGTTCATTAATATTTTAACATAAACTGGAAGAATATACATAAATTTATTTTGTTTTTTTTGTTTTTTTTTTATTTATTTTTTATGTGTAGACATGCTTTTTTTTTTTTTATTTTTGTTTTTTATATTGATTTATGCTAGGTAAGAAAAAACTGCACTCTGTCGTTGTCTACTTTAGTCTGACGTTAGAAATGCAAAGCGATGATGTTAGTATTCGGTTATCGGTAAAACAAAAGAATATAAACAATTTAATTTTTAAATTTAAAAAATTTTTATTTGTTTTAACTTAATTAATATTAATTGTAAAAAATATAATAATAAATAAATAATTTAATTTTTAATAACTTTAAGTTGATATAAATTAATTTAAAAAAAAATAATGAATAATAATATTAATATTATTCTATCGAATTGATATATGTTTTATCTTAAAACATTTTAAAAATTTAAAAAAAAAAACTATGAAATATAATTTACATGCTTCTTATAATTTGCATTTAAAAAAATCATATTAAATTTAAAATTAATATGTTTTTAATATTTACATTTTATTAAAACATTTTAAAAAATCTTAATACATATTTTAATTTTACTTATAAAAATTAAGTTATTTATACTGAAACCATATGTACATATAATATCTTATATATATGATATTAAATGTATGTAGATATAGTAAATGTATACCTATAGATATTTTTCTATATTTATTTTTATTATTTTTTAATTATTTTAACCACATAAAACTTATGTTACAAATGTTTATATAACATTAACATATGTATATAAACATACATACTATGTATATAGCAGCTTCGAGACATTAATATTGCATTATAGAGGAAATTTACAAAATTATGTAAACTTTTCTATGCATACAAAATTTATATATTATGGAAGTACAATACATATACCATAATATTATTTATTCTATATGTATTTTAAGTTAATTTAAACTTTTTTTTAATCTGTCTTAAGTAAAATATTATTTTTTTAAATTTTTTCTCAATTTTAATAATGCAAAATAAAAATTTCTAGACCAGACGTTTCCAACCCTTTTTTAGTTGGCGGAACCTTTTCTGGTTTTAAAATATGTAGAATATTAAGTATAATCTTATATGTAATATCAGAATTTCTTCATTTCATTGAAATTTTGAGTTGAAAGATATTATGTAGAAAAATGTTATTTAAAAAATTTATAATTCGAACAGTGGCGTAGTGGCTAAGGAGTCGGCTTTTACATTGAAGGGTCGTCGGTTAAAATCCTGATCGCCGTAAATGAAATGGAAAGGCGGAATAACATACAATGTGATAAGCGCATTGTATGTGATATAGGGGATTGTTTATAAATAAATAACGGCTGGGTGACACATTGGTTGAGTGCCGACTTTTCATGCGGAAAACGTCGAGTTCGAATTCATTCGGCATTGGGTTCAAATTAATGTTTTAAATCTTAATCAATAATTAATTGTACATATTTAATAAAAAATATAACAATATAAAAAAATAATTTAATTGAATAATATAACTCGCAGATATAGAATACCATATAACTTAAATACAAAATATTAAAATATGAACAAAAAATAGAATTGTAAATATTGAAAATCTAAAACTTTTCTACATGTTATAAGGCCTAGTACTATCTCATGTTTAAATTGTATGTGGAATTCAATAAAACCAATTCTAATAACACGAATATAATATGACCCCCTGTTTCAACAGACAGGCTTATTAGCCTAACAGTTGAACAGTTAGTGCTTAAAAAAAAAAAAATAAATAAATAAATAAAATTTATTTGTAAATTTATTTGTACATTTATAAAAAGCATTTATAAGTCGAATTCGAAATTTTTTAGTTATATAAAAAATAAACTCTATTAAATTTTTAAAATAAATAATATAGGAAAAATATTAAATAATATTGTATATAAAATCTAAAAGTGAATTAATCAAATATCAAACGCAATAATCTTATCAGAATTGTAAAATTGAAATAAATCAAAGGACAAAACTATTCTTTAAATTATTTAATTTATTTTTTGTTTTTTAAAATGTTTCAACGATTTTTAACAAAGCAGTGCATTGTTCTGTTATGAAAAATATTTAAACGAAATAATGGCAGCTTGTAAAAATGTTGTCTCAGAATGGTTACGTGTAATAGGTCTATCACAGTATTCGGACAGTTTTATGGAAAATGGTTATGACGAATTAGAGATATGTAAGCAAATAGGTGAAGTTGATTTGGATGCTATTGGTGTGGAAAATATTGCACATCGAAATAAATTAGCCAGAAGTGTTAGAAATTTACGTGAAAAAGGTGCTGCTATTGTTTATGTTATGATTAATGATCCCAAAGCTTTAACAAGAAGTAATGAAATTTTATCAGAATGTGATATTGAAACTACACCAAAAAAATTAGAATATGTAATGAAAAAACATTTAGAAGCTGATGGAATTCGATTAACAGCTCATCCGTATTCTACACCAGTAAGTAATCGGAAATCAAAATGAAATAAAATTTAATAATTATTTTAAAGAAATTTTGTTTAAATAAATATTAAAATATTACAAATAATAAATATTTAATTTTAGTATACATAGTGGTGTTAAATTTATAGTTCATATTAATTTTTAAAATTTAGGAGGGCAATCGTGGATATTTAGAAGGATTAGCAGCTCATTATAGTAGGCATATTTCAATGCCATATGAAAATGTTTTGGAAGCAATTGAAAAATGTCGTCAAGCTAAATGGACTGAAAGACATGTTCGTGTAACAGCTGGATTAACAACAAGTCGTCCATTTAGAGATCCAAATAATTCATTTAGTTTGCATAGTCATTCAAATCAACCAATTTATGCACCAGGAAAATATCTTGTAAGTAGAAAATTTAAAGTACTTGTTTATATTGATTATAGTTATAAATTTAAAATTGTTTTGGTTTTAACATAAAATAGGATAATTTCATATATATATATTTATTACATTTAATTTTTAAATTTGTATTTTTTTGTATTAAAAGCCTTCAAGCTGTTTATCAAATCGAGAAGAAAATGAAATTTATAGTTTTACTAATCAAGACTTTTCATCCAGAATATCAAGAAGTGCAATCGAAAGTAAATCAACGTTAAATTTATCAAGTCGTCAAGGTAGTTATAAATAAATTATATTTTAAGAGTTATTATACAATTTAATTATTTCATTTAAAAAAATATTTGGCGTTAAAAATCTAATAATAGAAAGGGAATTTAGTAAGTTCATTTTAAATTATATTGTTAATGTTTATTTTATAGAGATACTAGAATTCTAAACATTTATCTATATTCTTAGCTGTAAAAAAAATTTAAGTCTTTTGAGTATTGCAAATGCTTCACCCTTGATATTAGCAAAGTTGATGAATGAATAAATGTTCTTGAGTAGGCATCATAATTTTTTTAACACACTTGCAAAAAATTTTCCTAATGGTTTAACTCTATCTTAGTTTTTGGAAACTTTACCTTTCGAAAATTTCTTATTTTAAATACCAGCATAACTTTTTAGGCACCTCGGTTTATTTTTTCAAAGTTAAATGTGAATTTTGAAGGTTTATTTTGACTTGAAGATCTTCAAACTATTCAGTTATCGAAAAATTTCCAAATAATTTAATATCATCGAATAATTTCTTGCTTAAATTATATGTCACGACTATTAAGAACTACCAGTCCTGAAAAAAGCTTCCAATGTTGTCCAATATATCGCGGCAGAGGCAGTTTCAATCAAACAGTGTATCTGTGAGGGAATTTTTAGTAGTTGATTCATTCTCTTATATTCTTCGTAACTCAAACTCGGCAGTTCTAATAATTGGCATATCCATTTAAATGATAATGTTCTTCATCACCCATAATGAGATTGTTCAAAAAGTTGGTATTTTCTGTCACAAGAAAAATTCGGCAATTTTTACATGTTCCACTAAGTATGAATTTATAAAATTCCATATTATCTAAAAAAAATAAATTTTAAAAATTATAAACATTTCAAAATTCAAATCAATCAGTCCATGTTTGGTCACCCTGTTTAGTATTGAATATTTATATTTTAATTAAGATTAAGGATTTCAGTATCTTTTTTGAAATACATAATTTATATTATATTTTAAATTCATTTTATAAACTTATTATGGAACATTTTTTAATTTTTAAAGTATGTTTTTTTTTAAACACTGGTTTTTTTTATTACTTGTTTTTATACATTATTTCTTTTAATATACAAATTAATATTTAATAGCTGTTCTCTTTATATTAATAATATAATATTATTTTGTTATGTTTTTTTTTTATATACGTATATGTACATGTTAATGCTGATAAATAAAGATCGCAAAGCGAAGCGAAGTACTATGTTTACACGTTTCTTGAGTAGTTTAAAAATTAATGCCGGTGATTTTAATCAGGTCGAAGGAGTTCAATTAAAAGTAAGTACTTCCCATATCATTTCAAATTCTATCATCCACTTTCAACTTCATTCCCTTACCCTTTCTTTATTTTATTCCCTTTTTAAAGAATCATTGAATTACATTCTAAAGATAAAAATTTTTCCTCCATTCTCCTGCAATCCGTAAATTCATGAAATATATTACCTATATGTATGTATTTATTATATTCATTAATTTATTAAATGTATCCGTGTATATATATATACTTTTGTCGTATAAAAAAAAGGATATAGGATTTTGTAATTTTTTATTAATAAAATTATGAAAAGGCAAGGTTATCACAAAATTTAATTTTCTCAATTGCATTTTATCCGCAGAGATCAATTACTTTTCATACATTTGAAGTGTAATGGAATGAGAGCAATATACTTTTTTTTTAATTTAAAATAAAATTGTAACGGTATAAAATATATATATATATATATATTAATTTAATTTTTTATTTTTTTTAAACATTCTTTCATGACACTTGTTATATTAAAAATTATATAATTTTTAAATAATCACCTCAGGAGTTTTTTTTTTAAAAATCATTTCTGTAAGATCAACTATGGATATTTGATATATACTTAAATATAAACTGACAGTTTAAAATAAAGTTTAACTGTAATTAAAAGGGGAGGAGTGAATCTGAAGCTTTTGTTGTATTTGCCATTTTATAAAAGACAGGTATAGTCATCAAATAAATATTAAAATAATAATTCAATATGACAGATTGTCGGACATAACGGTTTATATACAAAAAGACTAAAGCAACAAATATATGTCCCTTTTATCTTTAAAGGATAATATGCGCAATTAAGGTTATATATTTTTTGAAAGCTGGCAATAATTACAATCTTTGAGATATTGGCATTTAGTCAATTTGATCCCGCATATGACGCTTAAGAAGAGTCAGGACAAGATAAAGATCCTTTTTTTCATTTTATACCATCTGACATTCTAATTTTTTTGAATTTTTAGTTATTGTTTATTTTTTTTTTATTTTAATTTAAGTTTAAAAACAAAACATATTTTTATTTTGTCTTTAATTTTTTAATAGGTATTTTATTTTATTTAAATCTCCCTATTTTCTTATCTTGATTATTCTGTTTACAAATGCAAGATTATGTTTGAAGACAGAGAAACTCTTCGTAGTTCAAATGTAATTTTCTTCAACTTTTTCTTATATATCAAATATAAGACTCGTATTTAGCTCTAAGTGTTCTTAAGTTAGAAACTTAAAGATAGTATCAAAAATTATACTAACTAAAACTAAAAATAATATTTATTAAAAATATACATAATAATTTATATTTAAATAAAAAAATATATCTTATGGATTTAATTAAATCCTGTTAAAGTTAGCTTACGCATTAGTCACAGCAAAATAATTTTTTTATTCTTTAATTAAAAAATATGAATTCCTATTAGTAGAAATTTTATTTCCAAAATGTTGAATAATTTTTAAAAATTAAATAAACAATGTTGAAATCTTTTATTTAATATCAATTTTTTTTTTTTTAGTTAAAGGATCAAAAAGCAGCTTTTACTAGAAAAGGACCTCATGATGTCAGAAAAGAAGTTACAATTCATTCCAAAGTTTTAAGTGAAGGCTATCTTAAAGAAACATAAACTGATGATGATATTATTAATAAATCAAAATTAATATAATGAATGAATTTCAATTTCTTAATTTAAAATTGAACATAAAATGTGATTGATAAGATAATAAAATATACATATTATATACATATTTATTATAAAAGCAATATACCACACCAAAAACCTGAAAAAAGTTTTCAATTTTTATATTTAAAAATTTGTTCTAGAATTAATATTAAAATATTATATTTAAATATTATATTTATAGTATAAATAATAAAATATATTATCTTATATTTACATTATTATATAATTAGGATTTCTGCAGTAATAAAAAGAACATGATATTAGATAAAAAATCAAAAATATATCTTAAGTAAAAAAAAAAAAATATATATATAAAACTTGTGTTTATTTAAAATTTATATAAAAATATTATATATATAGATCAAAGTATATTATTTAATATGTATGTATATATAAGTTTTAGATGTTTGTAGTATTTAAATAAATATAAATAATATATCCAAGCAATTTATAAAATTATTAAAGAATAAATTTATAAAATCAATTAATTGTGCTGTTTTTTTAGAAAAATAAATAAATAATAACACAGAATTTTCTCAAAGATTTTCAAAGTAGTTTGTCATAGAACTTCAAAGTTCATACTTATTTTAATTTGAAGTAAAAAGTAAGTCTGTAATTTTTTAAAACATGTTTTTTTCAATTTTTAATAACATAAAATATTTTATTTTATAACTTTGATATAATTGTGTTAATTTAGAATTATTTTAAATTTGAAGTAATAAAGCTGCTCCAGCCAATGTCCATTTTGATGGTTTATCTTTTGTTTTTAAGTTAAACGTCCAAACATATGTTGGTCCTCTTGTTCGAGTTTTGTATACAGGACATTCATACATATTTCGTAAGTCTTGTTTATCTTGTGTTATAGCCTAAAAAAACATTAAATTTAATTAAATTTTCATTTCAAATTAATTGGAAGAACGCTTATAAAACTAAAGTGTATTTTGTTAACTCACCCTTATATTTATTACAGGCATTGAAGGATAGAGTTCTTTAAGTCGAGACTCCATAATTATTCCTACAATTATTTGCTTAATTAAAAACTGTAGTTTTTTTTATTCAATTTAAGAATTTTAAAAATAGTTCTATGTTGACAAAAATATAAAATTAATATAAATAACATTTGACCTTTTTGTATATCCCAACGTGCACCTTCCATAAAAATTCCGTGAACGTATGCTCCTTCTCTCGGAACAGTTCTACAAAATAAAAACAAAAGAAAGATTAGTATCTTATATTATTAGAAAAAAATTTTTATTTTATACGTGAAATCTTCCTTTTGTTTTTTCGTAACATCACATTGCAAACACATTTTATCTAGTGGTAACTCATTTTTTCTAGCTGTACTTTGCATAATAGCTGTTAATAAAGATTGCGGATTAAAAAATCCAGCTAACCAAACACATGAAGGTAACTGTATAACAAATTTTTTGAATTAAAACTTAAATTTATTAAAATATCACATATACTGACCACAAAATCAGTTGACCATGTTTCCAATTCTCGTAAACGAAGAAGTAAGTCTACAAACCAAGAGGATAAACCTAATAAAGAAGGGTATGCTCTTGCAGTCCAAATAGGTGGAACTTGATCCAAAAATAATGAATTTTCTAATTCTGTAAAAATATTTATATAGTGTTTAGTTTTTAATTGAGTGTCCTGCTCTATAAATATTGATATTCATATATATATACCTTCCATGTCTGATGTTATAGTTAATTCCCCCTTTTAATAATATAGAAAAATATTAGAATAAAATAAATTATAGGCGTTT
This sequence comes from Dolichopus griseipennis, assembly GCA_963082915.1. Classification (NCBI taxonomy): domain Eukaryota; kingdom Metazoa; phylum Arthropoda; class Insecta; order Diptera; family Dolichopodidae; genus Dolichopus; species Dolichopus griseipennis. The sequence goes on along the minus strand of OY720442.1, from coordinate 124,415,600 downwards.
CATTCTTAATAAATTTACAAAATTTATTTAACAATTTTATGATTGTAAAATCAATTTAAATTTGATTTTAAAAATTCATTTGAATGATTTTCCAAATAATTAACGTAAGTGACTTGGAGTGCATTTTGATTGCATGTAAAAATGGCAGGTACTGAACACTGCATAAATATTAAAAAGGGTGAACTAAAATTGAATCAAATTATAAAAAATAGAGTTAAAATAATTTAGCTATACAACTAATATGTGATGTGAATCTAACTTTGCAATTTAAACATATTACTGTATGAAAATGTTATAAATAGTTTAAATAACATATTTTTTACCTTCAATCCCAAATCCAATTCTTTTAAACTTCTTTTTATTTCATTTGTAAGGTAATTCATACGTTCGCATTCTTGGAAAGCAACGATTATGTAAGGAGTTCGTTCTTCAACTTTATTCGTAATTTCAAGCATATTAAATTCTTCTGGTAATTTTTCAATTATTTCATCAACAATTTGTTTAACCTTATCTTCTTTGGAAGTGGTTGCGCCTCCAGATGAACCTGCATCTCGAGGCTGCATTTCAAATACTGTTCTAAATATATTATCTGATCTTGTTGTCAAGAAACCAATTTCCGCATTAGGATGGAGCCCATATAAATTAGGAGATCTGTAAATTTTATAATTAAATTATTTTTTTGAAATATGTGTTTATTTGAATTGTTCATTATTATAATTATTAAAAATAAGTGTTTTAATAAACTTACTCCGCGGGCATCATTTCATCAATATAAGCATGATATCCAATATAATCCGTGTTAGGAGGTGCAGCAAAACCTTTGAAATTTTAAAATTACCATACAGCAGTTAATAAAGTTTAATAATCAATCATAACAACCTGGTGCTAATTGTAATTCTCCATCAACTAAGTCTGGATGCATATATTCCTCTAAATAAGTAATACATAATCTTCTATCCCAGTCGTCTGTTATATGACCACCATACATAATTTCACCAAACAAATACCTTAAATCTTCCCAAGGAACTTTTGAGTTGGCTTCCAAATAGTTATATAACACAGATACACTAATATTTAAATCGCCAACATTGAAGGGATAGATTTTATTCCATCCTTGGGGACCAAATTTCCTACGTTCAGCAACAACAGCATGGAAATAACAAAGAGAAAATAAAATAACTTTAAATTCTGCTTCTTTTCCAGACATTTCAAGTGTTTCTTGTGTAAAGTTATCCAGTGCTTTGTGTAAATTGGCCATCATTCCAGTTGGAGGTTCATTTGTAATTTTAATTGACGATTCAAGAATACCCTTAAATACAAATTTTCAATATTATTTTTCACTGTAGTATTTTAGAAATTTATATTTTATTTCAGATATTATACATCTGCATATATATAAATTAAATATTTTTTTTTTACTTGTGGAATAATATGTGCTGCTGCCGAAGATGCCGGCTCTGCACTCATAAATACTCTGTAATTTGTATGAGAGCCTTCTGCATAATATTCAATTTTTTTTTCAAGGGCTGGAAGCCATTTTCTGACCAAGTGAATATTTTGTAAAATCACCCAGTGTCCTTGCTTAGCAGCTGTATCCATTGCTGCTTCAGCAACAACTTCTTGACCTTGTCCCAAAGATACATTATGAAAGTTTCCTTTATCAACATTGAATCCCAGTTGTTTGCCCAAAACTTCTACATCTTTCAGAGGATTTACTCCAGGTGATAAAATAAAAAATATCGGAGTTGAAGAACTAGCTTCTTCAAAAGATTTTGCAAACTCCACAGTTCTATTTTCAACATATTTTGCTCCGAGTTTTTCTTGTATAAAATCCCTTTAAAGATAATATTTGTATTATTTTTATTAGTATATAAGTAAATTTTTTAGTAAAATTAAAAAATTTATAACATACGCCAATGCATAAGTCATTCGATCAGCTCTTAATGCTCTTAGCATACAGAGCCGTTGCAAAGCAGTTTTATTTTTCCATTCTTGTGGAAATTTTTCTCTTTCAGGTGATTCAGATTCGACCAGTTTTTTCCATCGCTTAGATGATGTTTCAATATCTCTATCTAAATTTCGGAATTCGTCTTTTGCAGATAATGTACAAATCCCTCCCCATGAGATATTTGATAAGAAATCTACTGGGCTTATAACATGAGGTTTTATAGGAAATCTAAGCAAAAAGTCAAGCTCAGCAGCTGTTATTTCCTCATTCATTAAAAGTATCTAGAAAAGAGACGATATAATAAAAGTAAAATTTTTTTTAAAAGCTTACTTGAAAAGTCATTTGAGAACTAAAAATCAATTTATCACACTCAAAAAGCCCTCGGGAAGTATATTGAAAAACTGAGTAAGTAATACAATCAATTAAGCTTACTACCCTTTCCGCAACTGTATTAGCAGGATCAGCTTTTCCAATAGCTTTTTGAAAAACAACACTAAATGCCTGTTTATTAAAAATTTAAAAAAAATTAAGAGTAATAAATATTGCAGTTTTAAGACTGTATGCGGGCAATAAAATACAATGATAAAGAAATCCGTGTTTAGAGAAAATATGCATTATATTTTAATTAAAAAAAGAATATTTTCTTTTCTTTATGACCATATACAACCCTAAAGTTTTTTAAAAAATCATATTTACTTTTAAAGAAAACTGATATATCGGATTAATTGCATTCAGCTCATTGAGGATAAAATACAAAAGACTTGCTCTAGCAGCAGCTGGTCTGTAATGCTCTCGCGCCGTATCAATTTCCTTGGATGTTATTTTTGTTTCTTGAACTTTTAGTTCTATTTCAGCAGCCGTTCGCTTGGTAGTTTCTAAATTTTCTACTAAAGCAGTATCACTTAATAAATTTCCACCAGCTGATGACAATCTAGATAGTAAATCATCTTCTAGCCTTTTTAACATAATTTTAAAGTCATTTTGTTGTTTTGTAAGATCAGCCTTAAATAAAACATTAAATTTATTATTAAATAAAAAATGAAAAAAAAAAACAAATTGTTATTACCTTCAACGCTTCTAAATCGGGTCGTTCAGCTTTAACTACTTCTGCAAGTAATTGATCTTCTAAACCATCGCGAGTAACAGTAAAATTAATTAACGTTGTTTGTGCTTGCATTTCTGGTTTGTAATGTGGATTAGCTAATTTGGTATGTAATATAAGTCTAAAACTGGAATTATACTCAACTTCCTTATCTCCGATTTTAATGGCCCTGTGCATATATTTTTGTTTTTAAAAAGAAGTTATTTTTGAAAATCAAATAACATACTTTCCCTTTTTTATGAGGCAACGACCTAACAAAGGATCAAGAACTGCATCTAAACTTTCATCAATATTTTCTATTAACATTGTATATCCTTTAATGCAGGCTTGTTCAATTACATCCAAGTAACCTTTTTGTCCTGGTCTAGTAATCTTTAAAGTTTCTCCATATTTTTGTTTAATCCATTTGACACCTTGCAGTTGTGGATCAATCATTAACGGCCATCGATCCGAATTGGATAAAATAGTAGCATTTTCTATTGACATCCTGTCACTGGGTAAACCTTCATTTGTCCAAACAGCAATTGTTGTGTCATCAGTTAATAATGTCAATGAATCTATAGCATCTGTTATTGGAATCGGTGGATCTATTGCCTTTAAAAATGGCAGCCACATTTTATTCATAAGATCCAAACGAAATTGTTTAGTGAAGGATCCTGCATATGATATAAAAGCGGTTATTAGAAGAATATCCCCCGGGAGAGTAATTCCTTGCTTAACGAAACTAATTTAATAATAACAATTGAAATTAAATATTAAAAACTTTTCAAACAATTTTTTACCTGTTTACAGCTTCTGCCCATCGTACATTTTCACTTGCTAAACCACCAACTAATCTGTTTGCCAACTGAATAGTAGCTTGGGTTGCATCTGCTTCTTGTTGACAACGTAACTTATCTGCTGTGGCCTGCTCAAAATCTGCTGTCAACTTAGAAAGTTGCTCTTCTAAGCCCTAAGATTAATTTATTATTGAAATAGAGTAAAAATAATTAATATGCATATATAATGTACATATGTTTAAGTATAATAATAGTTAAATACTGTTTACAAGTTTTATGAAAGTTTTGTTTTATAATTTTTTTTTTTCAATTCTGAAATGGAACTAAGTTTAAGTTTACAATTTTTTACTTACTATAACTTTTTTCTTTATTATGCTTAATTTTTCGGTAGCTTGACTTAGTTCAGCATTTGCTTGTGCAAGTGCTTTTCTTTTCGGTTCGACATCACAGTATACTTCATAAAATTTTATTATGTTTATTACCCATGCACAAAGACCAGCAGCGGCTGCAGATTTGGATCTCACAAATTCAGGTTCGAACTCTGCATCTTTTAAATAAGGCTGAATAGCTTTAATAATCTCTGAATGAATATTCTCCTTATCGTAATTAATTAAAGCGTCCAAAAAACCATCAACTTTGGCCATTGTAATTTTTGCAGCTTTCCATGTTTTATCTCTTGGTATTTTTCCATTTGGAGCTAAAAGAACCATTACAGCAGCTGTAACATTAGTTACGGCTCCAGGTGGGGATCCAAAAGATTTTAATTCAGTTAAATTTGCTTTATTTAAAGTATTTAATGCCTCTTGAGCTGCTAAAAGTGCAGGTTCGGCTTTTACTAAATCCTCTTCACAATCTTTTTGCTTTTTTAAAACCTCTTCTGCTATTATACCTACTTTCATTTCTTCTTCGTCAGCAAGTGCTTTTTCAGTTTGAACTTTTTGGGTTTCAATTCCTACAATTTCAATTAACATATCGGCCGCATCATTCTTTTCTTTTAATTCAACTTCTTGGACTGCCAATTTAATTTTTAAATCTGCAACTTGTTCTGCTGTAGTTCTTAGTTTTTCTAAACCATTTTCTAAACGTTCAATTTTCCTTTGCAAATCTTCATGTTTTTGATTTAATAATTTTAAATACAAACTAATTTGTTCTAAATAACTTTTTGGTGTTGTATAGTTATATCGTCTTTCATTCTGCAAATAAGATTTAGATGTTTGATTGACAGAAGTGTGCACATATGCCATAAATTTTGAAACTGCGTCTCGATGTGGCTCAGGTAAAACTTCACTTTCCATTAGGAAATTGATTGCAACCGAAATAAGAGCTTCTTGTGGCCATTCATGAAACCAATTAATTGATGTACAATTTATCATTGCAGGAAATTTACGTGATCTAACACGTAAAGTTGAGCCAACTGGAGAAAAACATAATACTATTTTAAGCTGACGTCGTACTCGATCAATAAAAAACTTCCAACAGTTTTCTCTAGAATCTATTAGACCGGCACCTTTCACTTCATTTCTAACTCCAGCAATTATATTTTCTATTTCATCATCTGGAAAAAGATCTGGTATTTCACCTGATGCCAGCATATCGTTAATAGGAACCAAAAATAATTCATTTGGAACCTGTGCATCTGTCATCAAAAACATAATCCCAACGTTTTTCATACCAGATTTTAAATATAATCCTGACAATTCAGTCTGAAATAATAATGAAAAAATAAAAAAATTCTAATATCAAATAAATAAACTATGATTAACAGTAAGTGTTTGTAGTGTATAAAACGTATTTTAAACTTAGGAAATACATATTTTATTAAATAAAGATCTAACCACACCTTCAAATCTGTTACTCCATAGCCTTTTTTAAGTTGAATTTGTGAAACTTCTAAACTAGATATAAAAGCTGCTAGTCGAGATAAGGATTGTTTTCCACTTCCTCCAACACCTACCAATAAAGCAGATCCGCGAGGAGACTCAAGTATTCGATTTATTCTAAAAAAAAAGTTGAATTACTATACAGAACTGTTGCGAACAAATTTACAATTAAAATTTTACCTACAAACATGCATCATGGCATCTTCAAAGAGAACAAGGTTCATTGCAGCTACTAAATCATTATATGATGCCATTGCTTCTTGCAATAATTTGTGTAACTGATTCCATCCTTTGATTGGCATATATTTTGGTTCGCCAATACCTCCAGCAAAGTGACAGAATATATTTGGTTTATCAAATATTACTGATTCATCAATTTCTTCAAATGATTTTTTGACGATATCATGCTGCATCTTAGTAAAACTATCAATATCTTTTTCGTCAGTTAATTTATCGCCATAAACACGTGCGGTTTCGTGTTGCCACAATCGTATCATGTCTGTTGGGTTTGTAAGGCAATCACTAGTACTAAATAAAAGCCCCTATATATAATCAAGATAAATATGGGTCAATACTTTATCAACAAGAACACGTTAATATTTAACTGTATAAAATTGTAAGTCTAAATACATAGGTATATATATATATTTTTTTTTTTTTTTTGATGCGATTTTATAAATACCTACCTGGAATATATTGCTAAGGTCTCTCAAATTGAAAATATAATGAAATTTAACAGCTGTTGGAAGAAAAACTTGAGAAACTTTATTATGTAAAGCGATACTAGCAGCAACAATATGACCTGTTAATCTTGAAACTGCTATATTAAACTTTTGTTCAGAATTGTTAAAGTGCTGTGACAAAATTTGTGAAAAAATTGATGAAACTGATTCTGTGTTAGGAAAACTAACTGCAAAAACACAAAAATGTCTTTGAAGACGTTGATTAATTGTAAAACTTCCCGAAGTTGGATTCATACATGATACGTATTGGCAATTATTTATATCTTTTATTGTCAATTTGTTACGATCATACCAATGTCCATAATCAATATGTTGTCTAATTATTGTATGAGGCTGTACAGTTCCGTATGTGTCAACCATAGGCATATTCATGTCATCAATGAAGTAAATTAAGGTCTTATTTCCTGGAGGACCATAATTGCGTCCAGCTTTTTTTTCTAAAGGTTTTTCAAGAATTTTTTGCAACATATCAGAAGATGTGTAAAAATTAAGTGGTGCATTGGTGACAGCATAATTTTCAGAAAGTCCTTGCAATTTTTCATTAACTAATAATGTTTTGCCACAGCCGGCATTTCCAACTAGCATTACAGGATGTTTACTATTCATTAAGACATCTAAAAAGTAACGAATTCGAACTGATTCTGAAGTGTGCACAATCACAGCTTGCAAGGGTAGATCACCTCCAAACTCAAATTTGGGTATTTTTTCCGACCAAGAAACATATTGTTTAGTTTCTGAATCGATAAAATAATCAAAAACCGTTCCACCTATAATTTTTTAAATTTGAATCTTTAGAAATTTATTAATATAATTTAAAAAAAAATACCTGGTGGAAATTTAACTGTTTTAAATTCATTTGTCCACCATTTAGTGAATTCCACTCTATAATCTATTGCTTGATCTTGAAACATAGCTGATCCGAATGCCCAAACACAAGCAAACACAAAGTAAAACTCGTGCCATTCTTTTGGACAATCAGCTGGACAATTTTGAGGAACTAAAAGACAATCTAACAAATGGCAAAGCATTTGAATATGAGCCATTTCGGCAATAGGAGTTATTTTTTTGAACCTAGTTCGAATATTTTCTAAACATAAAGGTATATATTTATCAAACAATAAAACTAAATTTGATTTCTCAGATGGAATAGTTCTTGTTTCAACCCAACTGGTTACATAACTAAAAATTATTTTAAAATTAAAAGGAATAACAATAGATTTTATTGACTTTCTTACGGATTCCATCCTAAATCAACTGGGTTAATATATAATATACCAGCTCTCGATACAGTAGCTGGAGTTGCTGTCCTTAAATTAGAAATCTCAAAAACTAAACGCATTGTAGGTGTCAATGCTATACGCTCATTGCTTGCTAATGTTAATACTTTATTATCGTCCATTACAGTATTCAAACTTTCTATCCACATTGGGTCAATGTCACCATCTAATACTATCCATTTTGGTTGATCTCCAGTGAGATTTGCTTGATCGCGCATTAAAACAGAGAACAGCCCATCTTTCCATTCTCTTGTTGCTGGATTTATGATACCAAAAAGTTCATCGTTAGTTACAGCTTTTGGATTTAAATCGTTAAAAATAGGTTTTCTTTTCATATTTTGATAAGACTTGAACAAAGTTCTCCAAACTTTAGTTTTACCCGTTCCAGCATTTCCTACAATAAATACTGAATGCCTAACTTCCAACAATTCTTCTAACTGCACGACTTTTAATATAAAATTATCTTCGGGTTGTAATAATAAATCTCCAGCTGCTTGTTTAACAGTTTTTTCAAAATCTTGATCACGTTTTCTAGGAACGTCAAGAGCAGGAAATAGATCTCCAATCAAACCCATGAAAACTGGTATGTCATCAGTTATAATTTTTGGTATATTAAAATCCCGCAGGGTTCTCATTAATACTTCTTCTTCGGGCCTGCCAGGGTCACCACGCTAAAAATTTAAAGTCATTGTAAATAATTGTTAAAAATATTTTTCTATTGTACCTTTAAGGATCCTGCCACAACCAATACAGATTTTATAGCTCTTAAACCCCAATCGTAGTGATCTTGCTTAGAGAGCAATTCTTTACATAAAGTATATAAAGTGATAAATTTTCGTGCTAACATCTTAGCTTCTTGAAAACCTTCAGCTACTAACATAATTTCACAAATCAGTTCAAAATCAGGCACAACCATAGCACAAGGTCTAAAAAGTGCCTTCAAATTTTCCGGTAATTCTGTACGACCAGCATAGCCTGGATTCATTGTAATAAAAATCCCAACAGTTGGTACGCATGTTATAATTTCACCCATAAAATTAAATTTGGATTTATTATCACGAATAGCATCTTGCACAGATTTTACTTGTACCGCGACAACTGATAAAACTTCGACGGATATTCGATTAAATTCATCAAAGCATCCCCAGGATCCAGTTTGTGCTAATCCTTTGTAAATGTTTCCACAAGACTAAAAGAAGGACGCGAACTTAAATAAAAAATGTATAATACAAAAAAAACCTTATAGTCCATTTGCTCTGAGCAATTAAAAACATAAACCATAATTCCAAGAGCTCTTCCCAAGTCTTTTGTTGTTTCAGTTTTCCCAGTTCCTGCTGGACCAGCTGGACCACCACCCATTATTAAATGAAGTGATTGAGTGAGAGTAATATAACAGCGATCAGTTAAGGGTGTTATTACTAAACGAGGAGTATTGCCCAGATATTCATGAGAATAACGAAATTGTGCATCGCAAATATTTGCAAAACAATCTTTTTCTTTATCATCAAATCGATGTCTTAACTGTGATTGCCACATAAAAGCAGAACTACTTTCTACTTTAGATTGAATCATTTTTGTAACAACATCTCTTGAGTGAACATCAATGGTACAAATTGTCATAATTTTTTGTCTATCACCTTTACTCAACTCACCTAATAAAAGTGTAATCAATACACTTAACTGGGAAACTTGTTTTTTGTAATAGTCTTTAATTGCATTATCATAGCCTTCTTCTAATCGACCAAATGCAATATTAACTTCAGTAGTCCACCATATTTGAGAACCGCAAAGTGATACTTGAGCCGGGTAATCAAACAACCATTGTTCCCTTTGTTTTTCCTCATAACTAAGAACTGCTTCTGAAATACTACATCTCAATGTTGATCTCATCGCATTTTGAACTCTATTTAACCATACTTCTACAGCACCGGTTATTTTAGTAACTTCATTAAATATTACATATTCACCATCTTTAGCGTACATGCCATTAGATGATTGTACTTCACCATTTTCATCCTTGTTGAAATTCAAACGAGCAATAGAATCAAAAAGTTTTGTTAAATGTTTTGTTACTGATTCAGCTTGAATGCCGTTACTTAAAATATCCAGTAGATCTGCAGATGATACAAAATAAAATCTTGGAAATGCTAATCGTTTTGTTTCTAAATATTCAGCTAAAGCTTTTTCACAAAGTGTTAGTTCATGTTGCAAGCACTCAAGACGTTCACAAAGACCTTCACGGTTTGTAGACTCGACAACATTTGAAGTAACTGACATTTCATCTATTAGAGTTCTAAATTCCAAATCAATTTTATCAAAACGATCCGAATCTGTAGGCAATTGTTTACGTATATCTTCAGAACTCATAAAAATACTTTCTAAATTAGTCCAAGTTCTTTGAACCTCAAACCATAAGGTAATAACTTGATCGGCATTGAAAAGTTTAGTTTGCCAAGCCGATACTTCTTCTAAAAAATGTGTAATATACTTTGAAGTTATTAAATTTTGTAAACAAACTTGATTGTCTTCTAAGGTTTCGATTAACTCTTCAGATGCTTTAAGTAAATTACATTTGGTTCTAAGATGAATTTCATGTTCAAATTCCATAGCTGACCATGTTGTATTTAAATCACGTAAGATTTTTTCCATTGACATTTCTTTAACAGCTTTATCAACAATATTTTTTACTTCTTCTTCACATTGATGAAGATTAAGTCGCAACAATTCTTCTAAAGTAGTTTCATGATCCATAATAAATTCAACCTAAAAATAATTATAGATATTTTTTCAAATTCAAATTTAATAAATTAAAATAATCAAAGAAGAAAAAAGTTTTGCAATTTTAATAAATATAATTAAACTATATAATTTGATAAAATTTGTTAAATATATTGTAAAGATAAAACTAATCAAATACGAATGTTTAATTAAAAAGATTTTAAAATACAAAAAATATACTAATTAATTAAAGCTTAACTAAAAGTTAATCTAAGAAATCAATATTAGGGAAGTATAATAAAAAGTTTAAGATGTTGTACTAATTATATAATAATAATTTGCATGCTTAGTAAGACAACAAATAAATAAATAAGACTATTAACTAAATATTATATTATATATAAACATAATATGTGTGCTTTTAAACAATCTGTTTAACAGGTGTCTCGTATATTATTATATTTACAATTTTTTATTATTTTATATTTACAAAAATTTTCATAATATACTTACACTCATTCCTGGTGATAAAGATGATAAACTCTGGAAATTTAAATGTATATGCGACAGAAAGTTGAAATTGCCATATTTACATTGAATTTAAATGAAATATTTATAAAAAAATTAATAGTGTTTTTACATTCTTACAATGTATCATTGACAAAGCCAATTTTTTGATATTTACAAAAAAAATTAAACAATAAATAAGTATATGCAAATATTATTAATTTTTTTTAATTTTTATTTGCATCATTAAAACTAATTTTAAAATGATTACTTATAGTTTTTTTTAGGAATTGCATATTCCAAACATTTAAATTTGAATTAACACACATACCTTTGTTGCAACCATTAATTGATTCCAATGTCTTTCTCTAATTGCTGGATTTTGTAACTCACCAACAGCTCTCAATGATGTTAACATATTTTTAACTGTAGCTTCTAATTTAATAAATGTATCCCATCCTCGCATTTCCTTATCTAATAGTCGAATATCTTTTGCAAACTTTTTACATTCTATATCCATATTTTCAACATCAACCTTTCGCCATGGTGTTGTTTTCCATTCCGTAATACAAGACTGAACAATATAAATATAATCCCAAAGTTGCTATAAAAACCAAATGCATCCATATTATTAATTAAATTTTTTAAATAAAAACACTGTTTTCTCCATACCTTAAGCATTCTTAATTCTTTGCGACAATTACGTAACAATTTAAATTCAGGCACATTAACTTCAAAAAGACTACCAGATTCTTGAATATCTCTCATAACTTGTTCAAGGTAATCCATATCAATATTAATTCTATTTAAAAGTTTATATGGAAAATCACAAGAAAACTTAAAAAAATCATATAGTCTAAAAACTTCTCGATAATTTATTATATGAGTTTCAAAATTTAATATTCTGTTTCTAATGCTAACAACTTCAGTCGCCTGCAAAGGTGATACTTGTTGTTTAACCGCAATTGCAATTTTTTTTGTGTTCGCCCATTGTTCTGGTAATTCTTGCAACAAAACATTTACTTCTTCTGGTATATCCATATCGTAATATTTTAATAATTGAACCATATCTTGCATAGGTTCAAACATTTCATCTGTACTGGTACCACGTTCTTTTACTTGCATCAAAAATGCCATTATATTAACTAATGCATCATAATCGCCTTCTTCTACAGTTTGTAAAAGTCCTTCGTCAGCTCGTCGTATAAAATTACTCAAATCTATTAAACTTGTTGTTACACAAGTGACTAGATGTTCTTTGAACATATTTCCCCATTTACAAACAACATTTAATAATTTTTGCCTAAAAGGTCTAACATCGACCTGAAACCAAGAGTTAAAAACTTTAAGTGGTTCTATATTTTCAATTTCTGCTAAAAGCGATTCATAATTATCTATTTGTTCTCTGAATGCTTCAATAGTTGGCGGAGACGGTTGTGGAGCAGCCGGATCCTTAGATAATACAAGTTCAATTTCATCAGAGTCTAAAGTTCGTCCATATTCTAAAAAATAATCCATATATTCTGCTCTGTCATCATACCATAAGTAAGAGTATCTTTCAAAGCCACGACAAAATTCAGCTGCTTGTTCAATAACTTGCTGTACACCTGTATATACATATATGAAAAGAAATTTAGTTATCAAGCCGCATATAATATTAGGTCAATTAAGCCATTCTACTAAAAAAAGAAATTCAACAACATATACCTTCAAGGATTTCACTCTTCATTTCAACAACATCTATATGATTTGTAATAAGTTCCTCGTAAGTTTTTGGATCATTTTTTTTTAATCTTGCAACAAAAACTGTCATTTTTAATATGTCATTTGTTAAATCAGTTAGCAAGTGACTAAAACCCTTTTCGTTTTCGGGATCTAAAGATGGTACAAAAACAATATCAGGTTCTAAAAGCTCTAATCTAGATTCAAATAAAGGTGCATAATTGTTTGCCTGATTCATATTTTCAGCTAAATATCCAATACTAACACCAATAGTTAGTAAAAGATTTTGATAAACTATTTCATCTACAAAAGCGACATAATCTTCCCAAATTTGTGTTTCTCCATCATCTTTTATTCGAAATTGTTTTTTATTTTCTCCCAACAATTCGATAATATTTTTTGAAGCCAATTCAATTTCATTGTATCTTTTTTTAATACGTTCGTTTCGATCATCTAAACATAAAACTGTATCTTTTCTGCCATCTTTTCTTTCAAATAACGGTACTTTAATCCAGGTTGACATAATATTTTGAATTTCTTTTAAATTATTTTGCGTTTGATTGACACGATATTGTAAACTATCAATTGGTTTTTGTAGATTTTTTAAATATTCTGTAATATTCTTAGAGTTCCAATGTAATGTTTTGACACCATCTTGAACCAATTCATCAATTTCTTCAATTTCCTTTTTAATAAGTTGAGATTCAACAAATGTACTTTTTGTTAGTATTGTATTATACCAAGTAATACTTTTTTCCAAACTTAAAGTATAACTCAGATAAAGTTCACTTTCTTCCGAAAAAGTTACAGCAATTTCTGGTATTTCATCTTTATGAGTTAATTTTAAATAATGAACTTCACGAAGAATTGCAAACAATTGTGGACTAAAATTAAGTGTTAAATTATTGTTGGTTTCATTTAATGAAATCAGATATTTATTTAAATTTTCGTCTATGGTTCCTGGAACTTTATCGGCCCAATTATCAAAAATTAGCTTTTTATAATCTTCAATATTTTTCATAAGATTATTGTAACGTTCAATAGTGTCTATTGCTTCCGGTGTTTCTAGGATACTAAAATGATATATTAATAGATCTAGGCATCTACACAAATATATTTAAACTTACGGATGTTGTAAGGCTTCAAAATATTTAAATGAAGTTGATATTCTATCAGCAAGTTGATAACACCATCTCAAAGTAGCTGCTACTGGTGGACAATTACGATTTATAAATAAAGATTTCCCTACTTTAATTAATTCTATTTCTCTTTTGAAAATTGTTTCACAATTATTCAAATCTGCACTCAACATTTTTACTATTTCAACATATTTTTTCGTAAACTCTTCTTTTATTTTTGGTCTATCCAGAACACTTCCCACTATATGTATTAACTATTCGCATAACAAATTAAATTATGATTTAATTAAATATGTTATTCTAAATTTTACCTTAAAAATACTTTCTAAATTGTGACAATCATCAAAAGCCTGACATAAAATTGCTGCCAATTTCATATCTAGTTCAGCAATTTTACTTTGAAAATTGGCAAAATCATCATTAAAAGTTGAATCATCTGGATCTAATACATCATAACTTCGCGATGAAAAAGCCGTAAAATATTGATTAAATTCAATATAAACGGCTGTTATTCTAGAACTTAATTGACGTCCACGCAAACCACCAATTTCAATTTTTTCAAGTTTTAAGAATTCAATTACAGTAAAAAAAAACCATTGAATTGTATTGAGACGTTCCAGGAAAGCATTGAATTTCTCAAAAACTGCATTTGGATGAAATGTCCATAACATTGGTGGACGTGTTTCATCACGAAAAAATTGAGCTAAATTTTCCTTATAATAATCAAATATTTCACGAAAAAATTTCAATACATGCATTGATAGAGATAATCTTTGCATAGCTTCATCAATATCTGAATGAAATATTGACATTGGATCAAGAAATCGCTTAGCCTAGACATTAAAAAAAATGAAAATAATAAAAAAAATAATTCAAATCCAATAATTGAAAATAGTTACCTGATAAATAATTAAATTACAAATTTGTCGTAATAATACCGTTATTTTTGATGAATGACAATAATAACGGGAATTTGCCCATAAATTGCAAACCATATGCATTAATGGCGGTAAAACTGATTTACATTCGGCAAAATCTATTTCTTCCAATTGTTGTAATGATTTTCTTAAGGGATTTAAATATAGGCTTACGTCTTTTGCTTCAGCTAATGCTAAAATTTTATAAATTAAATATTAAAAAAAAAGATTTTATTTAATTTTTTTTTTTAAGCGCTGTTGAACTGTTAGGCTAATAAGCCTGTCTATAACTTAGGTACATGTTGGAACAGGGGCTTATATTATATTCGTGTTATTAGAATTGGTCTTATTGAATTCCACATACAATTTAAATATGTGTAAAAAAAGTAGAATCAAATCTAAAAAAAGAAATAAACAAGAATCGATCTATTTTTTTTAGTATGGTTATAAATTCTTGCATATAAAAATATGCAAATATTTCAAAAAAAAAGGTAATACCATGATTTTGAGGATTTTACCCTCAAATCTCTTATTATATTTTTATTCATTCATATATACGCGCAAGGAAGCATTCAATATAATGAGAGCTGCCGTCCCAAAACTCCCGCTAAACAAAATATTGGAACTTTAATCTTTTAAGTAAACATCAAATCCTTCTACTGATTCTTTTGAAATAAATAACAAAAAAATAATGGGGGGACTACCGTCCTAAAACGCTAGCCAAGCAAATTATTTAAATCCTCATTTTGAATTCAATTAAAATTTAATATATTAAAAATCTTGCATATAAAAATGTGTAAATATTCCAAAGAAGGGGGCAATACTAATTTACTAATCAAATAGAAAAATTCTCCTTAAAATCTGGTGTACAATTATTTATTAATAACCTGGAAATAGGGTTTCACAAAATCTTATTTTTAAGATAGTTTGGTAAAAATCGGGGTAATTCACTTTTCCATAATATTTATACAAGATTTGTAATTAGGAATGATATAAGAGTTAGATACAAAATCAGTTGAAGAGTTAAATTCGTAATCAGTTGCCCACTTTCCGTTTGAATTTTTTTTAAAATAAAATATACCGGCTCGACTTTATTTTCACTATAGTTTTGGTAAAAAGTCGAATCAACTTTATTTCATTCGACTTTTTTACACCTCCCCATTACATTTGGTTTAACTAAGCTTAAATCAAATTAATTTTAATTTCATTAAAACTTTTACTTGAAAATGCACTCAAACTTTTATTTAAAAATTTGTGATTATATAATCTTTTAGAAAATATAGACCTTGAAAATTTTTTAATTTTTCACTTTTTTATTTTATTTAATGCTTGATTTCTATTTGTATAAAAAATACCATGACCATTTTGCTGAAATGTCAGAAGTCCCATGGTCTTATTTAAACTGCTTAATTTTTAGTTTTGCATTTTTTTAAGCCAATAGGTATAAAAAAAGGATTCCAAATTTTAAAACGGCAAGCAATGGGAAACTAAACAATTAAGTTGATTTTTTCACCATTTTTAGAATATTTTGAAAGGCAGTCGATAACCCAGATTACGTAACCAATTACAAAATCTCTCCAATCTCGCATATATATAAATATAAATATTCTGTAAAAGGAAAAAAAGGTTGGGAGTTTCGGTTACAAAATCAACGTTATACGCTTGTTCCAAAATATGTACCTATATGAAATATTGAGTGGGACTTCTGTCTCATTGAAATGAATCAAAGATCCCATTGGACTTCTGACTAAATGAAGTGAATCGTGAATTAAAAGTCCCAATGGGACTTCTGTCATATCACCGACCATTTTTATTAAAATTATACAAAAACAAAAACCAATTTCTATTTATTTTAAGAGTAACTTACCTGTAACAACCTGCCTAAATAATGTCTTAAAACAAGGAAAATAAGCACTTTCAGTATATTCCAATATAAGTGCCATAGAACTTATTTTTTCATGTTGCAATTGTTCATAAATGTATGATAAATTAACTAATCTGTTGTTCCAAAATGCGATTTCTATTTAGGAATAGAAATAATACATAATTTTAAAATAAAATTGTTTTTTTTTTGTGCAAATTTACCAACTGTCGGTACTGGCCATTGTTTACTTAGGAATGCTACTGATGATTTTTCTTGCATAATATCATTTACTTGTTTTGCCCATTTAATAACTACACCTTCTATGGCACTTTTTAAATACAAATCTATTATACATTCATTGAATTCAATTAAAGCTTTTGCAGCTTTAACAATTTTTTCAACACCAACTGGCATCGCCAATATAGTATGTCCACTTACTTGTCCTTTTACCTGATGTACAGTACTTTTTAAACTGTGCACATGTTTTTGAACATCTTGTGTAACTACAGTAGGCCATCCTTTATAATTTTCTTCATTTGATAGCAGAGGTACAAATACTTGGTCAACAAGTGATGATAATTGATCAATTGATCTAGCAGCTAAATCACCAAATATCAAAAATTTCTCTGGATCTTCACGTGATATAGGTTCAAGTTTTTTTTTAATAAAATACACCCCTTTACTTTTAAGTTGTGTTAATGGAAATGTTGTGACTGGAACTAATTGTGCTGCCGGTGTTAATATAATTATTAATACGCAAACATTACTACGATCAAGAAACTCTCTAATAATTGATTTGTGCTCTTCTAGGGTTATAACACGTTGCCATTTCTCTGATTTTAATTTAAGTGTTTTAATTGCATAAGATCCCATAATTTCAAGGCATCTATCTGGACCACCATTTGATGATTCCGGATTTTGATTATCCATTTTGTCTTATTAATTGTATATTTGAGTACTTTTAATCGGTTAACATAATTAAATTTAATTTACAGTTTTAGTTGGAAAATTTTTAAATTTTTTTTTGATTACATAACTTTTATTTAATACCATAATAAGAGTATATAAAATTTTAAAAAGATGTTTAAAATATTGTTTTAAAAATTAACTAAATTTATAATAATTAAAGAATTAATTTTATGAAAATTTTAATATATAGGTATATAATAATTATGTAAATCTGTACCTTATTATTTTTTATTAGAATTGATAAGAAAAATTTAAATACCACCTTGTGTAAAAATTTTTCATTTGTCTTTTAAACATTGTTTCCTGTTCAAATGACAATTTGTATTCAATTTAAAGAAAATTTAGGTCCTCCTGTATATATTATTATTGCTACTATGGATATATAAATAATTTAAATTATAGTTTGATCGATGACAATGATAAATTTGTATATAAATGTTACATTAAATTACTGTAGGTTCAATGTAAAATTCAATTAGTGTCTTTGATAAAGCTTTATCAAATCTACATTATAAGTACATGCATTATTAGAATATTTTGCATTATATTATATTAGAATATTTAGCAAAGATAAATGAATATAATACTAAATTAGCAGAGAATGAGTTTTATATAAGTACATTATCTTTGATATTCAAATTTAAATATGGGAATATAATATTTTATCAAAATAATAGAATTTCATTTAAGAGATTTTAAGATACATAACATTCTGCATATAAACACAGTTCGTAAATTTTAATTTGATTTAAAATCAAGACATTCTCTACCATAATCACATGTTATGAAAACGATGATATATTCATAAGTATGTTGTTACTCTTAATGACTTAGAAAATCTTATTTTGAAATATTTTTGGTCAAAATCTCGAATTTTCAATCAAAGATAAATTTTAATAGTATATTAAGTCTCTTTGTTTGGACTTAAACATATGTATGTACAAATAAATATACTGAAAAAGGCTGTTGCCCTGAGTTTGTATCTAAATTTCTTAATTTTGTTGTGGAGACTGCAGCCAAAGGTCCCCCCTAGTAAATTATTGTAACCCTGATTCTGTATGCTGTCTAAAAGCATTTAAATTTTACTATTACTAATTTTTTGTAAGATTTTTTTAAACAATTTAAAAATCGGAATAAACGAGGAATTTTATAAAATTTAAATTTTTTAGGAAAATATCGACCAAAGGAAAAAATCTGAATTCTATATTTTTATTAAATTTATATTAAATAAAATAATAAACCTTATTTTATAAAATTATATGTTTTTATATATATACCGTAACAATTGATATATGTATATTTGAATAATTTTTTAATATAAACCTAAAAAAATTTTACATTGTGTAATTAACAATGTGAACTGATGAGGATAAAATATAATTACGATGAAAAACGTTTTTTAATTATTATATTATTACAACTTATTTATGTATTTTTTTACTTTAAAACTATTTTTAACTTCAAATAGTTTGGTAACTATTTAGTAGCAACTGGTAGCAACCTTGAGTTTTCATAAAATATTAAATTATTTCATAATAATAATATTGTTTGTGTAGAATTGATGTGGAAATCACTAAGCGATTTACAACTAAATTTCACTTGATCCTTCTCCGAGAAAACTTTAATAGGATATTTTACGTTTGGGTACAATAGCCGGTTTCTTTCTAAATCTTTTCGTGTTGTTAATGTCCTGTCTCAATGGTTTAACGACTTATTCAGTTTAAAATAACTGTAGAAGGGTTAAGAGTTAAGTAAGTTGCCAAAAAAAGTGTAAAAAATTGTGCAAAAATTATATGTTAACTGATTTTCGAGCTATTAACTTCAAATCATATACTTAATATGTGGAGTAAACTTGTTAATTATTTTAATACCTTAACTAACTATTAACTCATTACCGTATAAAAGCATTTTTTCACTTTTATGGGTTTCAATTAAAATCTGTTTGATGCCTTCAGATTTTATAATCGAAGATGTTTTGAAAATTTTTTTGTAAACGAATTATGTCTAGTTAGTACCGATATTTTTTTTTAAATTTTTAAATATTTTAAATTATCGCAAACAGAAAAAGTTAAAAATCTTCAAATATCAAGCTTTGCGAATTTCAAAATTAATTTTTAACATAAAAATAACTTTATGTTAAATCGCTTAAAAAAAAAAGCGGGTAAAATGTTTATGCGTATTTGATATGTATTATTTTTAAATAATAATAAGAAAATAAATATAGATCGATTTAAAATGTTGCCGACCGTGTATTTAAAAACCATATTCTTCTTAAATTCCAATGCCAGTTCGTTTCAAAACCATTTTCAACAGATATTTTTTAAAGTGGAAATGTTTGGCGGTTTTTGATTTTTAACAAATGAAATTTCTCAATTTACTTGTATCTGTCCTACCCAAAATAAGTGCAATAAAAAACGTTATTCTTTAATTTTATAAAATTTGTTTATTAACTTTGTCTTATTTTATTTTAACTTAGATTACTATAACAAAAATTATTTTCTTTTTGTCTTAAATCTGAACTTTTCAAAAAAATGGTTTTTCTTCTACATATAAATAAATTTAATTATTTTATTACTTATAACATAATTTTATCTATTTACTTTCAATATAATCTATTTTCTAATGAGTACTTTAAGTTACTTAACGGTTAAGAATGAAAAGCTGATAAAAAAAATAATATAATGAATTGAATTGAGCATATTATAAAATACCTTTGTATATATACAGGCTTATAAATATACTGATAATGATGTAAACTTATATATTTTCTAATGAGTCCATTTTATAAATATTTATATACGTTTAATATGAAGCATATATAGAGCATTATAAGTATAATCTTCTGCAAGTAAACCAAAAAAAAAAATTTTCAACATTAAGAACTCCGATCAGATTTAGCAAATTTAAATATTTTATTTTTAATTTTACAAAAAATATAAAAATAAAAAAGTACAAAAGTAAATATAATAATGACAAAGTAACAAATTAAGAATATTTAAAAATACCACAATTAAAATTATTATAAATTAATATATCTGAGTAGAAATTAATAGTTCTTTTAAAAGTAAAACTCTAATAATAGTTATGAACGACACAATAGTTATTTTAAAAAATTCAAAAACTTTTTTGTTATAATATGGTTCACCAGGCTGAATGTACTTTTTCGAATTATTCAATAAAAAATTTTACTTCTGACTTTAACAACTAATTTTGTATTTATATAACATTTTATAAATATATAAAAAATTTAATTTTTAAATATAAAAAAAGATAAAAATTTATTTAAATAAAATATAAACTATTAATTTAAAAACTTAAATTTTCTAAAAATTTGTAAATACATAATACTTATATTTATATTTAGAAAAAATAAATGGACGACTAATATAAAACTTTTTACATCTTCAAATAAATAATATGCTTGTTATAAGTTACATCATTTTCATACGTATTTATGATATATATAAATAAAATTTAATAGTAGAGCAGTATTTGTTATAGAGTATGTCCCATTAAGAAAGAAAAAATTTTATTTTTTTATCATATAGTTAATTTTATTTTGTTAATTCGATCAATTGATTATTTAAAATTACTTTGGTCAACTTTAGTTAAATATCAAATTTTTTTGCTATCAATTTTGCTAGTTTCTTTACGGAATAATCCATCTTTGAACTGCTACGATTTTGCTGAGATTCCTTTTTCTAACAACTATCACTGGATGCTGTAATCATTTTAATAATCAAAACATAATTCTTTTACTTAAAAATGAAATTTTCCTCTCTTATTGGGATATTTTTATATATCTATTTTTAATTTATATTTTAAATTTAATAATACTCTTACAAAGCAATTACTGTAAAAATCACCAAAAAGTTTTTTTTTTCAACCATTAAGGAAAGAAATCGTCATTTTTTTATTTATAATACCAAACAGTTAAAATTTGTAAGAGATACTAAAATTTTAAATTGCATTACTATATTATCAATTCAATGAAAACAAAATATATAAATTTTTATATTGAAATGATATGACAACAACTATAATTAACTTATATATGTACATATACTGTAATAATTGAAATTTTATTTCCAAAATAGTAAATTTAATTATTGATAGTTCTATATCTTTCTATATATTTGTAATTATGTAGATAAATATTTACAGAGATTTTAAAAATAAATAAAACTTTTATTTAAATATCTTTAAAGATTTACTAAAAATGTTTATTTTATATCCTTAATAGAGATATACAATAAATAAAGATATTATAAAATTAAATTTGATGTAATAAACGCAGTTTCAATATTTTGTTAAATTTCAGACTTCAAGTTGTTTTGGAAATTGCTGTATTATAAATGGTTCGCTCCACATTCGCCCAAGATCACCCTTAAAAAATATAGAAAAGTTAATTCAAAATAATTATTTTGTTTAAAATTAAGTTTAAATATTTCTTGCTTTCATGCAGCATATAATTAGAAAAAAATACTTACTTTTAAATAAGCCATTGTTAATAATGGAAATAATGTAAATGGAACTAAATACAATAAGGCAGGTTGTGCTGCTTTAAAAACCTCCGAACTAACTGTAGCAGTAAGCAAACCAAGAAAATACCTAAATACAAAAAAATTATAACATTTAAAAAAAAAATTATAATTTTACAACTAACCCTAACATGGAACAATGAAAATATGTTAATTTTGAACCCATTCCTCTTGGTGCAGACAATTTTCCAGCATCAGACGTTATTCCTTGTGATTTCTTATAAGCATCATAACGCAAAACAAAACAAAGCAAAAGACCTGGCATAACAATATCTCCAAGTCCTAACATCGAAAAATGTCCTGATTTCTGAATGCTTGGGAATACCAATTTACCAGGCAAATTTAATTTTGGTGTATCTCTAACAATTCCATCTAAATTTAATTTTCTAGCTACTATTCCAACTGGATTTTCTGCAGGTCTTGTTGCAACCTTCACCATTACATTTGTACTAAATATATATGATGAGAAAAACACCCAAAAGACGTCATAAATCAACAAACCAGTTAATAATAATGTTGAAACTTTTAATGATGGCAATCTTACAAATGCGATAAATGCTACACACAATCCCATACCCATAGCTAAAAAGAACGTAAATTATTTTTTGTTATAGTTTTATTGCAATCAATTTGCTCTGACTCAATGAGGGTTTTATCAGTATATTTTGACAAAAAATCTTTTTTTTAAATATAATTAATCAAACGAAACAGTAAATAATCTAAAATTTTTAAATTATCTTATTCGTTAATTAACAAAATTTTGTCATTTATATTACAAATTATTATTAAAAATCTAAATTTGTGACAGTGAATTTATAATTTGTAAATTTTTTTCAATATTTTTAACCAAAAAAATTTAAAGGAATGATTATTAAAATATGATAATTCACATATTTTAATAATCATTTAAAAATATTTTAATTCAAATATTATAATTCTATATCAAAAAAAAGGTTAACAAAAAACAAATTTAATCTCACCATCCATAAGCAACCAATGACCAGTTAAGACCCATATACAAACTATTAATACAGACAATGAGAAACTGAATAATTCAGCAGCGGTGAACCGTCCACAAATTCCAAAGGAAATACGATTACCGTCCGTGCATGGACGTAAAATGTATTGGCACATTGGAAGCAAAAGAAATGCCAAAGCCACTGTCGCTATCACTGAAATTGTTTTAATTTTTTCAAAAGTAAACTTACATATTACAATATAATGTTACATATTACAATACAAAATTTAAAATAAAAAATTGGGAAACTTACTTGCTGTACATACAGCGAAAAGCAATTGCATCGAATCGAAAAAGAAAAACATTACTAATAATGATACAGATGCGCCCAGTGGCAAGCAAAGAGCATGCATTGTGTCTAAAGTTGCAAATCTACCTGTAAAAATAAAATAAAATTAATCCAAAAACTTTCAAAACTGAAAAATATATACATGCAGAAGCAAAATAATTCCAAAATGGGTCGATTTAAAATAAAGAAGCGTGAAGAGTGTAGGATACTCGCATGAACGTGCAAATGTTCGCTATTAAAGTTAACTACTTTTGACAATATTTCAAATACTAAGCTTCATTATACAGGGTGTTCCCGACTCGATGGTCTTCCTTCAAATGGGTGATCGGGCATATCGAGCAGAACAAAAAATTGTATGAAAGGGGGGGGGTCTATTTTCATTAGTTTAGAAGTTATGGGGCCTTAACTATTTTTCAATCATAATTTAGTTTTATTTCGATAAAATTGGAACTAAATAAGATAAAAAAAAGTAAGTATAGCATTTAAATGCTTATTAATGCAGATTTAAATTACTATCAAACATTACTCTAAAGTTTCTCAGTCTGAGGTTATAAGGGCTTAAAGTCCAATATTTTTAACAAAATATCAATTAAATCCCTTTTATCAAGAAAATAACGGTATTAACATAACAGTTTTTTTACTTCAAAATATTACCCTTCTCTTTTTCTGCATTTTGAGTATACTAGAACTTTTATAGCTCAACAACTTTGAAAGTTATAAAGTAAAAACTTTTTTGTGATACCTGAAATTTATTTCATAAATTTAACAAAATTTGAATTTTTTTTTTTTTTGTATGATAAAAATTACAATTAATCATTTATAATATTTTGTTTATTTAAAAACAAAACTGGTTTTCCATTTACATAAAACACTTGAAATTTAAAAATATGATAATAACGTATGATAACAAAATAATCAAAGTGCACTTTTGATATGAAGATAAAATAGTAACAAAAATTTTATTCTTAGTAATTCATATAAAAAAAAATTCAAATTTAGTTAAATTTCAGGTATCACAAAAAAGTTTTTACTTTTTACGGAACACCCTGTATATTAAGTTATTCTCATATTAAATTAGAAGTAGTATAGCAGCTACTCGAACCCGTTACACTAGACCAATAGAATTTTGCACAAACTATGACCAAAAACCAAACTACATTTAGCAAAATTTTATAGAGTCTATAGGTGGTGTCGAGAGAATCAATTTTTGTTTTACTTTCAACTTAAGTCGATTTGAGTCAACTATCGGTGTCGGGGAAATCAATTTGTGTTGTTTAAAGTCGTCTGAGTCGACTTTGAAATTCAAATACATTTTTGTGTTTGAAATTACATTATGGCATTGGCGTTGTTTATGTTTAAATCTATTCTGTTAAATTTATTCTGTTATTGGCGTTGTTTGTGTTTAAAAATTTAAAGAAAAATTAAGATGAGTAATTTAGAAAGGTAAATAAAGATAAATAATTTATATAAATATGAAAATTTTTATTTATTATTTTCAGGAAAAATTGTTTCAGCAACAGGAAACAATTAGAAAAATTAATCAATCTAATGGAAGCAACCACAAAAAAACTCATTGCAAAAATTATTAGTAGTAAATATAATGCAGCACAAAATAAACCGTCTAAAAACTAAAAAAAAATTTTCGTTTAAATTATTTTTATAATACTGACATTTCTGTTGTCAAAAAATCAAAATTGAAACAACTTGATTCAATTAATTGAAACTAATTCAATTGACTTAGCCGACACCGGGAAATTTTTGAGTGGAATTGAAAAATGTCAAAATCAACCAAGTGGAATTGATTCTCCCGACACCACCTTATATCTACCACTTCCTTCATTGCGTCACAAACGTAATGGCAAATTTAGTATTATCTTTGAACATACGTTCATACGGGTATATAAAGTACAATGACTTGAGGAAATATACCATTAACAGTTTTCAAACGGATTTCATATAGTATTTGAAAACTAGTTATCTGAACAGCAAAAAAAGTTCGTCCAAAGAATTAGGTTTAAGTAAAATAAAATATGAATAACTCTTAGAAATTCTGTTAATATAATTGAAAACAGTATATATATTTTAAAAACCGTTAAGTTCCTAAAAATGTTGTATTTTTCTATAGAAAATTCGAAAAATACAACCTTAAATGTAGATAATTTGTCCATTTTTGAAAATATTTATACAAAACTATTTTCAAATAAAAAAAATCAATTGCAGATATTAGTTAAATAAATTAAATTACAGTAAACATAACTTACTTTGTTCTTTATTGGTGGATTCACCAGTTATTAAATTATTTAAATCATCACTTTGTCTCTTCTTTTCTTGACGTTCTCTTGATTCTTGTTCTATATTCAAACTACGGAAACTTCCATAAACAATAAGTAACATTGATATCAAACACGTTGAAACACGTGAAGAGTCCATTACCATGGCCCAGTGATATTCACCGTGTATATTTTCAGTCGGAATATTTTCATTATTTCCTGTGTTGATTCCAGCAGCTGGCGACATGTTTGAATATTTTTGTTTTATATTTTTTTTATGCTCTAATCAAAATTTTCTTTCTATTAAAATCAATTTTGCCCTATTCTTAGTTTACACTTGTTCCCGTCAAAGAGACATCAGAATCCAACTTAGAGGCAAACAATCTGAATAACAGTATCTTTTATAATGCTTTCTAATATTTCACATGCAATCATGAATTATTTACATATAAAAAATTATTTTTCTATAGTCACAACTTTATAAAGAAAGGACTGTTAAGCAAGATAATAGGTTGAGCATAAAAGCTTTGGGTTATTTAAGAAAACGTAGCTTTTTTATGTCTGAAAAATCAGACAATCAATGTGATAGTTTTATCATTCGGTGGCACTGAACATCCTCAAATTTGATTTTTTTATGTTTAATCTGAAATTAAAAAATAAAATTAATTTAGAAGTTTTTTAATTAAAAAATTAAATAAAAACTATACTCATTTATGTACCGAAGGGCCACTAATTTTTTTGGATTGTACTACGAAAAAACTCAGTAGAACATTAAGTAAAACAAAATAAAAAATTCACCAAACTCGGCAGGAATATTCAGTTTTATTATACGATTCTCCTGACTAAACAGTTTGTCTTAGTTAGGTTATAATATTTAACTCTTGTTCTAAAGAGAAAAGAGAGAAGAAATTTAATTAGGAAAACAAGGTGTTGGATTTATTAATTCTTCTGGCACAAAATTTTTTCATTGTAAGGAAATTTTATTAAATATAATTGTCCTTGACAGTGGTTTCGTAACCACTGACTGGGAATTTGTTAACACGTTAAAAAAATTTTGTAAAATTTATTTGTACCAAGATCGGTTAAAGACTTCTCAAGATAGCATGTAGAAACTTCCTAGAATTTCAATAGATAAAATTCTGTTTTTATATACAGTGCTTCGCCAATAACCCGCAAGAACAAAGGGGTTATTATGGGGTTCAAGTATCCTTTTTAAAACTTAAAGCTTGAAACAAAAAATTTATTAACTTTTCACAAGAAAAATAATATTAAAATCTTTTTTATTCAAAAAAAAATGGTATTAACTTAACGGTTTTATAACTTTTTTTTTAATATAATTTAGTCTTGTTTATTTATTTAAAAATAAATTTTTGTTTTGCAAAATATCGACAACTAAGTGCTAAATTTTTGAACCGTAGTTTTTGGAACTAGAATTTGTAACAAACTAAATATATAAAGGAAAATAACTCGAATTAACGTAAATTTTTTAATTAATTCTATGAATACTTAGATGAAAAAAACATAAAAATGGTAAGAGATATAGAAGTGTAAATGGAGAACGAAGGCCAAAATAACAAAAGTGAAATTTTATGTGAATGAAGAAATTTAGGAAAAAATACATTAAGTTTTAAGAACTTTTTTATTCAATAAAGTTAAATAGTATAACTATATATTTTTTAGTGACCATAAGAAAAGCAGTTTTCGAAAATTACAATTAGGATAAGCAAAACAAAAAACTTTAAAAACTTGGAATATCAATTCAGCTAGTAATAAAAACTAGGCAAAACCGAGAAAGGCTTTGATAAATCTAATTGTACAATTTTTAATTTTATATTTTAATATAAACAGCTTAAAAAAATGGGTCTGCCACGAAAGCTCGCTTTATTTAATTTAGCTTACAAAATTCTCGCTTTTCAAAAATCTCGTTTACAAAAATCTCGCTTTTTCAAAATCTCGCTTACAAAAATCTCGCCCAGTTAAAATATATATGTATCAACCCAGTCAATATATATATAAATATTCTGGAAAAAGCGTATAATCCAAATTTTGTAACCAACTATAAATTACTTCATTCTTTTATTATTATTCTTTTATATGTTACACGAAATAGCGAATTAAAAGCGCTGTTTTTATTAAAGCGGGATTTTTGTGAACGAGATTTTTGAAAAGCGAGATCTTTGTGAGCGAGATTATATCATAGTGAGATTAAAGTGGGCGAGCTTCTGGAACGCACCGTAAAAAAATAAGGCTATTTAATAGCTGGTGTTCCATTACTAAAAATTTTATATATATTTTTCTGTATAGAAAGAATTTTAATTATAATAGGATAAGAACAATAGAAATCAATTATTTAGTTAGATCCAAAAGCTCAGTTATGTTGTTCTTAGATATAGTAATATACCTCGTCTTAATTTGCAAGCAGGATAAATTTTTATCCAGTTTTTATTATTATTCCAGTTATTTTTTCATTAAATTTTTAAAACTACTACATACGTTACAAAAAATATGATAAATGATAAATTATAAAAATTTTTAAATATTCAACGTTAGTCCAAAGACGAGCACTCGAAAAATAGAAGGAACATTCAAAGTTGAATTTGCTTTCCTGTTGGTTTTAATTCATCCCTGATCAAACATTTTATCAAATGTAATTAATTTTAAATTCAATGAAAAATAGATCGAAGCTGAAAAATCCAGTTTACCTAATGAAAATCAACAGTATGCCAACACAATTAATGAAAATTATGCAAGGAAATTGAGCAAGAAAATTATTAATTAAATACATTTTAAACTTAATCGGAAATAATTTAATAACAAATATGAATTATTATGAATTGTAATTTATTGACTCTTGAAAAGGGGTGTTATAACCCGGTTTAAACATTGGGTTTTTTTAAATCCTAAGCAGATTGATGTAATAAATATGTAAGTACTTTGGTTTTGGAAAAAAGTAGTACATTAAGTATTTTAAATACCTGAAGGAACGGGACTTTACTTTGAAATATGATGATGTGGTTTGTTTAAAGTCATTAGATTTGCATAAATCAAAACAATTATTTATATCGTTCCTACAAGTTTCTCAATGCATCATGATAACACTTAATTTAAAAACTACTTCATCTGGATGTCATGCTTTTCTTTAATAACTATTTTGTTATAACAATTTGCCTTAGAATCACTATGCTAATAATAACCATAGAACCTCAACAACAGATAAAAAACCAGCTACAGTTAATTTCGAAAAATTAATGATACCTTCTTTTACAACATATTCATTACCCTGTAATAAAGGTATAATACCATAACTACTATCTTGACATTATGTTAGGAATAGTTGCAATATTGTAAAAATTTATTGATAAATAAATAAATTATATACTAACTTAAGTCTATTTAAAAATAAATAAATTTTGCTCAAAAACCATAAATTTATATAAGAGTAAATTTAAAATGTAAAGAGAAAGTCATAGTAAAAACTAATTTTCTTACAGCTTATAATTGAAGATTATAATATATATAAAAAATTGTAATTGAAGTAATAATTCTCTGGGATTTAAATATTTTATATTGTCCTGTCCTTCAATTAACAAAAAATAAATTAAATTGAAAAATTTAATGACATTTAAAATATGTACAAGGAGCCATAAACAAATAGTTGCTAAAAACAATTAAGTATCGATTTGTTTACATTTATCAGGAAACAAATTTGTATATAATCCATTTCAAAAACAATATTAAATTAAAATTTTAAGTTCCAGATCCAGAAATTTAAAATAAATTTATAATTTTAATATAAAAATATATACATTTTTAAGTTATAAATTTTTTTTTTACAATTTTAACTTACAATTTTAAATCTTGGTCATCCTAATCCTTCAATTTATAATAAAAATAATTTATAATTATTTTTAATAAATATTTTCTCTAGAATTTTAATTTAAATTATTAAATTCTAACACATGTTACAAAAAAAATTTTACTTAATTTAATTTTTGTATCACATTATGTTTTTGTGCTGCATTATTTAGTATTTCTTTATTCCTTTTTATGGTTGAATGTATAAATTTTTGGATAAAACTATTCTTTTAAGTTAAAAAAAAAACTAAATGAAAAACAGTAATATTTATTAATTACTAGTAAAACGTTTATTAAAGTAAGTTAAAGTTAATAAAGTTTTAGATAATTTGGCTACTTATATATTTTTAAAACTTCAAAACAAGTTATTCAGTTTTTTTTTTCCAAAACTTTTACTATTTCTCTCATAACAATCAACAACTGTTTCATTTTGAGCCTCGACTCTGGGATAACTTCTGTGAAACTTTAGATATACAAAAACAGTACTGCCAATATAATAAATATTTATTTGACTTTAGGCTGCTGAGCGAAAACGAATAAGAAAAATATTTAACACATTTTTTCATGTTAGAAAATTAAGCTTTTTCCAATTGGAAAATTAATATACAAATTAAATTTTTATCAAAATTAATGATGTTTTTTGTAAATGACAACCATAATGTTAATTCTAGTTGTTCAATTATAAGCACAAGTTTATGAAAATTATATTCACATTTTATAAATGAAAAATAATTAGGTGACTCAAATTTATTATAGAAAAACCAATTTTGGCAGTAGAGTTAGCCAATCTAAATTTTTTATGAGGATCTTTTAATACTTTGATTTACATCCAATTTTCAGCAGATCTTTCCATAAATCTTACTTAAAACTCATCACCCAGACGTGAGAAAAGACTGTCAGACTTATTCTACTATATCCCCGAATAGACTTCTTATGAAAAGCTAGCTAATTCTAAATTCCCTCGTACACAATTAAAAATCTGCACAAGGAGCAGAGTCTACAACGACGCAAATGAAAAAATTTGACATTTTTATTATACACGGTTCAAAGTTTTTTGATCCAGATTTAATCCGTGCAATGCAAGTGCATCTCATCAAGTGCAGTGGAATCCTGTCCCTTGAGGGCCAACTTATTTAATATTAATTTAAAAATTCAAAATAACATTTTCACATGAGTTCATGTTTCTAATATTAAAAATCTAATATTTTGATTTTTATTATTATTTTGAATAATTTTTGAACATTTTACTTTTAGAAAAAAGTATTTTAATTATTAATATAAAAATTTTGTGAGATATTTTGCCAATAATTTTTTTCATATCGAGTTTCACTAATTTTTATTTTCCCCACTTTAGTATGATATTTCTTTCAAAGATTGCTGTAATTAAAAAGGAATAGCAAAGAGTTTAAGTTAAATACGAATTAAGAATTGATTATGACCGAACTCGTTATAAAAGGGAATTTAAAATAGAGTTGACTGTTGAGTATTTACGATCTTGCAAGTTGTGACTTGTGTGAGAGTATAAAACGCAACCTACAATAACATTACATCTTTCTGATGTTTATAATTCAGCAGGTTGATGGCGCGTAGTGAGGAACAAATGTACTTAATTTCGCGTATAAAATGTTAACGATAAGACATCTAGTACCAAAATAAAAAAGGTTAGCTAGGTAGTATGTTTCATTTAGTTGTCAAAATGGTCAAGAAGTAAATGTCATTTTTTGCAACGAAACGAATCAAAAAGCATAGCTAAATGTCAAAACATAAATTAAAAAATAAATCGAATCATAATAATATTAGAGTATAAGATTTCATAATTCATATAAAACATTTTATATTAAATATCCGAAACTAAAATAGTTTTGTATAAAGGAATCTTTTCCTAATATTTGCATGTAAAAGAAAAACTTTAATAAAGAGTTTTAAAAACTAGTAGAAAATGTAAAAAATATATCTTTATTTATTAATTTTTAAATATTTGGAATTTGACAATAGCTTTGACAGTAATTATATCTATGCTATGCTTAGCGCAGATGTCGTGCGCCCAAAGTAAACTACTGAATTGAAAATAAAATGTTCATAAATTGAACGCAGATTGCGCCATTAGCGATTTGAAAAAACTGTAATTTTTATTTTAGTTTCGTTTTAAATTGTCAACAAATTAAATTTAAAATGGATAACTTATAATAAACCGAGCATCTTGACTTTTATTTTACAAGTATAATCTTAAACAAACGTCAAATGTTTGTATTTTATTTTGCTCAGTCGTACTCGAAATATTTCCACTGAGCACGCTCTGATTTAAAAAAAAAAATACGAATCACAAGCTGAGCGCTCAAAGCTACAAAAAACTAACACAATTTTTTTTGACAGTTCATGCTCTGCTCAGATTTCAAAAAAGAAAAACGCCCAAAAAACCTCCTCACACTTTGTGTTCTGAACGCACTCGTGATCAAAAAACACACGGAACTATTAGGACACAAACCTGAATACAGATTTTTATTTGACATATTTAAATCTGTTTTGATCATAGAATTACTAGTACTAGAATGGCAATAGAGAAAAAATTTTCAGACAAATTTTAAAATTTGGTACGTGTACCATTTGTATGTATTTACTAGTTCCTCCGCGATTCATTTCATTTTGAAAGTGAAATATAAAAGAAACTTTTAAGTACGATTTAAGTAAGATTTCAAAGTTAAAAGTAAATGAAAACAAGTTAGAAAATATATTCAAAAAATTTGTGTGGTGTTGTGCTTTTTGAAGTTTTTTTCTGTATTTCTATGTAAAAATGTAAACAAAAAAACTAATGAGAAACTGCCTAATAAACATTCTCGTTTACTCAAATTTAAGCAATGACAGATGAAGTAGCCGTACCATTTGTATACGCATACGAAATTGCATATGTATTTTTTTGTCTGAATACCTCAGGATAGGAAATCACATTAGAAGAAAAGAGTCAGGAACATTCTTTTGCCATTCTAGTACTAGGAATTCTATGGTTTTGATATATGTTCCAAAAAGATAGCAGATACGAAATGATACGAAATAGTTCGATTGAAATAACTTCGTTACTAAAAATGAAATAACTTCTTATTTCATTTTTATTTAGTCGATTAATTAATTTAAACGAACTTATTTCCTATCACAAAAATTAAAAAAGCGTCCACTTAATTTGAAAATATGATATTTTCACAAGATTCTGTATAGTGTATATGTATGTTCATTATTTAATTATTTTGCATTATTTAGTTTCTTCCAACAATATTGCCGCTAAATGAAACTTTACAGTCTATTTTTTTTTTTTTTTATAATAAATAAAAATTACAATGTTTAATTATACCCAAATCTAATAAAATGCAAAAGGCGCCAAAAATCTAGTCCTTACCGAATTTTATGGGATTAAAATGTTTTTTCCGATGTGTTGGATTTGCTCAGTGGAACACAGTTCTTATTCCATTATTTATTTTTTTTGTGATTAAGTTCTAATTAAAATAAAATACTTCAAAATGTTTGTGTTATTTCTCATTTTATTAAATTTTTTACTGTTTTTTTTTTTATTTTTATTTTATTTTTCAACAAAAGAAAACCATTTAAAACTAATATAAACACCTCTTAAAAAAAGCAAACAACTTTTAAAAAAAAAAATACTTTGATAACATATTCAAATTGTTTTAGGTATCGAAATAGCAAAGAGTATTATTATACACGATATGAAATTAAATTACAAAAAAAAAGACAAAAGTGTTAAACTTAGACAATAATTTATAAAAAAAAAAAAATTGTATAAATAATATCATTAGTTCTTGTTTACTAAAGTTTGCTTTTTTCAAAATTAATTGAATTAAAACTTCTAAAATAACCAAATCTGTTTAATGTTCATATTGGGTTTAAATATATTTTAACATAAATATTGTTAATAAACATTAGTTCTATTAAAAATACTTTTGTGTTTTGGCTTTATTAAATATTAAATTTTATAATATCTTAAATTTTATCAAATGTTAGATAAACTAATTCACGTCATTAATGTATTAAAAATCCGTTATAGAATTTTTTAATCTTATTCTATCATAATAGAATATCAAAAATGTAACTTTTAGTAAGACGTTAAATTATAACTTGTTATAAATAATATTTATTCACCGCTGCCTCGTATTAATATCTATGATGTCAAATGCAGATTCCGAATCATCATCTTCATCATCGTAAGACCTTAAAAAAATAAATAGTCAATTTATAAACTAATTTTTATAAATGTTTATAATATTTAATTTAATCTTTAACTTAAAATTAAAATTCTATTGCTAAAGATGAAATGATTTCTAAATTTCATATTTATTCGATATTTTACAAAAAAAAAAATTAATTTTTAATTAAGTATGTTTTCTGCGAATAAAAACAACAAAAAACATTATGAACACAATTAAAATTATATACAATTATATTCTGGATATGTATTTTCAATTTTTTAAAATTCGATTTAAAATACTGCAAAAGAAATTCGTAACATAAATTGATTTTTATTGTTTTCTATTCTAACATATTAAAATAAATTTAAGGAATATTTTACTACAACTACGTTTGCACATATTATGTTTTTAATTTATTTGTGGTATAAATTGTTATACATTTGTACTTACTTAATGCGAAATATGCTTTTAAAATCTTCAAAAATTATTTTATAAAATTATTAAAATAAAATTTTAATGTTCAATATTTTTACATAAAAAAAAAAAAAACTAAGTTTGGAGATTAAATATTATGACATACAAACATTAAGGAAAAGATTATGAATTCTGCATCGTTTAAGTTTATTCCCTGATTTGAGTATATAGTATCTGATTTAAAATACTTCTTTTAAAGATAATTTAAACTTTGTTGACTAAATAAATACTAATATTATTAAATAATAATTTGAACTTACAGTTATAACGTAAGAGAAAATAATATATAGTTTT
Source organism: Dolichopus griseipennis (assembly GCA_963082915.1). NCBI lineage: Eukaryota > Metazoa > Arthropoda > Insecta > Diptera > Dolichopodidae > Dolichopus > Dolichopus griseipennis. The sequence goes on along the minus strand of OY720442.1, from coordinate 124,381,101 downwards.
TGTAAATATATATAATTTTTATTTTTATCACCAATTATGGTTTTACTAAATTGTTTTAAAAAAATATTAAAAATTCAAAATTAAAATAAAAACAAAATTAATTTTTTTTTTTATTTTCTATTTTTTTATTTAATACTTTTTTAGCCATTATTGGTGGTAAAAATAAAAATATTATATTAACAAAAATTATATAAATAAATACTTAGTTGAAATTTTTAAATTTTCATTTATAATTCAAAAAAAAAAAAAAACGGTTTAAAAAAGTTCATTATCCAAAGTTAGCACGAAATAGAAAAATCTTATGCTATCCATTTCGGATAGATAAATACGAATTTATAACATAAAACTTAAAAAAATAAAGCGTATATTAAATTAAAATAAATATTAAAAGGAATGAAACTTTTAAATTTACTTTAAATTTAATAAAACAATAATTTCAACAACTTAATGACTTTATAAAAAAAATTAACCCTATTTGAAAGGTACAGGTTTTACATTCAACGTCGAACATATGAAGGTGTAAAACATACGATTACCATCACACACTATGTGTTTACAATAAATGTTTTATGTATTAATATTAAATTTTTAACAATCTTTATCGCTGCTTTTACACTGAATGAAGAAAACCAATTGAAACACAAATAACGCTCAGACTTACGTTTTATATTCGCTACTTAAAAATACCTTGTTCAAGGGGAATTTAAATACATTTAAATTTGTTGTACTGTAAAATTATCTTTTATTCTAAGTTTCGATTACTTCTAACTATTTTTTTTGTTTCTTTTTCAAATATGCATTATAAGTTAAAATATTTTTTTCAGGTTCTCTACAATATTAATTTTTTTTTTTGCAAAAAATTTTTTTAAGCATAGAGTATATATAAATAATATCTTACCCTTGAGCGTCGTTCTCTTCGGCAACTAATAATTCATATTCTTGTGCAGCATATCTATCCCAATCGGTCATCTAAGTCGTGAAAATAATTAAAATATTTATTTTTATTATTTTTTTTAATCTATTAATCAACTTACGTCATCGCCATCTTTCTGACTAGCAAATGGATCCCTCTGTTCGTATTCCAAATATTTAACTAAATTAAAGAAGGTATCAAAGAAAACAGATGTCATTTTACAACGTTTTAAATCACCAAGTGAAATGCATCCAGGCTTGATCGGTTTTATCATATCCAACATCTAAAACAAAAAATTATAAACATTAATGCTATTCGAATTCGATTTTAAATAATTATTATATTAAAATTATTGTAAAAATTAGTATTTATATATTATCATTTTAAGTTATTTTGAAACTATTTCAAGTATCTTTTTTATAAATATTTATGTAACCTATTTTTGTGTTACATCTTAAGTTTCTTTTTTTTTTCTAACAAAAAAAACCAAATAGTTTTAATCAGGGATTGAAAATAATTATTATTATATTACAATAAAAATTATTAATCAAACAATAATTCTTAGCAGGTGATTTTTATTTTTTGTTTACTTGATAAAAGTTATAGTCCAATTTTTATTTTTCTATCATTTAATAATGATTATGAAATAATTTTTTTTCTTCGATTGTGTGATAATGATTAACAGGTGATTTTTATTTTTTGTTTACTTGATAAAAGTTATAGTCCAATTTTTATTTTTCTATCATTCAATAATGATTATGAAATAATTTGTGTGATAATGATTATCAAGTGATTTTTATTTTACGATTATTAAAATAAAACTCATGCATTGAGTGCAGTCTGATATACAACTTCAAAGTTATTATATGTAATCATTTATTTTTTTTTTAAATTCAAAATACAATAATTAATTATTTAATAATTAATTTTTAAAATTTTTGAAATAAAAATGGGAAGAAAAAGAAATTTAGCTCTTCGTGAATTTTTTAATTTTGATAGGGAAAAAAATGAGTCTATCTGCAAGTTGTGCAACAGTGTTTTTCAAGGTTCGTATTCCGCTAATTTAACCAGACATTTGAAAAACAAACATAGTGCAACATATGAGGAAGAATATAGAAAGTCTCTAGAAGAAAATAATGCAGAGAAAGTTAAGAAAGTCAAATTTTCAGTGCAGTTTACAGCTTCAGAAGTTGAAGATGCTTGTATACAATTGGTAACAGGAGAAAAACTTCCTTTTTCTTTTCTTGATTCTAAACCATTTCAATTTTTAACGGAGCAAATATTTTCGGGACTGAATATGGACCATATTAACTCAAGAAACATTATGAGTTTAGTAACTGAAAAATATAATTCCATGAAAGATGATATCAAAAAATTAATTAAAAACAAAATAATATCAATAAAACTAGACATAGCAACTCGACTTGATCGAGGTATTTTAGGCGTAAATATTCAATTCATAAAAAAAAATCATATTTACATTAAAACTTTAGATATGATAGAACTTCACAAAAGACATACGGCAGATAATATTAAAATTGAAATTGAAAAGGTGTTTAACGATTACGATATTGACCTAAACCAAATATACACAATAACGACAGATAATGGTAGAAATATGTTGAATACCGTAGACCTATTAAATAGCAATATAAATGACGATTCAACCAATATAATTGATGAGGAAAGCGATGATTTTTATGAAAACCTAACAGATAACTTAAATTATCAAAACATTATATCTATTAAATGTTCTGCTCATACACTTCAGTTGGTAGTGAAAGATTTTCTTTTTTTATCAATAAATAATAAAAGATTAATCGATAAATCGCGTCAAATAGCAAAAACTTTAAGAACGCCAACCTACAGGTAATTTATGAATAACTTTATTAAAAGTTTGTTAAATTATCTATATTTTGTTTTAATTTTTTCTTGATTTCAGATACTGTTTAACTCAATTGAGACTTAATCAATCAGTGCTTGATGTTCCTACTCGCTGGAGTTCAACATTTAAAATGCTTCAACGAGTTTTGGAAATACGTGAAAAGCAAAATGTAGATTTGGAACATATTTTTAATATTTTATCTGCCAATGAATGGTCTGAAATTGAAAAATTAGTTAATGCTTTAGCTCCAGTTTATGAAACAACAATAAAACTACAAAAAAATCAACTATACCTCGGCGATTTTTATAAACTTTGGACTGGGCTAAAGCTTCAACTAGCAGCTTCAGAAAATGCATTGGCAAAACAAATTTTAGAAATTTGTGAAAAGCGTGAAGTTTCTTTAATGGAGAATAGTGCCATTATTTCTGCTCTCTACTTGGATCCAAGAATTCGTCCTTTTTTGAGTTCCACAAAAAAACAAGCAGCAAAAATTTATTTGAAAAAACTTGCAGTTAAGATGATTAATTTAAACAAGGTAGATCACATAATTTTAGAAGTCTATTTTTTATGACATTTTTGTGTGTTTTTTAACTGCCAACGTAATATTTTTTTCAGAAAACGAATAATGAGGAAAATTTTTCAAATATAAATAATCAGTTAGCTTTAAGGAGTGAAAATGAAAGTTCACTTGTTAATTCTCTCATTGATGATACATCTCACCAGAGTATTTCTCCACTTTTAAGAAATTCATTGCAAAATATTGCAGTTTCTGATGAAGATTTAGAAGACGAACAGCAACAAACTGTAGAAATACTAACAGCTTACCGTGAAATAGAATCCTTTTCGCCAAAACGAATAGATATTGACTTAAGTATAATGGAATTTTGGGAGGATAATAAGTATTCGTATTCATTTCTTCCCAAATTAGCGAAAATTGTTCATGGCGTACCTGCTACACAAGTGAGTGTTGAAAGATGTTTTTCAGCACTCAAAATAGTTTTAAGTGATCTGAGATACTATTTGAGCGAAGAAAATTTGAAAAAAATTCTTTTTGTAAAACTAAATGATCCTAAGTCGTAATTAATAAATAATTAAAAAAAAGAGTAATTGAAAAAAAAATTTTTATATCATATTTTTGTTGCTACTAAACTTGAACTTTAACCTTTAACAAGACAAATACTTTTTTATTATAAATTTTTTAATTTATTTTTGTTATTGATATTTTATTTTTAATTTGAAAAAAATTGTTATTTTATGTTTATATTTAAAAAACCGAATAATAAAGAAAAATGTTAATATATATATAGGTTATTAATTATTATTAACGAAACATTTCTGGATGCAAAACGGTTGAATTGAAAGTATGTATTATTATGATGTAAAGAAAGACGAATACTTTTTTGACTCACTGTTAATCTAATGTCTGTAGTTAAATTCTTAATCAACGTGCACTTGTATAAAACTTGTACATATTTATATTACAGAATATTACATTTCGCTTTAATAATCGTAAAATAAAAATCACTTGATAATCATTATCACACAAATTATTTCATAATCATTATTGAATGATAGAAAAATAAAAATTGGACTATAAGTTTTATCAAGTAAACAAAAAATAAAAATCACCTGTTAAGCATTATTGTTTGATTAATAATTTTTTAACTTATAATCATTACAGTCTCTGGTTAATAATTTAATTTTCTAAGTACCTGACATAAGCAATCTTCAAACGGTAAAGTTTCAATGCCGAGGGAAAACATTCGTTCCTGTTGTTCTTCATAAAAATATTCGAGCTCATACATAGATATTACACCATCACCATCAAGATCCATACATCGGAACCAGTACTCTATGGAAGTCGGATTTGTTTTATCCTCTTCAGATAAAAGGAACCAAACAAAATCTGTATAACACATTTTTGGTTCTTTTGGACCAATAACACGATTCTTTTCTCCGCGAGTTACACATCCTGAAAATATGCGTTCAATTATTCTAGTTGAAAGAGCATGATTATTATGCTGTGCTAAATCATTATGATCGATAAATAGATCATGATCACGATCTAATTCCCAAAATTTGCAATAAATAACGTAGAAATGTTCATAGCTAAAGTACGCCATAATTTGATTAATATCTTCTTCTTCCTCTAAAAGTTGTATAACCTGTATAAATTATAAATGATTTTTTTTAATAAGTTTATTTAAATTTTATTTTTATTTGTGTTATTGAAAATTTTTAAAGACAATTTATAGAATTATAAAGAAGTTGTGAACCAGTTAAAAGTTGAAAATAAATCTTTAATAAGTTAGTTAAAAATTTAATTATTCTGTAATTTTCACTATTTTGTATAAAATTTAAAAAAAAAAATATGAAAAATTTTGAAATATATTTTTTTAAAATACCTGTAACAAATTAGATCTTCTTAATTCTGAAATAGTTATTCGATTTGACCAACTTCTATTAACAGAATAAAATATTCTAGATATCACTGTATGTATGTATCGTGAGTGAAATTCCGACGCTTCTTTCAGGAACGCAAGACCAGGATGTGTATCAACAACATCTTGTACTAAAGGGGTCAAATCCTCAGGTAAAATATATGGACGAGCTTTTTGACCCCGTGATAAAATATAAACAAATTTTGACTCTAAATCGTGGCAGTATATTGACATTCTATTAAAATTATAAAAACTTTATTATTTCTTTTAATAAACAAATTTAAACTTACTGTTTCCAAAAATCCACAAATCTATAACCATCAATAAGGGGCCCTGTCATTATTTGTGTACAAGCAATAAAAGGCATACGCCAATAAAATGGCAAATTGCATAATTTTAGAATTCTGTCAAAATCTTGTTTTGGACATTGATTATTCGGAAACGCGTCAAAAGCTGCTTTAACTTGTTGGATTATAGTTTCTTGTGCAATATTTGGTAAAGGCTTCCCATGTGGATAGTGAAATCTGAAATTAAAAAAAGAAACGTTAAAAATAAAAAAAAAGCAATGCAAATAATTAAAATAATTTTAAGTACCAACACGTTATTCGGCAATAAATTTTTTTTTAAATCAAAAATTACCAATTATTATTACCAAAAGTTTATAGGAATTTGAATTATGTATTTCCTTAATGTCATATCTTCAAAGTACCTGATAATTTGATACAGATATAATTTTGTTTAATTTATCGAATATTAAATATACAAAGGATTAAAATCCTTTTTAAATTTTTATCAGAATCAAAGGAAATGAATAGGATAAACCATAGAAGTGTATTATTTTAATTACTGTAACTCACTTATTCCTGGTTTAATTTAATCTTTGATCTTTGAAAGTAGCTTAATCAAACTAACCTTCAAATTCGGTGAAGTTCAATTAGAATAGTTTTAGATATTCCATAATAACGTACTTCTTTCATTTTTTAAATAAAATTGATTATCAATTATTATTGAAAGCAGTGCATCCTTATTTAACTTTTACAATATACTTGATCCATAATTAAGTTAGTTATTAATATGAACATATACCATCTTTTAGGTATAAATAGTGCTTGTAAAAGGTGCTTATACCAAAAGGAAACAAGTTAGAAATCGGTTGATAAATAGCATTCTATATTGCTGATGTTTTTCCGTCACGTAAATTAATTAACTTATTTTCATGAAATTCAAACAGTTGGCTAACAATGAGAAAATAAGGAGGAAATACAACTTAGAAAATCTAATAGTGGGCGCGGCTTATGAAAGCTTCCAAAGGCAAACGATAGTTTTTGCAGAACTAATTGAGATGAAATTTTTAAATTTAGTAAAGTGTTTTGCCATGTTTTTTTATGTCCCTGGAATTTAACATAAATTAAGCGGTGGTTCGGTAGCTTCCACACGTCTTCTAAAATCTAACATTCAAAGTTATTAAAGGAAGGAACATTAAAATCTGTATGCAGCCGAGTTGAGGTGAATAAGGAGGCGGGTAGATACTACAAGTCTCCCCATGCCAAACAAGCAAACAAGGGTTTGTTTTAGTTGTAACAGAGATGTAATAGACGAAAAAAGTGTCGAAAATATCGTTCAAAATTTAGTCAGAATCTATTAACGATCAACTTTAAGTTACAACTTTAAATGATAGAATAATAAAAAGATTTGTTAAATATGGTTGAAAAAGCGTGATATTCGTCTTGAGTAATAAATATGATTCATTAGAACTTCGATCTTTATTTTATTAAAATTTTATATAAAAGAAAAAAATATTTAAACAAAAATACAGAAATCAGAACTATGCTTTTTTTTCAAAAAAAAAATAAATTAAATAAATAATTTAGTTTATAAGTATAAAATATTTTGTTACGTTTTGGGGTCATTAAAATTTTTCAAAAAGCAGACCGATCGTTTTTGTTCTAAACATAGAAATAATAAATACATACACAAACACATTTAAAAAAAAAACAAAACAAAATAAATTTAACAAGTTGGAGCAGAAAAAATATACTTAATTGTTCCAAATTCCATTATATCATACAATATTACTAGCGAAAGAAGAGGCAAAAGAATATAGCAAGAAATATTTAAAAAAATCATACTTTTTAATATATATACGATCTTTTGTCCTTTTCTGACCGGTTCGTTTCCTTCATGAAAGCGGTTTTGTTTTAAGTTTTGAGAAAAAAAAGGCGGGTAAATTTTAATTATAGTAACTATGGAAAATGGAACCCATAAGAAAAATGAAATAAAAGACAAGTCTGAGAAAGAAAAAAGATAAAATATTGCGAAAACCATCCATAAATATCGGAATAAATTTCGGGAGAAAATACTGGCTAAAACATATTATGTTCTCTGAAGTCTGCGTACTTTTTTCTATAATAATGGTCGATATTGTTAGTTCTTACTACATACAAAAGAGTTCCATTCACAATAAATTTTCGCTCACTATTCTAAATTAAAATTTGTAACGTTTGATATTTTAATTTAAAATTTTTTTAATTTATGTAATAAATAATAGTCTGTACAATGTTAAATATTTTATACTTAAAAAAAAAAAACTATTAAAATCAACTATAAAATTTATATTTCATACCTATTTTATATAGTATTTGTTTACTTTCAAAATTTGTTTGTTTACTTTAAAATATGCATAATACCATATAATTCATGAATATTTTAAGGTTATGTAAAAATATTATAATTTTTCGCTCTCTTTCCTATTGACGGTGTCCTTTATTCCTCTCTTTCTAAAGTTCAGAATATCGGCTTAAATAATCTCTTAAAAACCAGCCTTTTTCTTTGTATTAAGTATCTTTAAATACAATCAGGTATAATCATTTATAAATTATTTCATTACTATTGACTCCAGTTTGCGAAATCGATACAGTATCGAATTTAAAAAATATAAAAGGTATGGATCGGATCAGTACCGAAAAGTAAATCGATCTAGCTATGTGTATCAGTGCGTCAGTTTGTCGGCACGATAACTAAAAATCCAAAAGAGTCAGAGTTTTAAAATTTACACAAGCGATTTTTTGAAAATTTTTTTAGTTTCTATTGTTTTCGATTGAAATTGTACCAAGGATTCTGGTAACTGTCATATCAATTTTTTACATCAATATGAATTTCTTCATAACTAATTACACCACGAAATTGAAATTAAAATTAGGCAATTAAAGAATATGGCCATCTTGTTTGTAAATTTTAAAATTTCTTTGGATAAAGCTAATAGTATCTGTCATAGAGAATGTTGGAATTATAGTACATAACTTTTAAAACTAATAACACTAGAAAGTGGAAAATTAAAATTCGTATGTAGTATAATATGGCAAGCAATTTTTATGAAGCTTCCATAGAAAGTTGTCAATTCGAACACTGTGAATCCAATGAAGATTATGAAGCTTTTATATATATTAGATTCAATTAACCTCTTGGAAAAGGAACATTTTTTAAATGTTCATTATTATATCAATATTATATTATAGGTCAATTGAAAATTAAGAACTATTTCTAATTTCATTATTTACATATACATACATATATTACATATATATACATATGCATACATATAAATAAAATCACAACCGTTACAATTTGTATTACGCAGATTATGCTTCGATTCTAGTAATAGATAGTAGATACACAAACAAATGACTTACATACATATATAATTTCTTGTTTTATCCTAAAAATTTGAAGATGAATAAGTTATACAGTGTACCTTTTGTATATTTTGAATTTGATAAAATGTCAGGGTCGTTTGTTCAAATCCCTTCTTCTGAAATTTTTTTTAATTTCAATTTATATTTTTTTTTTTATTAAATTACGTACTTGTATTAATTTTAAATTTTTAAAATTGATAAAATTGTTAATAAAAGATTTGAAATTTTTTTATAGATTTATTTTATTTGATCTGTTTCTCAATGTATAAATTTTTGTATAAAAATTTTTAAAAAATGTTGCTAAGCTTGAATATTGTTTCATAACCTTTGTTTAGATTCAAATCAAAATACTTATTTGTTGCCAAAATTCTATAATGCACCTACGCAACATGCATTTTATGGGCATACAATTGTATTAAATAAATGTTAGGTTTTGCATTATCAAATCCAAATTATAAATTTAATTTTATGATTTTTTTTTTATTGTACGTAATTAGGTTAAAAAAAATATTTTGTGCAATTACATTTCATTTGGCATGAGGGTAGGGATGAGGGAAACCTTGAAATCGCTTTGGTTACTTTGCTTGGTTTATTTGCTTTTCAAAGCAAAGGAAGCAGAGCACCAAAGCGTACATTGAGCCTATGCCATTATTACAGTATTGTATTAATTTTATATGTCACTGGAATTAATGAAGACTTATAACAGGAATAATCCTGTAAAGCATAGTTTCAATTTTTAATACCAAAATGTTTTACTATTTATTTAAAATTTCCAGAAAATTTTCTGTGATTTTTAAAACTGAAATGAACTAGTTTATTAACTAATAAATAAATTTAAGTTCATAAAAATTTTTTTTTTATTTTGTTTTTTTTTTTTTTTTATTAAAAATAAATAAAATATTTTACTTTCTAAAATAAAACACATTCAACAAAACATTAATATTTTATTTTTTCATAATTGAACACATCCAACAAAAAACATTTAATTGAACGCGTTTGTTACACCTCATTTCCTAGACAAATATATTAATAATAATAATTATGTATTAACACATTTTTCAAAATTGTGTTGCAGCTAAGCTAAAATAACTTAAATATAAATACAAAAGATTAGACAAATTCTATATTAAAGTAAAGACAAAACCTAAAATTTATTTAACTATAATACAAAAGGGTTTTAGAATTAATTCGAGAACACTTCACTTTTCATAACAGAACAAAAAAATATTTTTTAAACAAAATAAGAAAAAATAAAGACAAAATTCATATTAAAATCTTTGGAATTACATCATATGGAATGTATATCATACTTGTGTAAACATAGTACCTAAAATACTAAAGTACTAAAATGAAATCTTAGGGATTATATCCGAATTTGTATTAAGAGAAGCAAATATGATAAAGGAGTTACTATCATTATAGAATTATACTACTCTTTTTAGTTGCAATTTTCATTCTCACAAATTTATAAAACTTTGGAAATCTTCCAATTTTAATACTTAAAATATCAAATTATAGCTTCAAAGATTAAAAAAAAATTAAAGATAGCTCTACTAGAATCTGTTGCCAGTAGTAATTTATTTGACCAAAGTTTTTTTGAAATCTCTTTAGTTGTTATATATAACAATTTCAGAAAGATAAGCTAGATACACTTTATACTCTAGGAGTCAAAACTAATAGCTTCTTCTTTCTCAGTTCAATTTTCAATTTCAAAAAATATCTTATGCCGTCTATTGTTCAAACTATTTATGTATTTGTGTTCTTAAATATATTTCTCATAAAATAACGCGAAATATTTTTAGAAAATTGACGTTTCATTCTAATATTTATTTGTTTGTGTTCAACTGTTTTTATTTTAAATAAATGATACAATTCTCAAAAAACATGTAGTTACAAAGAAATAAATCAAATTTATTTTGTAAAATAATAATGTTAATAAATCAAAAGCTATCCAAGCCAATTCAAAAATGAATTTAAATTAATTGAACTTCAGACACTTAATAATATATTCTAAGAAACGAGTACATAAATTGAAACTGTCCAAATAGACAAATTGAAAATTTTATCCGTTAAAAACAATTTTTTTATATTTTTAAACATTTTTAAATTTTGTTTTAATTCAGAAAACTCAACATAAAAACTAATCAGAAAATATTAAGTATCCTATAGTACATAATTAATTTTTAATATTACTAACTTACCTTGGGATATACACAGTTTTAGCATTGGATGATCTCACAGCTCTTTGTAAGGTAGTATGACTTTGAGGTTCTGATTTTGGTACCACACTATGTACGGCATGTAGCTTAGGCTGGTAATTTTCATATGAAAAATATATTTTTGTTTTCAATTAAAATAAAATTTTTTTTAACGGTAAACTGAGGTGTTTGTTATTAAGATTTTCAAAATAATTAGTTAAATTAAAACAAAAAAAAAAATTAAACAAAAACTATAATACAGTTTTTATCTTTGATTTTTAATTAGATTGATATATTTATTTACATTAGGTATAGGAAGATATAAAAATTGAATTAATTAAATGCTAATGTTGTGCTTTAATATGTTAAATTTCATTTTACATGCATTATACTAAATTGACATAATGAGTGTATGTAACGTGGAATATAGTCATGGTTGAAAAAAATGTATAACTTCGAAATATTTTCAAAATAGCCTATGTTAGTATTTTAATCAACCGCAAACTCTTAAAAAATAAATAATTGTGGCCGTATTCTTCATCTAAATTATTTCTGAATAAAACTTAAAATGGTTAAAAATGCTTAAAGTGCTAGGAATGTAATAATAAACATACATGATTGTAATATGGAATGAATATATTTAAAAGAATGAAATAATAAAGAAGATTGAATTATGTTGATTTTTTTTATTTTGAAAATATTCAAATTATAGAATTATTAACCACAGTTACACAGCTTACAACCTGATTTCATTCAGTTTGATTTTAATGATCTTTGAATTTATGGTAATGATAAAAAAAAACAATGCTGCAAGTTAAGATATGCGTGTTGTTTTGACACTTTAATTAATACATTAGACAGAAATGGATAATAATATTCTTTTTTATAAGCTCTTGGTATCCTAAGTTGCAGAGCTCCACAAGGTCTTTCCAATTGTACTCGAATTTGAATCATTGGCCACAAACAGTTAAAACAACTTCTATGTAGCAGAAAATACTAATGTTAAATGATTGATCGATGCTACTCCACATAAATCGGCATTGAAATTCTTTTAGAAAAGGGATACGAAGCATTTTGGCAAAGCTTTATTCCAGAACGATAACTATTCAGAGACGAAAGTTACCTCTACATTTTCGTCAAGACCTTAACTACATTTCACTCTATTGAATACATTTGTGTGATACATGTTGGTCAAGGACCTATAGTTAACGATAAAATTCATCATTTATAAAAAAAAGAGCCTAGGATAGTAAAACATGTATAAATTTAATATCCAAATAAACGACCTCAGGACTTATTTTTGTAATGTAAATGAATTCGTAATAAATGGTAGCTTTTATGACGTAAACACACCTCAGAATTAAATTTATATAAAATTAGAAAACAATAAATCATACAATTTTATTGCACTTTTTTCTTCAGGGTTAATATTAAATCATTAGTTTACTCCAATAAAAGACAAACACTCAATGCTTCAAAAATCAACATATTTTGTGTTTAAATAAGTGAAAATTTGTGAGAAAAATAATTAAAATTAGGGTTTTAAATTCGAATATTTAAACAACTGCAGAGGCGGTAATTTTAAATTAAATATGTATTATATAAAATTCTTTTAATTATATTACAACTTCTGTAATGACATTTAATTTTGGTTTCTTGAAATTTGATTGATTTGATTTAGCTATAAAAAGTATTTTATGAATTCAAAATCATTAACTTATTGAATATTCTGCGCGTATTAAACAATTAATGTAACAATCTTTTTTTAATTGAACTTTCGAAAACTTCTAAAAATAAAATACTAAAAATAACTTGTGGGAAATATAAAACCAGGAAACTATGTGTGATATAACTTATACAAATTTTGTTTATCAACTATTTATTTAAACGTTCAATGAAATTAGTTAATTTAAAACAACAATTGTTTTATTTTAATTATATTTTAATTATTTTAATAATGTGCATACAACACAATACTATTGTATTTTAATGATGAAATAATTTATGATTCATAAAGACAAGACAAAACTATTTTTACATTATAGTAAAAAAACCTCACTAATAGTACAAACGTCGTACGATATTCTAAAAAGCATGGGATGTATTAAAAAATCTAATTATAGTGACTTTGAGATTGGAAACAATAATATAAATCATAATGCCACTCTGTCATTTGTACAAAAGTTAAGTGTTGCGGGTGAAATGAGGTATGTGTTCAAAACAAGTTATGGTTAAGTGATTATGGATGATTGCAGTGATTATGGGTTAGCTTTCTTTCTTTTCTATTAGTTTGGTTATTTTATATTAGTGCATTTAAGCTCTAGTTTCAACAAAAATGTTCCTATTTAATTAATATAATTCTAAATGAGGGGTTTTTAAAGGAGGATTTATTTACCAATTTATATTCTAAATTTTCTTTCTTATTCAGTCTTAATATTCATATTTTAATTTTAGTGATTAATTCTATATACTAAGTTAACTTATCAAAAAATTTTTGTATTATATTATATATAAGAAATTTTGAACTTAAAAGGAAATTTCAAAAAGAAAATGTTGTTTTTTAATATAAAATTTAAAACTTTGAATTATTTATATTTTTTTATCAACTTAGTATTTTTTTTTTTATTTAGCTTGTTTTTTTTAAACAAACAGTATAATAAGAAAATATAGCAAGGTGACAAAATGTTGCAAAAAATAAATATCCTTGGATTTAATCCAAATCTGCTTTTAAGAAACTGCAAATTTATAATATATAAATAAATTCAAAAATTAAATTCAGATTCGAAAGCATATTGCAAAATTTTAAAATCCTAAACTTTAAGTCAACTTTAATTTTTCTTAATATATTATATATGATTTATTGATTGATTGATTCAATTAAACCCTCAAATTGATAAATTTTTGTTTTAAAATTCAAATTAGTTTAATAATGTATCTAGATTAGTTCCATATATTTGAGATGGATGATTAATAAAACAAAAGCTTAGAATCATTGAGATTCAAGATTTAACAGAACTGGAAAGAATAATATAATGTAACATATTTGAAATTTTAAGTCAATGTACAGGAAAAACAAATTCATTAAAAACATTCAATTTCTTATTCGGACAATTGATTTTAGGGCATTTAGCTATTAAAACATTTGTTGATTTGTCTAAAAGGAATGCATACATATAGGAATATAGGAAGGGTTGCTATAAATAAGCGGCATTGTAGAACTGTTAATACGTGTAATGATTAATATATGTTTTATATATTTATAAATATATTATATATAATTTTAATTTATAAATACATAGATATCGATTGTTAAGTTATTTTATTAATGAAAAGTAAAAAAAAAATAAAACAAATTTGTGAAATGATTCTTAAAAAAAAACCTTAGTCTAATAAAAGTAAAAAAATAATAAATAAATAGAAAATGTTTTTGTTTTTTAAATAAATTATTTACATATACGATTTACACTTTTTTTTATCGAGAGAAATTAAATTTCTCATTTTTGTTAAAAAGTTTTATTCAAGTGGCTGCTAGCCAAATATATTTTTTACAAACTGATTAAAAATTGGATCTAATATTGAAAAAACTGTTAAAATACGAGAAAAATTAAAGACAAAAATTAAGTATATGTGCTTAGTTTGAAAAATTATAAAAACGTTTGAAAATTTTTTTAGTACATTTCAAAAAAATTATTTTAAAGATATTTTCATTAGTTCCACTTGATTCGTCCGTGTGTCCAAACGTTTATTGACAAAATTTAAAATGTTTGATTCCGGATCTCTTAAAAGTAGAGACTACTTAGAAAGTTTCGAGATGAATGACACTGTTGTTTTCTTGAAATAAATTTTTGTATTTTTTTCGTTTGAGAGTTAAGGGTTGAAAAATCAAAAAAACATTTAACCATTCAAGTTTTTGAATTAAGAAAACGTTTAACAGAAGGGTTTCCATTATCACTAAAAATTTTAAAAGTCATTCTTTTTACTATATACTAGTTGTTTTTTGGAAATATATGTACAATAACTTCAAAAAATATTAAAATATTTTTTGTATTATTTTACTGAAAAATCTATTCAATTCTTGTTTTCGTCAGAATATCAGTTTGATACTATTATTGTGTAAAATAAATAAATAATTTTAGTACAGTTTCTTCATGTATTCGTGATGCATCTTTAATTTTTCAATCATTTATCAAAAATTTTATAAATACTGTATTGTATTTTTTTCTACAAAACTCCTTTTTAAAATTCCAACAATTCGAATCTTAAGATGAAAAACCAAAACTTCGAGATTTATTAAAGAAAATTTACCAACAGTGTCTTAAAATTGGACCATATTAGGTGTAATCGAAAGCAAACAATTTTTATGCCAAATAAAAAAATTTAAATAAACATAATTAATTATATAATTAAACAACTACCAAAAATATATTCTTAGAACTTAAAAATTTTTTTTCTTATTTTATTTAAATTTTAGTTATCACTTTTCTACTCATTTTATTTGATAGAATATTTCTAAATTAATTTTTTCTATTTATTTGTCTGAATACATAATTGCCGCCGTATTCAGCTTTAAATTTGTAAAATTATATAATTTTAGTAAATAATATGAATTTATTATTTTTAATAAAATTAATGCATTTGTTAATATTGGGCGAATTTTTTAAAATGTGACACTTTATAATTTAATTATTGGATTAAAAATTGTAATTATTACTTGAAACTCACATTTTTAATCTTTGGCAATAATAAAAAATTAGCGTAAAAATATGTTTGTGTTCATTTGTTCATAAATAAAAAAAATTTAAAAAAATAATAAAAAAAATTAATTTAAAATTTATACAAAAAAAAAAAAAATTAAATTTCAAAAAAAAAATTTTTACCTTGAAATGAGTTTCTCTGTTTACATGTCTAAATGGTGAAATCATAACATCAGGGCATTTTTCAAACATCATAATTCGTTCAGCAACAGAACCACGAGTGAAAAATGGCTTAACTGGATTTATATTAGGTTTTGATATATCTACTTGATTTGCACCATGTGGCACCACAGCATCATTTTTTGAACGCATTTTAGCTCTAGTGTTAAACGATTTTGGTGCTAATGTTGTCGATGAATTGCTACTGGTTGTTGAATATTTCGAAATAATGTCACTTTTGTTAGATGTATTACTTGTTGAAGTTTTTTTCGGAGATATATCAATTTCACATTGTTCTAATTTCTTAGAAGATGCATTTAAAACTTGTGTTGTTCCAGTATTCGCTAATGATTCTTTTTGAGGAGATACTGATTCAGCAATCGATATATTTTCGACTAAATTTTTTTTTTTACCGCTATTATTTTTTAAAGAGATTCGTTCATTCTTCCCCTCGGTTAAATTATTTTTATTTTGTTCATTGGATATAAATGATTGCACAATATTCTCGTTTTTAATATTACTATTTAATTGTGGGTGCGCAACATGTTTCTGTTTCAAGTCACCATTTTTTTTATCTATTTTAAAAATCTTATCATTTTTATTTAGCGGTATATCTGATTTTAACGAATTTATTAAATGTTCCTCTTCTCGTATAACTTCGACTAACAAATCGGATTTGCTTTTATGAGATACTGTATTATTTGTTCGCTCTTCTTTGTTTACAAAATTTGTTTCTGATGATGTAGGTGATGAAGGTAGAATATAATTATTGTGTTGTTTATTGCTAACAATAGATTTTTTTTTATTGTGTTTAGGTTCAGTCTGTTTTTCTTGCTGTGTTGATATTTGTTTGCTCCCTAATACTGTAGAAGATATGCTAGTAGTTGTATCCGAAATTTTGCTAATATTAGATATACCTTCATCAACTTTACCTTGATTTGTTGAAGTTTGACTAGGTGATTGTTGTTTTGATAACAAGGGTAAAATAGCTGTCTTCTGTTTATTTACATTTAGCATAGATGAAGATACAGATAATACTCCTTCATTTAAAGCTTGATTTTGGTTACGATGTTTTAATAAATTTGCCGGTTTAACAGGTGTTTGCGGTTTATTTAGTTGAAGACCAGATATACCATTTGATATTAATTGCAGAGATGTTGATTTCGTAGAACCAGAACAAATCGTTGCATCATCTGAAATAGTTGATTTTGGTGTTGTTTTATTATTTGATAATGATAATGTTGAATCGGGCAGGGCATTTGGCACAACTTTATTTGATTGAAGGGTTTTTTGAAAACTACTGGATTTATGGCTATCGTTGGATGTCGTAAGATTATTGGAATTAAGACTAGAGATACTTTTTGTATTTAAAAAATTTGGTTTAATATTTGAACTTGTCGAATTAATTGACTCAAATTTGCGTAGTGTGTCCCTGATAGTGCCTGATGATATATTTAACGAGCTTATTTTATTATTACTTCCATCAGTTGTATTTTCATTAAAACCACTGTTTGTACAACTAATGTTGACCGTTGAAAATTCAGCTGTTTTTCCACTCGTTAGTTGCCGTGCTTTATCTTCATTAATAAAACTATTCACTAATTTATTTAAATTGTTATTAGACATATCTGGTGAATTGATTAGAAGTTCTGAGATTGGATATTCCAAATTATTTTGTAAAAAATGTAATGAGTTCTTTGAAATTTGACCATTAAATATTTCTGACGGAGCTAAACCACGTGATTTCCAATTTTGATATATAATTTCAGCATGATCAGATATTTGTTTTGCTATAGTTGCGATATCATCATCGGTTTCAAATGTTGAATCATTTCGCTGAAAAAGATTTTTCTTTAATTTCAAAGTTAAGTTTGAATAAAATATTACTTCCAATAAATTATTTTCAGTTTTTTGTACAAAATTCAGATTAAACTTTTTAAATAAAATTATTAAAAAAGTAATAATAATAAATAAGTTGCAGTAATAAATAATTAGAGTTGCACTTATTTTATGTATTTAGTTTTTATGTACTTATTTTATGTGAAATGGTCAACTAGAAAATGTGCATCTAGTTTACAATTAGGAGTATTTCAAGATATAAATATTTGTCCATTCTACCATGAAAAGGGTATTAAACAGGTATTTTTTTATAAAATAACCTTTAAACGTTCAGATATAAACGTTCATTAAAAAAAATTTATTTTCATGTATTTAATCATTAATTTATACATTTTATTCGAAATATGTGAACCAGCTAAATTGATTTTTAATAGATATCGCAACTATTATCATTACTAAGAGAGTAGGTCTTTAATTAAGTGTTTGTAAAATATTTAGCTAATTGAAAAAAAAATTGTTTATTTTAATCTTAATTTCTAAGAAATTAACTCTCAATCAACGTACGATGCACGTTTAAATCAAAATGTTATTGTTTTATTTCTAACATAAAAACTTAGCTAAATTAAAAAGAATTTTAATTCAGTTATTTGAAAAAATAATTAAATAAATAAAATAAATTAAAACTTACCCCAAATTGTTTACGTTCATTAGTACTAAAATTTTCGTTTGTTTTAATATTTGTTGACGTAAAGCTAGAACTTATTCCTTGCCTTTTATTTTGCCAATCTCTAAGATGTTGCTTTAAAGTTGGTGAAATTAAATTTTGTGTAATATTTCTTTCAGTTTCAGATGATAAAATAGATGAACTAGACGAATTTGACAAATTAGGAGATTTTGTAGATATAGATATTTTTTGAACTACATTTGTCTCCTGTTGTTTGGCAGCTTTTGCCATGACGATTTCAACATAATTGATTCAAATGATATTTTGATTTTCTTCCCTTTATTGTCACTTTCCTTGATTAATTCCTAATGCTTAAAAATTTATTTAAAAGTATACAAATAATTTCAAATCAAAATTAAGTGTATATATATATATTATATTATAGCAATTGTTTATGTAAAAAAATGTTTTCTTAATATTTTGAATGTTATAAAATGTGAATATTTAAACAAGAAAATATTAATATACAAAATTTATGTTGCATTTTATGATAAAATATCAACTTTAAATTATTAACCGTTGATAGTGAATTGCTTTATTTTCGATTTATTGTTTTTTTATTTGCTATTTTCTAATTTTTAAAATTTGAAAACAATCTTTATCCAAACATAAAGAACAATTTGTTTCTGGAATGAAAATAAAAGAAAAAATTTTACATTAAAAAAATTAAAAAAACTGCTAAAAAAATTTTATAAAATTAATATTTTAATAATTAAACTAACCTAGTGAAATAATGAAATTGAAAAACGAAACAATGTTTAAATATATTTTTTTTCTTTTTTCTTGACTAGAAAATATATAAAGTCACATTTAAACCATTGACTTCGCAAAAAACACTATCTATAGTGTAACTATTTGTGTGCCATTATACCACATTATGATTTATTTTAAATTAGGATATAACTAAATATACTGTGATGATATAAACTAGTTCCTAACAATATTGACATCAAATAGCATATAATCTTAACAATGATAATGTCCCTGATTCGTGTATAAATGACTATGATTCTGAATGAAGAAAATTAAAAATTTCTTCCACAACTACAGGAAGAAATTGAAACTACAGGTGTATTAGGTGTATTAGGAACCCGTAGTGTTCAGTTAGCGTATAAAATAACAACTTTCATTTTTTAACAAAAGATAAATTTATATCAAATTCATTGTAACTTGTATCCTTTGTTTTAAAAATAAAAAAAAGGGTAACGGAGGGTAGGTACTATTAAAAGTAAAGAATTTTTACGGCCAAAAGAAACTTTTAACGTTTCAGAGAGAATGATAGAGAAAAAAAGTTTATTAGCCCGACTGTTAGTACGAAAAAAGTAAATGTATGCAAAGTTTTCTACCAAAATTTCAAGGTTTAATGGAGGTTTTTTTACATATATTTTATAATTTTAATTACTTATTTAACCTCAGATACTATTGTAGGAGGTTACAAAAAATTAAAAATGATCAGTTTATGAAATTTTTGATCATTAATGAATGAAAAATCTATCAAAATATATCAAGAAAATTTATTTGTCATGATAATTTATAAAAAAACAAATTAACATGAACCAGGATTAAAAAAGAATTGTTTGTACATTTTATATTATTTCTAGCAAATTTATAACATTACTAATATTAAATTCAGTTTTACTTTTTAATATGTAATTATATAATTTATACTATCACTTTAATTAATGATCTCATCTTTCAATTAATGAAATAATTGTTTGTATATAACTAAATAAATCAAAATAACTTTTAGATAAATAAGTTTAGATAAAAACAAAATTAATAAAAATAATAAGTGTTAGGTACTGTATATTGCTAAGTACAAAAAGGGAAAATGTTTCATTAAAACTCAATATACAAACTTAAGTATGCATATTCCTATGTTTGGCAAAGTAATTTTATTTTTTTTTTTAGTTCTTATTTATTATTTGGGAAAAATATTGTAAGAATCAAACTTAGTGAATGTGATATAGTTTACTAGGGAAATATATAGTTACTTACATTACATTCATCTTATAAGTATTTTCTTAATATGTTTATTTTCATCATTTCTTCTTGCTGCCTTTGAATACTAAGGACCTTTAACAAAGACCGTCATACCCATGTGTAATGTGATATACTTTACACTCAATTAAAGATTGACCTTTCGATAGCGTATTGGGTTGACATATAAATAAATATTTAAAGGGAATTTTACTAATACTAAAGTTAGTTACATGTTAAGAATATGTTGACACAAAAATTATATAAAAATCAAGAAATATTCCCAATGCACTTAAAAATTCCAAAAACAAACTAAATATTATTTTATGATTTATGAATCCCACTAGTTATATAAAAAAAAAATTAAACTTTATACAATTTGGTATTTATTAAATTTTTTTAATTTGCATTTGGAAAAAAATGCAAAATGTTGGTACTACAACTAAAGTTGTAGAATATTTAAGCGTGTCATTTTTTAGATTCTAGTTTAATCATAATAGAAAATGTAAGTAAACCTATAATAAAAATAATATAAAAAAATAAAATATGTATAAGAGCATTAATTTAATTTTCTGTGAAAAGTCAAATAAGTACAATAGTTTTTTATTGTTGCAATTTGCAATATTTATATATAAGTATTTAGCTGTTTTTAAATAAACATACAATAGGTACAGCCGGTATTATTGTATTGTAAAAATAAAAAAAAAAATCACTCTTTTGAAATAAAATTTCCAATTTACTTGCAACTTTTATTTTAAATTGTGGAACAAAATTTTTCTCATTTAAAACAATTTGTATATAATAATATGTAATGTACCTTATAGTCAATAATGTACATAATATAGTTATATTTATCATTATTCATTTTATGTTTATACCTACACACATTAAAATAAAAGAGAGCAATGAAAATGTGTTTTCTTCTTCTTACTAAAGTATTTCAATTTGCTATACATATTTATTATAAAAATCAGTGGCGGAACTATAAAATATTTTTGGGAATCCCCCGACTTCTTTAAGTCATTTATCTGAAAATTAAAACGATAAATGAAGTTTTGAAGTAAAGCAATATTTAACAATAAATTGGTAATAAATATCAAAATAAATAAATATGTAAATAGTATTTTTTACTATTTACATATTTATTTATTAAAATAAAAATATAAACTGACCGCTGGAAATTATGTGCTTCTTATATAATATGTGTGAACTAAAATGTATTTGTCTGACGAAGTTACCTCTAAAGATTTCCATGATTTTTGTTTGTTTTGACTGTTTAGAATTTAATGCGGTTGAACAATTTATAGATAATAACGAATTCAAGTATTTAAGTAATTGGATAAGTATATATTCCAATAAAGATTTTACCTAAATAACAAAGTTTAGCAAAATTTTTTTGCCTTTTCGGAGAGATAAATAAATAAAAATAAGTCGTCAAGATGAATCTAAATTTAACGAGTTTAAATGTTATGTAAGTAGGTAGGTACTATGATTTACAATAATTGTAATATAAGAAATCGGAAATACCAATGTAAAAGAAGGAACTTTAAGTAGTTAATTATCCAAATAACTAGAATCATTCTAAACCACTTCGTTTGCCAACTTCTGTTAAGGAAAATAGCAAACCAATACCATATGTTTTTAAAGATAAAGAATAACCTTCTTATATAATATGAAAGACCACCAAATAATTTTTAAATGTCTTAAATATTTTTAGTGTCTCGGTTAGGGTTTTGTGTCTGATACACTGTACCCACAGCTGTAGACCAGTAGCAAGAAATACTTGGAAAAATCGAACACAAAAATAAGTATATAATAACTAATAATAAGTATAATAACTAATAAGTATATGAATATTGCTCTTTTCACACAAAATCAATTAAAAAATGAAATAGAACGTTAATTGAAAAAAAACAACTACATTACATTTCAGAAAAGAATTGGAATAAATAAATCATGTACAAAGATAAATGTTTAAGCATTTCAATTTTGAATAATCAATGTTTTGTATTCATATATAGTATATACACAAATTAAATTTTTTGTTGTTTACTCATTCAAATAACAGACAAGTAGGAATAATTTATTAATTTGATTAATTAAAAATAAAGTTTATGATAACATACTTAAAAACTTTAAAAAAATATAATTTGCTTAGAGTTTTAGTTTTTAGACGAACATATTAAGAAATATACTCACACATATACTACTCCCACTATATCTACATTACCAATTTAAATAGTTTTTTTTAAAACTTTTTTTTTTTTTTTTTTTGCGTTTTAAAGTCTACCAAATTAAACAAACAAAACTTTAGAAAACATACTGTGCAATATTAAATTATTAAATAAACCTAATATGTATATATGGCACACATTAATTTTTTTTTTTTTTTTGAAGAAACCAAATCTATAACACCTTTTTTAAACTTGTCAATCCAAAATTTTTGCAAATAAAAATTAAAATACATATTTTAAGTAATCACAGCTTTTGGTTTTGGTTTTAAATTACTTAATATTGATTTTTACATAAAATCAAAATAAAGGAAGGTGTATAGATTTTTATTTTAAAAATTAATACAATTCATTCGAAACGAATATTAAACTATTTCTAAAAAACATTGAAACATTTTGAAAAAAAGTATATAAATTGCACAACTTTATAAAAACTTCCTATAGATCATTAAACTTATCAATATATATATATTTTTTTTTTCAATTTAGTACTTTACTTAGTCGTTTTTTAAAATAAATATATTTCTTGATTTTAATGAGTGCTTTATTTAAGTTGTTCAATACTGAAATATATCTATATATGTACTTACAAATTCCGTATTTCTGGATATATATGTATGCACATAAGAATTTAATTTTTTTTTTTTTAAATCACAAATTTTTTATTTTTTTTTTTTTTTCAAAATACACTTTGTATTCACTGTGTCAAAATTTTTTTATTCATGTAAAAAAATTATACATTTAAACACTTTGGAATTTTTTATTTCTTATATTTTTAATTATTTTTATGTTTACACTTTTAGATTGAACAATTATGTATACCTATTGTAAATTACCATATATTCACTTTTAGCCATTTTACGTTACCTATTTGTTTTTGGTTTAATAGACTTTCTCTGTCAAGAGGGTGACTTAAAAATAGAATAATTTTCTTTTTTGTTCATTTTTCAAAAGAGGAAGTAATGTTTTGTCAAATTTGCGAAACATGAGGTTATACCGGAATTTAATGTAGGTTGCTTTAATGATTTGGATTAAATTTTTTGAACAATTATTAACAGTATATTTATTTAAATGTTAAAATGCAATTTTTTTTATATTGTAATTTTTTATAAAGTAATGTGACTTAAAAAACAATAAAATAAAAATTTAAGTATGTTTACATATAAGAAACGACAAATCTAAACTAAAATGTCATTTAGACGTATTTAGTTGTCAAAAAAAAATTTGATTCGATATCTTTCACATTTCATTTCAATCAATAATCTTTTTTAAAGATTTGTGCAGCCAAAAAAATCAAAATTTACTTTATAAAAACATAAAATAAAATATATTATTTAGTACATTTTAAAGTGAAATTATGTAATCTTCAATTTAAAAAATAAATAAATAAATTTGAAATTAGAAATTAAATTGACATTTGTATTATAAATCTTTAATTAAGACAAAAATAGCATGTAAACTGCAACTTTGTTTATTAGCTGGATCAATTTAAAATAGGCGATTTGTTTCTGTGATATGTTCTGATGAGCAGAAGATCCGTTCAAATGAACAGAGCAGTTGTCGAGCCAAGCAGATTAGGAAAAAATTTTCAATTTATTTTTTAATGTTTATTTGTTGATTGTGTCTAAATTTAAAATTTTAACTAAGGACATAATTAAGTTAATAATTTTGAGTTTTTTGTTGAAAATAAATATATATCACATTATTTCTAGTTATATTTAATATTATTTTATGCCTGTTTGTAAATGGTGTTTTATTATATTTGAACACAATTTCTATTAAAGAAAATATAAATCATAGAAATATCTTCATATACCTCATTTTAAATTACATGTTAAAATACTTAAAGAATTTTTTGATACCACTCAAAAAATATTAAAAAATTCAAACTTCGGTTGACAATTAGTAATAAATTTTGACATTTACTATTTTTGTTACGTTAAATAAAATTTGTGTTAAAAAGTAAAAATATAAAAAAAATTTGCTAGAATTCCAATTTTACAAACAATCCAATTCTGTAAAACATTGGTGCTGCTCAGAGATCTGTTTATGAAATGCATTATTTTGGGTTTTAGAACAATGTTTTTTTTTGTCAGAATGTGTTCATTAGATGTTTTAAATTGTTCTAAGTTATATTTTTCTGTTCTCCTTTTTCCAGAAAAGTTTTGTACAACTTTTTTTGTCATTTATAAATTTATATTTGTTTTTTAGTGTAAAATGGCTATGGAGAATTTTGAGAAAAGTGTTAAGTAAAAAATTCTATAAAATACATTTTAAAACATTAAAAATTGTTAAAAAATGACAATATGTTTGCAAATAAAAAAAAAATAATATCAAATAAAATTTTTTTTTTTTAAGTTGCAGTTCTAATCAGCATAGGCGCCCACAGGTAGGGGCAAGGTAGGTCACTTGCCTCCCCCTGGCTTTTAAAAAAATTAATTATTAAATTTAAAAAATAAAAATAGAGGAATAGCAAAAAAATATCAAAACATTTAATTAAAAAAAAACCTTAGTAATACTTTTCAGAAGACCAATAACCACTATATATAAACCACTATATATAATATTTTTTCAAACGCTTTTTTTCCATTTTTCAAACTCTTTTTCACACGCTTTTTCATATCGATAAAAACTGCAAAAATTTCTTCAAAACAAAAGGAAGAGATTACTCCCAATGCATTTAAAAAAAAAATGTTTTTGTTCTAGTTTTAGTTTTTATAGCCAATATTCAAATTTTAGCATAGTAGGCTTTGGAAAAACTATTCTAAATATCTGAATATGATTTTGGAGTGGTGGGGTTGCAGTATTTCATTGTGATTGTGAACTCAGTTGATGCACGTTGAAAAATACATATATTATTGCTTTTAATTTTATAATTACTTATTTAAATGTTAAATTATTTTAATAATATTTTTCGAATATATCATATGTAACATATTAGTTTATTAGCTGGTAATATTAATCCATTTTATAAACTCAGTGAAAATTCTTGATACTATTTAAATAATACTGAAAAACCAGGTAAATAAATATATTTCTATTTTAATATTATTATATAATAATTCAATTATATATTAAAAATATTTCAATTATATTTAAAATGCATAGAAAAAACCATGTTTTTTTTCATGCATAAGATAAAGCAAGAAACATAATTTCATTTGTATAAGTAGTTTTTTCAATTATTATTTGATATTAATAGTGAAAAATATATTTTATGTTATTATCGTTTAAATTTTATTATATGAAAATATGGAATTACCTCAATGGTTTATTTTTAATTGTAATTTAATTTCTTCGGTGAATATTTTTTCTGTGCATTTTTTTATACCGTTTAGCAATCATTTATTGTGATTTGGATAATGAATTATATCTTTATCAGCCAGTTGTATCTTTGTTTTCAGTTAATGCAAAATTTTAATCCTTCGTAATGGATATCCGTAACTTCTTTAAGAAGCCCAGGTTAGAAGAATCAAAAGGCCAAAGTTCACCAACAATTATTTCTGAAGAATCAATGGAACAGTCGATAGTAATATTAATAATGAATCACTTCTTGAAGATTGTGCAAATACCTCCCATATTTTGGATATAGGAAATTTCTTGGAAACAGATATTGTTTTATCAAGTGAAACTCGATTCAAGGCATTAACTCAGCCTTGGGTACCAAATAAAGATTACGATTTTAAGAATGACTCTTCTGGTCCTCGAACTTTTCGTCATCAATGGTCATATTCAGAGATAAAAAAAGGAATATTATGCCGGTCATGTGTATTATTTAAACCGCATGTTGATAGAGGACTTCAAAACAGCTTTATTGTAAAAGAATTTACAAAATACTAAGATTTCCATGCTAGTATTAAAAAACATATAACAACGAAATGGCACTGCGAGTCATCGTCAAGTGCAAGTAATTTTGTTCAAATAATGCAACGGCAACAACTGAATGTTGTTGAACAAATTGCTTCATCTGTACATAAAGTTATTGAATCTAATAGGCAAAAATTATTGCCAATCATAAAAACTTTGGTATTTTGTGGAACACATGGCCTTCCTGTAAGAGGCAAAGATGATGAGCACAGCGTATTCCAAAATTTAGTAGATTTTCGAATTGAAGCAGGTGACTCGATTTTAAAAAATCATCTGGAAATATCTGCCAAAAATGCAAAATACATATCGGACAGAACACAAAATGAAATTATTAGTATTTTTGGAGATATTTTAAGAGAGCATGGTGGGAATGGTGTACAAAAACTTATTGAAGAACAATATCCTATGGCAAATTTCTTTCACTTCGCATAAACTGAATCTGGTTGTAAATGATTTTAATAATGTTCAAGAAATACGGAATACAGCCGCATCTATTAAAGAGGTAATTAATTTTTTCCGTGAAAGTCCTTTGAGAAAAAAGTACATACCGCGTATACCACCTTTTTGCGAAACACGTTGGACAGCAAAATATAAAAGTATTAGAATTTTTCACGAACATTTTTGCCCCATCGTAGAAGGATTACAACGGTTGACAGTAGAAGGAAATAATGTTAACACTCGACAACATGCTTTTCAATTATATCACGTTTGCAGTTCTTCAAATTTCATAATCTGTCTGCATGTTATAGCACAGTACTCAGCTTTACTCGAACCTGTTGTTAATATTCTTCAAGGACCTGAGCAAAACTTATTCTCTGTTAAAAACCAAATTAACACTATTAAAATAATTTTTCGGGATCACCGAGAAAATGCCGAACAACAATTTCATTCTGTCATGCAAAATGTTGAGAAAAACGTTCAACAAATTAATATTAAAATAAAGTTACCTCATCTTGCAAATAATCAAAAAAATCGGTCAAATGTACCTTGTGATTCACCTGAATTGTATTATTAAAGATCTGTTTTCATTCCGTACCTGGATTGGTTAATAATATCTTTAAATGCAAGATTTTCTGAAGAGAATGATTCGGCTTATTTACTTTTTCAGCTACATCCTAATAATATGCGTCAATTAGCAAAAGTGGAATATGAAGACACAATAATAAACATTCAGAATAATAAATAAAATCCTTTTATTAAATTTTTTTTATTGGTTATTAAGAAATTTTTGTTTTGCCCTCCCCAGGAAAAAATCTTGCGGGCGCCTATGCTAATCAGTCTCGATAGTTATGAGCCCCACAGTTTTGAGTATTTTTTTTGTGTAGTGCCTGTCGCTACGCAGCGGAAATTTGATATAGAGATTGCTTGCACCACCAGCACTTAATGCAGAATTTCATATTTTTATTATAGGTCTCTTCACAAACAAATAATTAAACTTAATTCAATTAAAATTGTTTGTCTCGTGAGGATGTTTTTTGAAAAAAAAAATTAATTGAGATATATTAATTTGGGAAACAGCTGATTTTGAAATTTCATTTGTTTATATTAGAAAATTATTTTAATATAAACAAATGAATTATATTATATTTTGTTTATATTAGAAAAATGTTGATATTTGAGACTGTTTTTTATTGCTAATAACAAATATATATGTATGTAAATAAGTTTGAAATTTAATAAGTCAAAGAAAAGTAAATTAATTTTAAATTGATTAAAAAAAAATTAATTAAAAAATTATTATTTTAGAAATTACTTAAAAAAAATTTAACTTTTTTTTATTAACATGAAAAATGTAAATATTTACCTTTTGTTTATAAACAAACCTGTTGTCATCAATTGTCAAAGTTAAATAACTAAATTAACTTTAATTGAATTATTTAAAAACTAGGCCTGAGGCTTATTATTTTTGAAATAATTGAATTAAAACATTCCGTTCGTTTGTTCCGTTTGTTCGAAAAGTGTAGCAAACTTTTTATATGGCAATGTCATTTTTCTAATTTTTTGATTGGTTGAAAAAGCAAACTACATAGTCATATAAACGAACGGAATTGAAATGTCAAATGAAAATGAAATTAAGTTTAATTTTATGTTCGTGAAGAGACCTATTGCCTATCTAGTAATAAGCTGTTAGAACAATAGGAAATAGGAAAAATATATATTTTATGTCAAAATTTTATAGGACTATTTAGACATACTAAAATTTAAATATTCAAAATTTTTAATGTTTTAGAATTTGTGACATTTATTTTTTTTTCCAGCTACTATAGAGCAATATCAAATGTTGACGTTTTATAAAAATATGTTTTATATAAAACAATTATATGATATTATTTTGTTTTAGAAGACAATCGTTTCAAATGTGAATAAATTTATTAGAAATTATACAATTGTCTTATACAAAAAAAACATTGACAGCTCATGGAATAACTCTATAGTTGGATGGTTTTCAATAGTTTTTCAATTCAAAATTTAATTGATTTTATAAATCTGAAAAAAAATTATATAATTTTAGTCAATTATCATCCCTATTCTAGTTCACTTCATATTAAGCGCATCTCTTTTAAAAAAATTATCGCGTCCCACTATTTTGAAAGATCTTTGTTTTTAGGTGATGTCATTTTTGTAAAGTTGGTAGACATTACTAATTTTTTGTTTTTTCTTTTGAGTTTTTGTAATTGTCAAAAATTATAAAAATATAAGTAATGTATGTATGAGTTTTTAGTTATTTGTTGATTCTTTTGAATCCTTTTCAAATCCTTTTTAATTACGTACACCTTATGCGTATGAAAGTTTTATGTATAATAATCTTTTTGACAAAAAAAATGCTATTGTATTTAATTTCTAGTTTTAGAATTTGTTTTTATTTAGACGTAGACAAATTTAGAAGTAATACCAATTTATCACTTCGTTTCGTAAGGTTCTCCTTCAAGAATATCCAAATATGATGATTTTGCCACCTGACATCACGTCAAATTGACAACAAGGCGTCAAAATCACTTTTGGGCCTTCAAGAATAGCCAATCATCACTTTTGTGATACTCACTCATCGTATGCTACGACTTTAAGAATAGGGTGCTATGTTTATTTTTTTTCCTTTTAACTCTAAGCTTATTAAAAAAATTGTTAACTTGTACTGTTTTCAGATTTGGGAATTTGGTTGTGAAAATTAGTTCCTAGTAATATAGGACATAGATTGAGAGTGTAATGAATACAATAATGCTTAATCTTATGCGCCGTTTAGTAACTTATACAAGAGTTATTATATTACTTTCTGTTAATAAATAAATAATATTACTAATAAAATTAATAGGTAGTATAATCTGCCACGCCTGAAAAGGAAAGGCATGCTTCACTCTCTTATCACCCCCGAGAGATATCTGATTTATCTGATCATTGCTTAAATCTAAGAAGAGAACTTTCAGTTGATAGTTTGGTGTCTTAAAAACTATGCTATAGTGCAGTTCCAAATATTGACGTTTAAAAAATGACAAATCAAAAATACGATATTTTTTGTTTTGTAAGTCTAAAATCGTACTAAATCTGAGTAAATTTAAGTAAAATTGTACTTTTATCTTAAACAAAAAACACATTGACAGTCCGTGGAACTACGCTTTTTTAGCTGAATTGACATTTCGGTATTTTCGGAATTAAAATTTCGTGTAAACCAATACTTTTGGACAAATTGAATGTGAAAGTACTAAAGACCAGTTAAAAAGCAATTAGAAACAGAAGTTTTTTTTCAATTGCGAAATAATAAATAGGAATGCTAATAAAACAGGCTTGTTTTACATTTAATTTGAGAAATTCAATTGTTTTACGAAATTTTTCAACCACTCTAATGGCTCAAATAAAGGTAGTTATGTAATATTTTTTTAAAACATGATTTTTATATTTTTTTTTTTATAAAAGGTTGGCGATAAACTTCCCGGAGGTGAACTTTATGAAGATTCGCCGGCAAATAAAATAAATATAAATGAAATATGTGGAAATAAGAAAGTCGTTATCTTTGGCGTTCCAGGGGCATTTACACCAGGATGTTCAAAAGTTAGTATAATTAATAATATTAAAAATTAGTACATACATATGTATTATACAAAATAAGATTATGACTTACGAATTTAATAATCAATGATTTGAATATTCATGAAGTATGATATTTCAAAAATACTTAGTTCACATGTTTCAATATTCTAATATTTTTTTATTACTCCATTTTCCATTATCAGAAAAATGGTTTAGAAGTTTTATAAAAAAATTTTATTTTTTTATAGACTCATTTACCAGGTTATGTTAATAGTGCCGAAAAATTGAAATCAGAAAAACATATCGATGAAATAATCTGCGTTTCAGTAAACGATCCATTTGTAATGTCTGCTTGGGGAAAGGAACACAATACTGGTGGAAAAGTTCGCTTATTAGCTGACCCAGCTGGTTAGCTTTTTGTATTTAATTAATTTATATTTTCTAATTATTTATAATTTTAGCTTCTTTTGTTAAAGCTTTGGATTTAACAGTTAGTCTTCCTCCATTAGGAGGTTTGAGATCGAAACGCTTCTCAATGGTTTGTATAAAATTATAAGAATTATATTATATTACTCATATTATTTTTATTGAAGATTGTGGAGAATAATAAAATCGTTGAATTAAATGTTGAACCTGATGGAACTGGTTTGAGTTGCTCTTTAGCCGAAAAACTTGGGCAAAAGTGAATTTAATTTGTATAAGTTATAGAAAGTTTGTTCTTCTATTGTTATGTCATATATGATCCAAAGTAATAAAAACCTGTTTTTGGAAATATTAATTTTTTATTTCTTATGTACGTATAAATTTAAGAAACTTAATTAGACTGATAAGTATAAGTAAACCAGTTATAAAAAATTTGAAGATCATTTTATGAAATGTTATTGTTTTTGTACACTTAAATAATTTGTACCAATACATAACGAAAGAATTATATAAGTATTGAGCAATAATTTTTCGAAGTATTAAGGAAATATAGGACTTTAAAAGCTTATAATTTTTAAATGGAATTTATACTTCATGTAAAAGTGATTAACGAATACTTATATCCTAGACTAGGGGTATTGCAAAGAAAACTAAATTAGTTGATGAACTTTTTCAAAATCCTTTTACGACAAAATAATTTAGAATTTGATATACTCCTATTTTTTATGTTTTTAATATATCAATTATAATTTCATGAATCGTAACTTTTCTCTTACTTAAGCAACATTAGTGTTGCATAACCGTAATAATAAGTATCAGTGCACAATACACATTGTTTAAAATAAAGCACTTTATAATTTAAATTTATGTTGGATCTACTTTGATAAGTAATAAGTAAGTTTATTACGTAAGACAGAACTAAAAAACGAAGCCACGACAATGAGCACAAATATTTATTGAAATTCTTGTATGTAAAATATTTTTTATGAGGATAAATCTGATTTGTCTTTTACAACATATTTTAAACTAAACAGAATATTATAGTCTAACCGTTACTATTAAAAAATTTTAAAATTTCTATGCACAAATTAACAAAGAATCGATTGCTAACAATCGTTTGAAATTTAAAGGGTAAATTAAATCAATTATCTTATTACAAAAAATTATGAACAAAAATTCTTTATTGTTGAAGTAATAAAGCAGAACCGAATTACATTTAAGTGAATAAAATTTTCACGTTTCTTATTTTTTCCAATAAAATTACATTTTCTTTCACCTTAAAGAAATAAAAGAAATTCCGATTATAATATAATTTTGTTTTAGATAAAATGCGCCTATAAAAAGAAATTTTGAGATAAAAATACCTCAGTACACTAATAGATCGAATCGGGAATAAAACAAAATCAGTGATTAAGAAAGTGTTTTAATTTTAAGTATAAACCAGTAACTATTATTTATTTAAAAAAAGTTATGAAACTAATTTGTTATTTTAAAATATTTTCATATGCTTGGTTTTGTTGTTTTTATTATTTCAAAATAAAATCACAAAATTTTATTGAACACAAAAATGAATTCAAAAAATCAATTAAATACTACATATATAACGGTAATAAATATATATTAAATAGTTATGATAAAAATGCAAGACCTATTGCTTACAAAAAACAATATGAAATATATTTAACTAAAAGATTAAAAGTTGAACCCTTTATGCAATTAATTTTAAGAACTAAAATAGATAAAAAAAACACAACATTTTTATTTCCTAAATTTCTTGAAAACATTGAAATTAATTTTTGGAAAAATAAGAAAAGATTTAAGTTAAATATATACAAAAAAAATAATTCGGTTAAATATGAACAAATAAATAAGTTCGTAGAAATAGTTAATTTGGAAAAAATAGTGCACATCAGATCATTACAACACATGAAGATGTTAAACAACAAAAACTTGTTACAATATCGAATTTATCAAACACCTAAATGTGTACTCCAACATCATAATAATATTTATGTAAAATATTCAAAAAATACTGATAAGATTAGAAATTATGTAAAATGTAAAATTAGTGTCATTTATTACTGGACAAATAATGGTGTCAATCATGTAACATTTAAACTTAATAGACTGCTACCTTATTATAAATTACCTAATCAACTAAAGTACCACAGTAAAATTAAAAGCCGTCAAATACAAAAGATAAATAAAAAATTACCTGAATCTAATTTCAATCAATTTATAAAAAAAAATAACAGAAATTCCCAATATAATATAACACTAAGAAGGAAAAAAAGATCTAATTTTAATAACGATTACGACGAACGTAATGTAAAAAAACCTCAAAAGTTTGAAAATAAGCGAAAAGGAAATGAAAAAAGACAAATAAACAAGACTGAAAATAATTCTGCAAAAAAGAAAAGGAAAGAATTGAAAACAACTGTTTATAACGAACAATTAAAACAAAAGTTTGGACATCGAAAAGTGCAAAATAACAAAGGTTACCATAATACTTTCCACAAAAATGAACTTTCAAGTGATTTAATTTTTTATTATTGAAACTATTAGAGTGTAAAATAAATGATTTGTTAAAAATAAATTTTATTAGAAAAAAAATGTTAAGTAGTTTTAGTTTGTAACCATTTATATTTTATACAATAATTCTATAAGGAATTCTTTATATGTATGTATCTCTGAGTTCTGATGAATATATTTCCATAATTTCAAATAATTTCAAAATGCTTGGTATTTTTAATTATTTTACGAAAGCGGATTAGAGGAGACTGTACATAATATAAATTTTTAATTCCATTACAATTAGATACATTAGTAAATTTCTAATAATAACATTCAAAACTTTTCTGAACACACGAAAGTTGATAAAATGGTTATAAAAACGGTTGTGTTGATAGGACTAGAAAATTTCATCTTTATATCTTATATAAGTATAAGATATAAAGATGAAATACATTATATATATTTATGTATATTATATAAGTAATATTTTATCAAAACAAGGAAGATTATAGTTACCCTTGTCAACTTTTAGATAACCGTGCATATCCACTATGATTTATAAAATAAAATAAATCGTTATTTAATTTCCGTATGTTATTAGATATTTTGAAAAAAAAAATATAAAAAAAAAGTAAAATAATTAAAAACAATTTGACTCATCCTACCCCATAATTTTTGATTAAAAAAAAAAATAAACCATAAAAAAAAAATTAGTCCACCCTACTTTGTCAAGTAACTTGCGCTATTACTTTACCTGTCCAGTTTTAATTTTAACCTCGTAGCTTCATTAAATTCACTGGTATCGAATTGACAAATTTGTATGGCAGCTCCTCGAAAATGGAGCTGTATTTTAAAACTTCCTATTGGTGCTATATAACAAACTGTGTGTAATTTTCATCCTCGTAGTATGATTAGTTTTGAAGAAATTTATATTGGAGCAAAGAAGTTGTATGGCAGCTCCCCGCAAATGGAGCCGGAACACCTCAACAGTTTGAAGCTTCTTTTTTTAAAAGTATAATTTGGTTAGAAGCATTTATGTTTTTTTAATTATAAACGATAATTTTAATTTTTTTTTTAAAGTAGATTTTCTGTTAAATATGTCGTTATCGTTATTATAAACAATATCGTTATTTTTTAATTAACAATTATGTACATATTTAAAATTATATATGAAATTAAAAGCATGAATTAAAATTAGTCCTATGCTAATCTATAAAAAAAAAACTTATAATCGATATTTAATTGTATATCGAAGATGTTTTAAATTGTAAAATGATATATATATATATATTATATATATAAAATGAGTCATAAAAAGAATAAAGATTGTTATCTTTGATTGAAGAATTTCCACTACATTATAATAGACTATAATAGATTTATAAACTATCTTCAAAATTACTCTATACTGAATTTATTTGTAATACGTATTTCTTCAAAATTAATATCAAATCCAAAATGATTTCTGGAAATTTCTTAATTCCAAGATGAATATAACGAGTTTTCTTTTCATATGAAATACAATATGGCGTTTCAAATATGGATTCTAAAATCTAAATTATTCAATTTCGCTCCTGAATATTCTTCTCTACCTTTTGTAGGTGAATTGATTCTTTCTGATTTGTTTTTGGCTATCTTTCACAAAACTACTAATAATATTCCAGGATGAGAAGGTATTTCGGAAATTTTACCTAACATGTTTTAAAGCCCTTTGGTCCTATGTCATTTTAATTAATATTTAATTCATCTTTAAATTTAAGAGTTTTCCTCTCTATTTCTAAACACTCATATATTAGACATATTCATTAGGTAAAGGCCAAAAATTAAATTATTAATTATCAACTGTTTCCAAAACTTTCTTCCCTTTCTTAGAACTTTCAGCAAAAAATCTAAAACTACAAAAAAATGGATTTCCAGATATTTTTGTGAAATTGGCCGAATCATATTAATCTGATAGGACTTACAGTTTCTTATTTTAGGAACTTTACTTCCAAGCCTTTTAAAGCTAACTCTGGAGTTCCACAAGGCAATTATTACGAACGTCAAACTTATGCGTGTGACATGAACGTTTTCAAATAAATTAATTCTCTAAAGTCTAAATAACACTTTGCTTTTACAGAATTATTTAGATAATATAACATTCAATAATTTAAAGATTTCAGATAAAAGATTTCTATATTTTTTTTTAAGTGATTTGTTATAATTATTGTTTGAAAGGAATTAGCATTATTAGAACCAATTTTATTGTTAAAGACGTAGGCGTTTACCTTCTTGATATAAGCATAATTTTAAACTTCATTCCTGTTATTTTATATTAATAAAACTAATTCTAAAACTAATAAAATAAATAAATATATAAAAAAAAATTGTTTTATTATACAGGGTGTTCCCGACTCGATGGTCTTCCTTCAAATGGGTGATCGGTCATATCGAGCAGAACAAAAAATTGTATGGGAGGGGGGGGGTCTATTTTCATTAGTTTAGAAGTTATTGGGCCTTAACGGTTTTTCGACCATAATTTAGTTTTATTTCGATAAAATTGGAACCAAATAAGATAAAACAAAAATAAGTATAGCATTTAAATGCTTATTAATGCAGATTTCTAAATTACTATCAAACATTACTCTAAAGTTTCTCAAAACTTGAATTGTATATATTTTTGTATATTCAAAATTTAATTATTTAAAAATAAGATTATTATATAGGTTTTGCACTTCAAAACCATCCTTTTGAAAATCAAAACCAATCTTTTGAAAATTAAAACCAATCTTTTGCAAATGAAATTCAACCTTTTATAAAAATATACGTAAAAATAATTTTTTACCTTCAGGGAACTTGGAAACTCGTAAGTTATAAAAGTGAATTAGAAATTAAGGAGTTTTATTTATTTCGAAATACATATTTATATATTATAATTTGTACAACACGATTTCGTCGAAGTTGAGCTTATAGTTGTCTGTTTAAATTTGAATCTGATGAGTATGATAAATGTTTTCCACTCATTTTAGTCGTATGTAATTATTTATTTTTTTATTTACTTTACGAATTTTTTATAATTTCAAATAAAATTGTTATCATAAAGGAAAATTATGCTGCTTACTTAGGCTATGAAATATCCAATTATTACGTACTTGTTTTTTAATTAATTAATTATTATGTTTTTGCGTATGTTTTTATTAAAGGTTTAATTTGATTTGAATTACAATTGAAAATTGAATTTGCAAAAGGTTGGATGTGAATTTCATAGTACGACTTATAAAAATTCAAAACGAATCATATCAGATTCATTTTTTTTTTTTTTTTTTTTCTTTATTTCAAAATCTTAATAATTGATTTTTGGTTTGCATACGACCCTGGCTTTCGCTGTGGGTCTAATAGAATTATAAATAGTTTAGTTGGTTGTTGTAGTTATATGATTTGTTACAAAACTTAAGGTTATTTCAATTCTTAATTAAAAATTCAACTTTATGATATTAAAAACAAAATTACTCAATACTTTTGGAAATCAATACTGCTGGGAATTGTTAGACAATGTAATATATTGGACAATAAACTTTTTAAACAAAATTATATTATTTAGTGTTTTTATTTCTGACGGTAGTTCATTAAATAATTTAAGACAATTGTACAAGCAATTTTTTTTTTTTTGCTTACCAGTTCTAAAGAATGATAGGGAGTAGTTAAATTTATTTCGTGTATTGTGATTGTGAATGTCAACCATACGATTAAGAATGAAATTGTGCTTAATTGAATTATTAATTATTTTAAAACCCATTAGATAAAGTTCTCGTTTACATATGTTTTCAAAACTTAAATATCTATCACTATAAAGTGATTCGATCGGAAATCTTATTGGAAGTTTGTGAATTATTTTAATTGCCTTTTTGTTTAATATATCCAGCTTATTGGGTGAAGTACACCATAGTGGATTTCGATACGTTATATTCGACAAGATATTGAGCAATAAATAACAAATATTTTGTGTAAAAAAGTTTCGTAGTCGTTTAAGAATGAAAAAATGTGGGGAAATTTTCCTGACCAAGTAATCTATATGTACATCCCACTTACATTTCCAACTTACCTCCTAATTTCCCTCTAATATCCTATTTTCCTTCCCTTTCCAACTAAATCTACATGGAAAAAAAATAAAAAAAACAAAAGGTTGGTTTTGGAGTGCAAATCCTGTATGTTCGATCCAAATTTTAATACTTAATAATGATATACAAGTATACTTAATAATGATATACGTATTTCCAATAAGGTTTTTTAAAATTAAATAGAAAAGAACTTATTTTATACTTTATTCTGAATTTGACAGCATATTAAATATTAGTAACAAATAATAAGTTAGAGTTATTAATAAAAAGAATAGAAAGAAAGACAAAAAAATAAAAAAAAAACCAAAAATTGTTTAATTGTTTTACAATGTAAATTAATACAAAGTTTGTATTACGAATCTGAAAAATTAGCAATTTAATGGAAAAATTTGAAATTTAAATTTAAATCATTTAGAAACCAAATGTTTTATTTTACTTAATTTTATTTTATTTTATTATTAATTGGAATCATAAATATTTAATTTAATTAAACTACCTTTAAGATATATTTACTTTTTTAAATAACTCATAATATCTGTTTTTAAATTAAGTTGAAATATAAATGAAATAATAAAGAAAAAAAAAAAAAATATGTTGTTTTGGTTTTATTTATTATTTTAAATATTATTTAAATACATTTCATTCCCAAAATATTATATACTTTGCGTAGACTACTTTAATTATGAATCTGCTTTAAAACTGCATATTATATATATAGTTCGCAACTTCTTCTATCAAATAATCTGTTTGTGTTGTTTTTTTTTTCTAAACGATTAATATAATAAATTTAATTTATTTACACAATTTAATTTTTATTTATTTTATTATTATTCTATTATTATATACTTATTATTGTTATTATTTTATTACTAATGACAAATTTACATATACGTAAATAACAAATAATTTAAAATTTCTTAAAAATAATAATAATAATTAATATTATATTTTAATCTAAAAACAGATTAAATTTTATTATTATTTTATTATTAAGTTCGTTATAGCTGGCCTTTAAAACCTTTGCTAGATGCCTATCCAAATAATACTGTACCCATTATAATAAAATAATAATATAGTCTATAATTAACTAAATCAGTGAATATTCTGAAAATAAATTATAAAAAATAAAACCAATGTATTATTTACTATAGATAAAATAATTTAAAATTTAACAGAAACAAACGAAGCATAAAAAAAAAATTAATTTTAGTTAATAATTAATATATTACTACAAATTTTTTCACTTATTTGTATTTTGGGTTTTTTTTATATATTATTATAGTTATTATATTACCATTTTACTTATTAATTAATTGTATATATATATATATATGTATATGTATTATATTTTTTCGAAATCTCAATATTTTCTTACTCTTTTTAATTCTTCTTTTATTTCTATAGGATTTGTTTTGTTTTTAATTAAGAAAAAAAAAAAAAACAAAAAATAAAGCGTTCGAAATAAAAAATCATTCTGGTCAAATTTTGTTAATTTAACCTTTTATAATCCCATCATAATGTAGTACAAGAGATTGACGATAAGAAATTGGAGAAAAATATTTTTAATATTATGTAAATTAAATTAATTATATAAATTAATTATATGATCGAAGATTTTATGGCTATATGTTTCCTAAAAATTTTGTCAATCTAGGGCAAGTCGTTTCAAGTATTTGACATATAGCTTCTTTTTTGATATGAGCATAACTTAATATTTAGTGAAATTGAGTATCTGAAATTTTCTCAAAAGTAATAAATTAATAAGTACATAGTACAAAATATAGTTGATCTATTTCAAGACATTCGTATATCTGTCATGCCACTTATAATTTCTTTTATAAATAAGTCTGACACCAGAGTCTAATAAGTTGTCATTATTTTTAATATCGAGGTGATAAATTAATAAACATAATCATTTAATGTATAAAATTTATTATATTAAAAGTTACTTTAACAATAGTTCTTAATTAAAATATTAATAAAAATAGGTTTAATCGTCAAAAGGGTTTGCAATAAGACTGACCTATTTTATTCTGAATTTTTAATAATCAATTAAAAGTTTTTCAACTTATTGAGCGGGTGTTTTCATATGAAAGTTATGTATTTCAAATTTTAGTAAAAGTATTTTACATAGGATGATAATAATATGTTTTATTATATATAAAGTTATGCTCATATAACTTGACATAAAATAGTTTTATGGCAATTATGCCTGGATCCTTGAGCTAGTTGACAGTAAAACTGGCGTTTAGCAAACTGGTTAAGTAAAAGTAGTGAAAACTTTAAAAATTCTATCCTATCCTGCTGACCCTATTATATGACTCCATTAAAAACTGTTCTTTTTTATTTATTATTTCAAAAATAGCTAATAAGAAAAATTAAAAAGATGATCGGAAAAATTTTTACGGTGCATTTAAACAAAATTAGAAGATTAAAAGTACAAAAAAAAAATGATACTAAATAAAATAAATAAGAATTCAATTGAAAATTAAGTTTAAGTTTAATTATTATTTGGAATTAGACTTAAATTTAAAAGAATAATAAAAATTTATAATAATACATAAATTTATATGCGGGGTTTATATATTATACGTGTCTAATAATGCATATTGATGGTTTTTTTTTAAATTTATGTATAGGCAAGTTTTTAATTTGATCATCTATTTGATTATAGAATGTATAACTGCTATTGATTATAGGATCAAGTCCATGTAACCGAGTTAGTTGACATTTCAATTAATTTTCCGATCTTGTATTATATAATTAATAATGTAATTTTTTCATTTGATATAATTTATTGTAATAATTAAGTTTTAAAATGTTATATTTATAATGCATTGTATTAGTTGATGTTCTTCTAGGTAGACCAAATAAA
Source organism: Dolichopus griseipennis (assembly GCA_963082915.1). Lineage (NCBI taxonomy): Eukaryota > Metazoa > Arthropoda > Insecta > Diptera > Dolichopodidae > Dolichopus > Dolichopus griseipennis. The sequence continues at coordinate 124,340,486 of OY720442.1, read as the reverse complement.
ATCATTAACTGTCTTATTATTATTAAAATTCTTATTAAATGTGTTCCCCCAACCTACATATTCATATACCGTATGTATCTAAACTATGAATTAGTCTGCAATATATAGACATTTATATTTTATCCGTTACTCTATTTCTCTATGTTAAAAACAAAGAACAGCCTTGTAAAATATGTAACAAACGCTGAACTGTATTATCATCAAAAATTTTTAATTAACTCTTGTACTATACGATATAATTTTATTCAATAATGTTTGTATGTGGTAGAGAATGTTGATGATGCTTAAAAATTTACGGAAATCTAATAAATCTTGTATTTTTTTTTTATTGTTCTGTTATTTTTATTTTAAACTTTGAGTTTCTTTGTTATATTTTTATTGTGTGATACATATATATGATACACATTAAAAACTATAAAATATACAAAATTTAACTTATTTTATTTGATATGTTGTTAAACCAAGTTAAACTGAACTTAGGAATTTAAACTTATATAAAATTTTATTTTCAGTTGTGTTATATAAATGGTAGTCCTTAAATGTGAATTTCATTAACGTTTAATAAGCTTACATGAACGTTTAATGTTAAATAATTTATATCATAATGAGAACTTTTAATATTCTATATTTTGTTTTATTCTTATTTACAGTTTATACTGTAGCAGAATTTCGTAAGTTTTTCAAGTCATTAACAATTTTTAAAAATATTTTTATTTAAATTATATAAGAATAAGTTTTGATATTCATTTATTTTTTTTTTTATTTTTTTAGCTGCTGACATAAAAAGATGCAAGGCTGAAGATGTTGTTTGTATTACAGATACTATTAATGATATATTAAGAAAAAATCCTCATGGAAGAGATGATATTGGTTTACCAAATATTGATCCCTATAAAGTGAAAAAAATTGTTTTATCTGATACAAGACATTCAAGTTCATTAAATTTGGATTTAACATTCTTTGATGTTGAAGTTATTGGTTTAACAAATGCTAAAGTTGAAAGATCTGTTGGATTTCAAAAAGAAGCAAAAGATAGTAAATTTGAAATCTATGGTTTATTACCAAAATTAGAATTAAATAGTAAATATGAAGCAAAGGGTCGTATATTAATATTACCAATTGAAGGACAAGGAGATTCTAAAATTCTTGCAACTAATGTTAAAGTATCAATTAAATTTAAACCATCAGTTGTTACTAGAGAAGGAAAAACATTCTTTGAAGATAATAAAGTAAAAGTTCTTTTGGAACCAGAAAGGTATGTTTTAAATAATTTTATATTTTTAATTTTTATAATAAATATAATTAAAAACTAAATATCACATAAATAAAAATAGGTTACAAATTAAATTGGATAACTTATTTAATGGAAATAAGGAGTTAGGTGATAATATGAATACATTTTTAAATGAAAATTGGAAAGATGTATGGGTTGAACTGGCACCAAATGTAAATGCAGCTATGGCAGATATATTGAAAAATATTTTGTCTGATGTATTTAAAAAAATAAATTATGATGAATTCTATGCTTAAAATGCATTAGAATGATATATTTATGACAATATAATGTGATATGAAATTTTTAATTTTACTAAAATATTATTATATTTATATAATTTGATTTAAATGACAATACAATTTTTTTTTAAATAAATATTTTAATTATAACAATTTTATTCTTAGTTGTTTCATAATATTTGTTTTATATGTTAATTAATTATATTGTACATTCGTTCATTACAAACACAAATATTCTTGAAGTAATAAAATGTTTTAAATATTTAAAATTTTAAAATACAAGGGAAATATAAAAAAAAATTTGTATTATTATACTGAATTGATTCCTATTTATATATATTATAGTTTTAATTTAAAAATTTGTTAATTTTTTATAGGTATTGTTTTTTAAAATAATTGAATCATTTATATGAACTTTAAACCATTCCATTACCATTTAATCCGTATAAATACTATTAAAAAATTACTTTTTAATTATTATTCTTTAATGGAAAGAAGTCTAGAATCTTATACTATGCAAGATTCAATTTTTGATAAGTTTATTTTAAAATATGGGAACCTCGGTGATACTGTGAGTAAGCAAAAATGGTTAATTAACCGAGAAAGTGTGGTTTCAAATCTCGTACTGGTCACAATTCTTTAATTTTAAGAAAAATTACTGAAAAACATGTTTCTTTACAAATCCGGGTCGTTATCTTATTTATATATATGGTATAAATATGAATTATATTATATTATTAACAAAATAACTTATAAATTAATAAATGGTAGTTCTATCTTATCTTATATCTAAAAAAAAAAACAGCCATTCTTTACTCCATTGCATATTGTATGTGGCAGGGAACTGTCTATAAATAAATATTACTATAATAATTTCATATTTGAATTCTATAAATTTTAACAATAATTAGCTGTTATACGATCTTAAAATCTTTTGAATTTTTATTATAATAATCTCATCTGAGTTGTAAAATCTGATAGATAATACATTACATTTAATATAATTATCAATGGATATAGGTCTTAGGTTTGAGTTTAATTCTATATTGTAACATATGAATGCCATTTTTGAATCATATAGGAGTGGAAAAGAAAAAATTTAGGATAGTAAAACACCAATGATCGATATACATTATGCTTATATAGATAATATAATAGAATATAGAGAAAAATTAAAGCTTTTAAAAATATCATATTATATATTATTGAAGATATTTTTTTTTTAATTTCCAAATTAAACCATAATAAACTTAAATAACACAACACATTGAACTTAGAAGTTTAAAACTACATCAATCCTACTAATGGCGAAGTTGTTAGAACGTCGGCTTTTCAATCAAAGAGTTCTTGGGTTCAAACCCTAATCAGATCTTATCTAAAAAAAAAATATATTTTATAATTTATATATACACCTCGTATATATTTTCCAGACCTGAGAGAAAGGAGGACCCACTCTCTCATCACATGTGGTAGGGGATTATATATATAATATATAATAAATAAATAAATAAAAAAATAAATTACATCAATTCACGTAAACAGTTTACGTAAAAAATAATTCTTAGAATAAATAAAAAAACTGAAAATTAAGAATAATAATTAATTAAAAGAACTTTTAAAAAATAATAATTAAATAATTAAATATCATGATTCATGAGTTCAAATTTTTCTTATTTAATTTTTAAATTCTTATTTTTTTTTTTTTTTTAAATTTTTTTTGATTCTGATCAAAAGTAATTAATAATTAAATTAATGATAAATATTGAATATTCATATAGGAGTATCTATAAGAATTATATTCTTGTATATGCTAATTAAAAAATAATTAATTAAAAAAAGGTAAATAGAAAACAAAATAAAGATAAAATTACACAGAAATAAAATAAACATAAAAAAACATTCTTCTTTGTGTTAAATCATTTAAAATTTAAATTAATAAAATATGTTTTGAATATATTTATAATAGTTTATTATTATAATTAATCAACATTAAGCTTATAAGTAAAATAAATTAAAGTTTTTTTTTGGGGTTGGGGTCGAAATCTCGGTTTAATAAATCCCTTTTTCACAAAATTTGCGTTTCAGAAAATCTTGTTTTTAAAAAATCTATTTGTATAAAACCTTTGTTTAGAATCTCGAAATAAAATAATCTCCATTTAGAAAAACTCTGTTTTTTTATATCCTGGAAAAAGCTGATAATTTTGATTTTGTTTCCAACTCTAAAATTCTTAAAAACGAGATTTTTTAAAAAATATAAGATTTTCTAAAAACGAGGATTTCCAAATTCGAGATTTTAAAAAAAGGATTTACTAAACCGAGGCTATGTTCTGTTCCCTTTTTTGTGCTATACCAACATTCTTATGGCATTTAAATACAAAATATACAATAATATTATTTATTATGTTGTTTAAAGTTTAAAGTTTTGGAACGATCGTGAAATAAAATGGAACAGTTTTGTGCGTCAATTGAATTAAAGTTCAAAGACTATAAAACCTACAAAGATCGAATTTTCAAATACTCATGTGAAATGAAAATTTTCAAAAAAAAAATCTGTATTATTTTTTAACTTACAAATTTCTAGTAATTTCAGTTTTCAGTAGGTTCTACTAGTGTTGCATTGCCCAGCCCAGTCTTTATATAAAAAATATAAACATCATTTATGAGTTGTAATAAATAGATCAAAATTTTAGATATAAATAATTAAAAAATTTTTAATAATTTGTTTGGTAATTTGGTTATCTTTTATTTTATAAAATAAAAACAAAAATAAAATGTATATTATATTATTTTTATTTTCAATGGGATAGATTGGTATTATCTTGGTTTAAAAGGATGAAGTGCCTTTAAAACTTTAATCAAACTAAAATTTTTATCAAATTTAAAAATTTCTTAATATTATATTAAACTCCTCATTATTATTAAAATTTATAAAATTAAAATATTTAACTTATACTACCTGTAAGGGTTTAGAGAAAAATTTACAATATAGATAATATACAAGAAATAATGAAAACTTGTCACTTGTTTTAGGATGAAATAATAAAATTCCATACGCCATATATTGAAAGAAAGGCATATTTTTTTTTTATAGACTCATCCTATAATTTTGGAAAAACTTTTTTTTATAAAATTTTTACATAAATTTTATAATTACGATATCTTGTGTCAAGATTTTAAAAAATTTAGATCAGATTTGAATAAATTTTATTTCTTAAAAATAATTTTAGCTTTTTCCAAGAAAAAAAAACTATAATAGTTTTTAAAATTTTAAAATATAATAATTTATATTAACATAATTTTCATCACATATAGATGATCACCTTTTTTATTGAGCTAAGTTATTCGATTCCAAAGCTAATCATAAATTATAAATTATTTTTGATACGGAAATCTCGGAAATCGTTATGAATAGATCACTTCCAGAAAAACAGTTTGTAACTTTTATCTTCCTTTTCATCTTCGTTGTTGATCTTTGATGGTCAGACACTAATGGTTTTTTTCCTAATTTATAGTTTTTTATTTTGGAATTTTTCTTATACATATATAGTTTATAATAATTATTATTAATTTGTTCTTATTATTATTATAACTTACAATTATGTAATTATTTTATATATATATAGAGTAACTTAATAAAATATATGTTATTTTAACTATAAAATTAATTATTATTTATAGTAAATTGGTCTCCAAAATAATGTATCTGCAAGCATGTATTAATTAATGTATTTTAAATTACATATTATTTTTTTAACAATTTTGTTATTCCTCTGATTATAAGTACATCCGCTTGAAATGTCTGATGCATTACCCCCCAGTGAGCAATTAATGATTTATGTACAGCATACAATTTATTATAAATGTTACAAATTCATATTAAAATTCTTTCTGTTTTAAGAATGATAAAAAAAAAAAATTAAAATATAAATATTATAGGTAATAATGAAGTATCATAATCCATTTTTTTCAATTCATATATTGTTCCGCTTTTTCAATTATGACTTGAATTTGCAAATATTTAAATACTTATACTATATAGGTACCTACCTAATATAGCTGGTTTTTTTTTTAAATAAAACAAAAAAATTAATAATCATAATAAATAATACAAAAGATATAAAAGAATGTGTGACATAAAATAAACTTAATTACTTAAAATATTAATATACGTTAATTTTTTCTAGTAAATCTAGTTTTTAAAAAAAAAAAAATTAATAATAATATTAACATATTATATACATATGTATGGATTTAAATTAATATACATATATTATAATCTGTGATCTGTAGGTACCTACATACATATATTATTATATTTTTTATTAAAATATGTAGGTACCTTAAAATTTCACAAAATAATAAAATAAAAGTTCATATATTAATATATATGTATATAAATTGATTAAAAATCAATTAAAAAGCATTATAATTTTTTTTTTTTTTAAAAAAGCATGCATTATTTAATTTTATTAAATGCACAGAAAATTTCGATCCAAACAAAGGTACACGAAAACTGGAATTTGACAAAACTAAAAATTTTTTTTATTTTGATACAGAACGCGTTTAAACTTTAAGTGATATTATCACTAATTGATCATTAATCATTATTAATAATTAAAGTTATTTTTTTTTTTTGCTTTTGTTTCAAATTTTAACCTTTAAGTGGACAATCGGTTTAATTATGCCCAACTATAACTTTTTTTTTTTTTTATATAATTTGAAATTATACAATCGATTGTTGCGACGCGCTGACATCGTAAATGTGTTAGTGACGTCGTGAATACAATGTCGCATGATCGTAAATGTAAACTACAAAAATTTTACTTTGTCTCATGATTGTAAATTCATTTTACTTTGTATTTGCAAATTTGCAAAGTCGAAATTTGCGACCCATAAGTATTTATTTGAAATTTGCAAAGTCCGAGTGCGAATCCAGTTGATTTTTTTTTTGTGGTGGTGAAGTCCCTAATTTAAAAAAAAAACCATGGAAGAAAAGTAAATAAATATTAATCTATACTTCTCAAAGATTGTTTCTGTAGAAAAAAATTAAATTTTTAACATTTCATTTTGACTCAATCGGAATTGTAAACAAAATACATTGTATTTTCGACAGAATGTGTTCAGAAATTTTACATTGTGTTATTTTCACATTGTATCAGGTTGAAGTTTTTTTACGACATTTACGATGTCACCCACGTTCACGTGACGCTTCGAAATGTCAAACAAATATTAAATCTGCATGAAAGTATATACAATCGATTACTGTGAACGCGATTCTGACAGAGTTTCGCGATTATTCTAAACGCGAACGTGACGGTGCAAATTTATAAATACATATTATAAATAAAAGCGTTGTGTTCGCGTTTATAATATAAAATAAAAGCGTTACAATTATAAACGTCTTGCCAACGTCATTATCATCGAGTATAATTCTATCATAAAACAAAAGAAACTTTAACTACCTATTCTTTTATTATTTAAATTATTCTGGAAAATTTTCTTTTATACTGAATATTGCAATGCAACGCTTGAGGGTTGAATGGAAAAATTTATGATGAATTTATGATGACTGGAACTTTTCGGTTTTTTTTTATTTTTTTTAAATTGCTTTAAATTATTTAAATATGTCCAATAAAAAAAAACCAAAAAAAAAAATAAAGTAAAAATCGTTAAAAAAAGTGATAAACATGTTGACAATTATTTTTAAACATCTGAAGATGAATTTTAAGGTATAATATAATATATAATATATATATACGAGTGTTATATATGAATAATTAAGTTTATGAGTGTTATATAGGAATAAATATTATATTAAAAATAAATAAACTAATTAATTAAATTAAATAAAAAAAAAAATAAAAAATAATAAACAAATTAATAAAATTTTCAGACTAAGAGTAATTATACTAATTAAAAATTTTATTTCATGTTTTACTACCAAAAAGTTCAACAATAAGAACTAAAGTTTAAAAACTAATTAAGTTACATAATACTACATATAGATATGTAGTTAAAAGAACCATTAAAAAATTAAAAATGTATATGAGCGTCATTTAATATTACAAACTTTAAAGTCTTCATATAGCAGAATTTTAAAAATTGTTAAAAATACAACAAAATAGAACAAGTTTAAAGTAATTTTGTAACAAAATTTAATAAAAATATCTGTAGATATTGTAGATATTTTTGTACAATAAAATTAAATACATTAATCAGAAATGAATCTTGTTTTTTTAGGTATTACATAAATTTAAAAAACTAAACCTGATATTATTTGGTAAAAGAATATATACCTACATGTAATTTAAATTACATTTTAAAAAAAGGTTCCTATAAAACTATTTAATTAATTTAAAATGACAGATTTTATTAATATTTCTTTATCTTAGTATTATTATATTCTAAAATTTGTTTTACAAAAAGATTCTTAATGGATTTTAGGATCTTCCACTGTTCATATTCCACTATCTCTTTCTGTATCATCCTCTGTCTCTATCTAATTAATATAAATAATTTAAATAAACGGTACTATTATGCACTAATTTGAATCAAATAGAAGTTATAAGAATGAATTCTATGCTAATTTCAAATTAATTATTGATATTTTTTAAAACCTAATAAGGAAATAAATTATGTATTTATATCTTAAGATGCAATAATCAGAGGAATGGTTATCTTGTTTAATTTTTTTTTTTTGTTGTTTTCTTTTCTTTATTTTTGGTTCTTATTTCTGCTTAATTTTGAAATATTGAATACAGTGAAAACCGCTTTTAGTCACTATTGTTTATAGTCATGATTCGCTTATAGGCCAATATTTTATTGGCGACATTTTTATTATTATTTCTCTTTGTATTTACTTTCGTTTATAGTCACAAATCTGTTATAATCACACTTTTTTCTTGTAAAAAGTTAATAAATTCATATTATTTGATATCGTTTATTGTCACATTCAGATGTCACATCAATTTTTTTAATTTTTTTGATGCGGCAAATATTTCAAAAAATTTTTTAATTCCCAGCGACTTTAATGAGAAATATTGTAAATAAATGTTTGTTTTTACAAACATATGTCTTGTAAATTTTTATGTAGTTTTAGCTTTGTATGTAAAAGGTTTGAATTTATGAATTTTATTTGGTTTTCTGGTAAATTTCTATTATGTACGTAACATATGCTGTGGATTATAGTGCAAATCTCTTATTTTTTTGTTTTTGTTATTTCTTATTTGTTTGTTATTGAGTTGTTTTTAATTTAGTTATTTTATTAGTAAATTACATAAAAAGTACGTATTAAATATATAAAAAGCTAATTTTATTGAAATTTTCTTTAACAGGAAACCTTAATTCTAATAGTTCGTTTATAGGCACATTGCACTTATAGTCACAAAATATTGTGAAATTTTTCATGTGACTATAACCGGTTTTTACTGTAATTAAAGTTTTCTAAAAAAAAAAAAAAAAAAAAAAAAGTATTTTGTTGTTATTCTTTTATTTCGTTTGAATTCGACTTTTTTATAAAAAAAAAAGCTAACTTGTTTTAATGGTGTACTTCTGCAAGATTGCGACATTAGTATCTTAAAAAGCTCATTATTATTTACTCTGTACCCAAAATTAATTCGAATTAAAATGTTTTTTAAAATTTAATTAATTGGAACATTTATTTTAATAAATTGTAACACATCTACTTAAACAAATTTCTCTGTGTTAATTAAAATAAAAGGTACAAATAATTTGTAGTAAAAAAAAAAACTTAATAAGAAAATTTTTTAAATTATCATAAGTTTCTAAAATTAAAAGGCATCTCAATGAAAAAACTATATTTTTGGCGGGTTTTATAACTAGAATATAAATAGGTTCTCCCTGGAAATACAACAGTAGTTATTTGTTAATATTTCATTTGCTTCTATTATCATTTTTATTTTATTAATTATTTAATATGAAAATTTTTGGTTATTACGTAATTTTATCAACTATTTTGTGTTTTGATATAATTTCTGGTTTTCGTAAGTAATTTCTTTGTTTTTTTTTTTTTTTTTTTATAATTAAAAAATTCAAAAAATAAAAATTTTTTTAAAATTATAATTAATTTTTAAGCTTCGAATGTTAAACAATGTAAAATTGGAGATAACTCATGTATTGCTTCTACAATAACTGAAATTTTACATAATGGTGCCAATGGAAATGCTGATTTAGGTTTACCAATTTTAAAACCATATAAAGTCAATAAATTATCAGTATCAGAAAGTCAAAGTGGTGCACTTGCTTTAGATTTAACATTTAATGATGTTGATTTTTATGGTTTAACTGATGCTGTTGTTAATAAAGTAGAAGGTTTTGAATCTGATCCAACCAAAAGTAAATTTGAAATTTATGGTGTTATACCAAAATTAGAACTTAAAGCAAAATACATTACCAATGGTAGAATATTGATATTACCAATTCAAGGGGAAGGTGATGCAAATATTGTAGGTACCAATGTTAAAGTATCTATTAAATTTAAACCAAGTGTAGTTACTAAAGATAGTAAGACATTTTTGGAAAACGTTAAAGTTAAAGTTCTTTTGGAGCCAGCAAAGTAAGTTTTAATTATTTAATTATATAAAAATATAAAAATTTTTTTAATTTAATTTATATTTTTTAATATTTATATTTTAATTTAATTTATATTTTTAATTTTTTTTAAGATTACAAATGCATTTAGAAAATTTATTTAACGGTGACAAAGCTTTAGGAGAAAACATGAATAGATTTTTAAATGAAAATTGGTCAGATGTTTGGACCGAATTAGCTCCAAATGTTAATTCAGCAATAGCAGGTGTTGTTACAGATATACTCACTCAGGTTTTTAAAAAAGTTAGTTATGATGACTTTTATTTAAATTAGAAAATTTTTAAATTTAATTTTTTTTTTTTTATTAATTTGTATAATTTTTTTGTAATATAAATGTACATATATGTATTAGTTTATTGTGTTAAAATTAATTTTCTCAAAAAAAAAATTGTTTTGCTATTTAATAACTCGTATATGGTTTGTTTTTGTAAAAAAATTAGTATAAAGCCACGAAAGCAATTTAAATTTTCAAGGTCTTGAGCAGAATATATTTAATATTTTAATAATATTTTAATAATTGGATTTATACTTACTTAAAGATAATTTTAAAATATATTAATATTAAAAATGAAACTGTGTAGTTTTAAAGTGATATTTACATAAACAACGGTTCACAATATCGTTTAATGTATTAAAAAATATTCAAAAAATTTAAATAAAATATTTTTTTTATTTTGATTCAAAATTATAATAAAATTCCCCTTAATTTAATTATTGTTTGTTATTTTACGAAAACAAGGAAATCTAAAATTTTGAATCGAATTTGTAAATAATATAAATATATATTTATATGTAATATTTTTAGGACACGAAGCTTTTTGTATAATATTGTTCAAAGTTTCCTCAAACAAAAAGTCGTCAAATTTGATTTTTATAGATAATGTCAACTATTGGACGATAGTTATAAACTAATGATGAATATACGAAACGCAAAACGAATTACGCGTTTAATGTTATAATCTACACTTTAAACGTTAGATATTTTAGTGTATGAACGAAATCGTCAATTTTTTTTTTTCGATTTGAAATTAAATTGTTTTGTGAAAGTAAGGTTTTTATAAAAAACATATATTAAATTGATGACTGCTAATATCCATTAATACATAAAAAGTGATAATATTATATTGATAGTTTTTGAAAGATAGTTAAAGTTCAACTTTTAACGATATTAATAATCGTAAAACGAGTCGATTTATTATTTAAGTTATCGGAAATCTTTAATTTGCATTCCAAACCCTATAGGGAAAAAATTCAGTATTTTTAAACTTCTTTCGTGATCAATATCTTTTAATTAAATAACATATAATTGATTTATTTTAGACAAATTTTAATTTAAAAAAAAATTTTTCAGCCTTTTTTACCGTGTTTCAGTATTTTGTTCAAATTAAATGCACAAACATTTAATTCAAATTATTTTTGGTGGTGATTTTACGAAAAAACATTGAAATCCTGAAAAATTTTTCATAGATTTAAGCTTTTTAAAAAAATAAAAGTTTTTCAAAAAATCAAGGAATATTTCGAAATGCACTTCCAAAAATATTTGGATAATTTATATTTATTTATTTATTTATAATTAGTACCAGGACAATAGTAAATATTGCCAGATATCATTATAGTCCTTTGCCTATTTGACAATTAAATTTGGGCTTCTTAAATACTTTCTATTTATTTATAATTACAATATTAATTATTTTTTTAAATTTATATATTTGTATATTTTAAATATATTTGGTCACCAGGAGGATTTGTAAAGAAAAATATTTGACCCGTACGGAAATTGAGCTTACATCCTTAGGGCTACGAAATAGTAAACCAAATACTAACGCACTAACCCACTGAGTCCCTCACTGAGTTTACATACAAATTAATTATTTATAGGATAATTTATAAATTTAAAATATTTATTTTTTCAGAATTTTTGATTATAATTTTAATTGATGATCACCTCGAAAAATTTCATAAAAATAAATTTTTTAATATTTATATTTTAAATTCAATTTTGAGGCATTCAATTAATTTTAAGGCATATAAAATTTTTTACAGGGATTTTAATGTTATTTCGTCATAAAAGTTATAAAAAATTTAATAAGTTATAAAAATTTTATAAAAATTTATAAAAAATTGAATTTTTCGAAGTGATCATGAAATTGCTGAAAACGTCTCTAAAATTATGATTAAATTTTTCGAGCTGATTATGAAATCCCTGTGCCTAAATGCCTTAAAATTGAATTAAAAGTTATAATCAAAAAAATTATTATATAAAAATTTAATTTTTTAGAAGTGATCCCGTAATAACGTTAAAAATAACACTAAATAAATTAAAAAATTTTTATCCAAAAAATTAAATTTTAACCGAAAGCGTTAATTCGGTGTTTTAAGGCAAAATTCGTGTTCATCTAAAAATCAAAATTTGATTTTTCGAGAGAAAAGCACCCCTATTCTAAATTCCCTCGTACAGCTACGTCAGAGATAATCTACGAAAAAGTAATTATCATTTGCGACTTAACGCTACGAAAAGTGCAAAAATCTGCGATCATTCTTACTTAAAAAAATTAATTCAAACGTCAAAGCTGCCATTGCCAATTTAATTTTCTACGAGAGAATTTAGTACATCGTAAATGTCGTAAAAAAACTTCAACCTGATACAATGTGAAAATAACACAATGTAAAAATTTTTGAACACATTGTGTCGAAAATACAATGTATTTTGTTTACAATTCTGATTGCGTAAAAATGAAATGTCAAAAAATTTAAATTTTTTCTACAGAAACTTTCTTTGAAAAGTATAAATTAATATTTAGACAAAATGGATATTAATTTCGTTAAAAAATTTTTCTTCAATTATTTATTGGACTGTGGTGAAGAAATAAGAGTTTCCATGACCACAAAAATAAAACTTAACTGACAAAAATTCAAATTAAAACTTCAAAATTCAAATAACTTAAAATTTTTTTTTGTATATCCAAAAAATTTTCGATACTCAATTTAACAACACGCGTCGTGAAAATGGGTCGCGAACACAATGTAAAATGAATTTACGATCATGAGACAATGTATTCACGACGTCGCAAAGACATTTACGATGTCAGGGTCACTAAAACTTTTTTTTCGTAGCGTAGCCAATTTTTCGTAGAAAGTCTACGAGGGAATTAGGAATAGGTGTGAAGATTTTATTGTATTAAAATGTTTAGATTATATTTAAAGACATTTAGAGATCTTTTTCAAGAAATGTGACATTCAACCCTGCATACGACGACTATCACTTAAATGATGATAATTCACAAACCTAAATTGAAAATGGCCATTTCAAATTTTGACTTATTTTTAACAATCTGTATATTAAAGGATTTATGAGAATGTGATGCTATATAATGAAAATATTTAAATTTAATTTTAATGCCTTCATAGTGTTTATTAATTACGAAAATAAATTAATTTACTTTTGATATTTTATTATTTTAAAACATTTTTTTTTGAACAATTACAATAAAAGTTATTTTTAAACATTTAATGCAATCTACATTATTGGTTCTAAGTTTCTGAGCAACCTGAGTTTTGTAACAGAACTTTACATTCATTTACCTTATTTATAAATTTATTTGCTAAATCAGCATTTTTAAATCTAACTGCCAATTTTTCACTTTGTGGTGTATCTTCTGCATAATTCATTGCACCCCAGCAAAAGGCTTTCGAACTGTTATTCATGTTATTTATAGCAAAATCTGCGGTGATTGTGTGGTTTAAAACTAATTTATGAATTTGTTCGCGTCTTAATAGTAATCGGTATGTACCCTTTGATGGATGATGCAATATTTTCATTTCACCAACACCTTTAAACAAATAAAATTAGCAAGTATTTTTAAATAAGTGAAATAAATTACCTCTTTCCTTCCATTCTTTATTGACGTCATCATATCTAAATAAAGTACCTCTTTCACCAAATATTTTTACCTCATTTTCTTCTCCAGTACTAACAGAAATTTCTTTGGGCAATTCAATTATTGGTTTGTAATATGGATCGAAATTAGTATCATCCTCATTAAACGATTTCGATTTATTGTTTTCTGTTTGAGAATTATTATCATCTTTATCAAAGTCGGATTTTGAAAAGTTTTTAAATGAATCTTGTTGAGTTAAACCAAAGAATTCTCCAATATTTTTTTGAGTAGGTTGGTCAAATGAAGAACCATTTGCGGATTTAGCTAAGCTAGCAAAATCAACAAGACTGGTACTTGTTTTGAATAAATTGTTATTTGCATTACTGTTTATAAATGGTTCATTATGTACTGAGGTTTTATTGTCAGGGTTTACTTGTCCCAAAATATTACTATTTAATGTCGTTGACTTGAATGAAGAACTACCAAAAACGGGAATCTGATTAAAAATATTATTTCCAAATGGAGATATAGTAGATTTCTGATCTGTTTCAGCTAAAAATGGTTTGATGAATTGATCTTGGAAAAAAATAAAAAAATTACAGGCTTAAAAAGTGAAATAGAAAGTGTTTTACTATGGACAGGCTTTAAATAAGAGTAAGAATAAATGAGCTTTATGAATTTTTTCAACTTTTTCTATTCTTAGAAATATGTTTAATTTAAAATTTATTGAAAATATTACCTTGACTATTTAATAACTTCGTTTCCTTTTCGTTACTTCCAAAATTTAAATTACTGTTACCAAATGAAAATCCATCCTGGAAAATTGAATTTTTAAATGGATTTTCAGAGGTAACACTATTCCTACTGTTAATATTATCACTTTTGTTAATGTTAAATAATCCAGAATTACTGTCTTTTTGACAATCTTCTTTTTTCTTCTCTTCTAAATTTGGCAATATAAACGAGCTATTTTTCAAAACGTTATTTTTCTTTTTGCTAATTTTTATTTTGGATATATTCATTTCCAATGGTAAAGGATTTCGCTCTTCAATTATAGTTTGGTCTTCATTCAAAACAGGGAAAACAAAGTTTTCTGAATCACATCCTCTGCAACCATCGCATTTATGATTTTCTTCGAAAAAGTTTACTGGCAAAAATAGTTTCTCTAAAAGCAAATCATCATCACTTGATTTATTTTCTCCAGCAATTCTAGATAAATTTTCTAAAAGTTAAAAATATATGTAATAAAAATCAGGAGAGCTACATATTTTTTTTTTAATAAAATGCATTATTTTAAAATACCTTTAGTTGAGTCATAAGATGAATCTGTAGACAAAGCTTTGTTAATAGCTTTAATAAAGTCTTCGGCTACAGCATTTGTTTTAAAACGGATGCAAAATTGCATTGGTTCAATTTCACCTTCACTATAATCATTAACGGCAAACAACCACGATTTACTATCTTTAGCTTTATATTCAATTCCCGGGTTAAGCACATGATTTAAGCAAATTTTATGTATTTGTTCACGACGCATAATTACTCTCAGTTTATTAGATTGCTTATGTCGTAATATTTTTACATCACCTAATCCTCGTTCTTTCCATTCCTTGTTTACAAATCTAAACAATTTTGCTCGATGACTGTAAAGAACTTCTTCCTCCTCCTCACCAGTTTTAACATCAACCTAGTTTTAAATAAACTTCTATAAAAAAAACAAAAAAATTAAAAAAAAAAAATTTAAACCTTTTCTAAATGAACAACTGGAGTAAAATATGAATTATTTTCTTCTTCTTCAAATTCTTCTCCTGACGCTTCAGTATCTTCTTTATTTGAAATATTAAGTTTGGTAGGACTTTTTGATTTTCCAAAACTTTTAATTTGATCAAAATTAAAATTAAATTCTTTTTTGCCAAAACTTAATCCTTCATTGTCTTCTTGACTTTTCAAATTTGGTTCTGACGTTTTATTGAATATTGACGAAACTTTTGATGTATTTGGAATAGTTTGAATGTTTGTTATATCTGCATTTGGTTTAAATAAACTATCGACAGCAGTAAAATTATTTTGTGTATTATTCAACTTGCCAGTGTCAGAATTAATAGCAAAATTTTGATTTTTTAAAGGATCTTGTTTTTCATTCGATTTAAAGGAAATTCCAAAAGAATTTGAATCATTTTTAAATCCAAAAGTGGAAGGAGTATTTGCAGTGTTCGTATTGAAACCAAAAGTTAAATTGGAATCTTTTGGGGCATTTAATGAAAAAGGAGATGAAGTATTAAATCCAAAAGAGAAAACTGGTGTACCTGTTGAAAGTGTAGATATGTTTCCTTTTAAATTGGTAGCATTTTCGTCATTTTTTGGCGTATTGCAAGAAACGCAATTTGGAACATCAGACGAGTTGTGAACATAACATTCTTTACAAGACCAAGACCCGGCTTTTGGCTTGAATTTATCACCAAAACCTTCAGAAATATTCTCTTTATTTTGTTTTTCACCTTTTTCTTCATTTGATCTTGAAACCTCTTTTGGATTATTAAATGCGTTACTAAACCCAAAGGAAAAAACAGGAGTTGCAGTTGAAACTGAAGATATGTTTCCTTTTAAATTTGCTGACTTTTCTTCATTTCTGGGTGTATTACAAGATACACAACTTGGAGCATCTGACGAGTTTGTAACATAACACTCTTTACAAGACCAAGAACCGACTTTTGGTTTAAATTTGTCACCAAAACCTTCAGGAAGATTTTCCTTACTTTGATCTTCCATTTTATCATCATTGGGTTTTTGAATATCTTTTGAATTATCATTTAATGGATTATTAAACCCAAAAGAAAAAACCGGAATTCCAGTAAAAGGCGTAGGTATGTTTGCTTTCAAATTTGTAGCTTTGTCATCATTTTTCGATGCGTTACAAGATATACAGACAGGAGTATCAGATGAGTTTTGAACATAACATTCTTTACAAGACCAAGATCCCGGCTTTGGCTTAAATTTATCACCAAAACTCTCTAAAACATCTTGCACTTTCTCTTCATTTTTTTCAATGGATTTTTCTTTTTTTATTATTTTATTGTCATTTTCCATTTTCTCTTGTAATTTGAGAATTATATCAAGAAAACTTTTACAAGTTTCTTCGGTTTTAAACTTTAGTGAAAATGTTTCAGTAACTAACTCGTTTTCAGAAAAATCTTGTCCAATCCATATTAAAGAATTTTTTGTTTTAGCAGTTTTTGGATAAATAAATTTCGTTTCCTTAAGAAGATTTTGATTACAACACAGTTTTTGAACTTTTTCCCTTCGCATTACTAATCGAATTTTATTATAATTATCGCGATCCTGTAGGATTTTAATATTTCCAATTCCACGTTCCTTCCATTCTGACAATTGCTTATCATATCGAAGAAGTTTAGCTCGATGTTCAAAGATAATCGCTTCATTTTCTTCTCCGGTTTCCACTTCTACTAAATCAGGTAGAGCTATAAGAGGCTTGAATTGAGCTGTAGGTACATAATCGTCTTCTGAATTTTCACCAAAGGATTTATTTAGAACTTTATCATTATTTTGCTTCTCTGTAATGTTCGATAAGTTCGAAAAATTCTGGGTGGCCACTTGTGTATTATTCAGAAAATCAAATGGTTTTTTTCCTGCTGATAAAGATATACCCAAATTAAGATTTTTGAATATAGAAGGCTTATCTGCAAAACAAATAATTTTATATTTTTTTCTTAATAATACAAATTACATTACCTTCTGAAGAGGCCGATTTGGATTCTGTAGATACCTGTCCTAATTCAGCTTGGTTAAAAATACTTTCATCTGTCCGCGGAACTTCCCAAGCGGTATTTCCATTGTCTGCACTTTCCGCGTTTTCTTTAACTTTTGTGAACGCATCATAAAACTCTCTAGCCACTTCACTTTGTTTAAAACGAATGCAAAACTTTTCTACTTTTAATTCTTCGTCAGCGTAATCGTGTGCAGCCCAAATGAAACATTTGTCATCTTTTTTAGAAGATGGTGGAACTAAATTCATTTCATTTGTTATTTTATGATTTGCACATATTTTGTGTGTTAAATCACGACGCATCAACACTCTACCTTTTCCATCTTCTCGATTTTTTAATATTTTAATATCCCCGCATCCACGTTCCTTCCACTCTTTGTCAACAAATCTAAATAATTTAGCTTTGTGGCTAAATAAAACTTCTTCGTTTTCTTCCCCAGTATTTATTTTGATTTCGGCTGGTAACGGAATAATTGGCTGAAAATCAGGTCTAGGGTCATATTCATAATCATCTTTATTTTCAAAATCACTTGAATCTCTAACACTTGTATTTGTAAAAGAGCAATCAAAACTTGGTGTTTCCCCAGAGTTATTTGTAGAAAAATTAATATTTGATTTCATAGTAGCTTCACCAAAGAGAGGTCTTGGAGTTGTTAAAGCTGTATTTGTTTCCAAAACTGGAGACGAAAATATAGAAGTATTGTTTTGTAGTAATGGAATAACTGCCGGTAAAGTTGTTTTCGTATTTGGGATAGAAAATGGTTTTCTTAAATCAACATTTTCAGGTATTCCACTATTAAATATATTTTCATTCCACATATAGTTAGGCAAAGTTGAAACTCCTTGAATTGGTTGTGGTTGTTGCTGTAGTTGTTGTTGTAAATGTTGTTGTGGTTGCTGTGGCATTTGAGGCTGATGTTGAAGTTGAGGTTGTTGTAATGTAGGAAAGCCTAATGGAGTTGCCGATTTAGGCTGGGAGGAATAAACTCCCCCAGTTTGGTTTAATAAGCTCAAAAATTCATTAATTTTTTGAGCTTCAATTCCTGTGTTCTGTGGAGGTGCAATATTGTTACTTAAATTTTCATTTTGAATTTGTTGATTTCCTATAAAAAAAAATGTAAGTAATATAAAATTAAATGGCTTAAATTTAAATTTACCTAACATCCAACCAGAATTAATTTGATTTGTCCTTTGGAATGAATTAAGGCATGGTCTTGGTTGAGAAACCGGCGTTGCAAATTGTGGGAAATTGTTTGTTCCTAGATAGTTTGAATTGAATAAAGGAGTTTTAAACGAGTTTAATATTTGTTGTTGCATATTTGCTGCATCTATTTGTTGTTTAGTTTGCATGTTATCAATATTATGTAAAGTAAAAGATTGTTGCGAATGCGAAGGATACATGTCATTTTGTACATTTGTAGGAACAATCAAATAATCATTTAAATCTACATTACCCAAAGTCTCTGGCCTTTCTATGTTAACCTTTTCTTCTAACATATTTATTTTTTCTTTTAAATTTGCAATATCACTACGCAAAGCTTTAACTTCAGGTCGTACGAAGTCTATTATTTCACCTTTCAGAAAGGATAACGTTTCTGCAATTTCTTTAATGAGATGTTCTGAATTCATAATTGAATTTTCAAGTTTTTTATCTCCTCCATTTGAATTAATCGAATTGCTTATATTTAAATTTTCCAAAGGAATTTCTAGAATCTCGTTTATAATAGCATTACATTTGGTTTTATTAGCTTCCTTACTGGAAGATGATACAACAAAGTTTGAATTACGATTCAAATTTAAGGATTCATTAAAAATTGAACTCAAAGGATCACTTGAGTTATCGTTATAATTTTCAATTTTATTTTGCATTTTTACAGATTCTAAGTTTTTATACGCTTCTGAAATATAATAAGTGGCTAATGGACTCTTAACTCCATTAAGTAAATCTATACATTCCTGATATTTAAATTCTTGGAAATTGTTCCGAACTACATATTGTACCGCATCTTCTGTTAGTTCTTGCAAATGTTGTTGAATTATGTTCATATTTTTAGCAGGATACGAAAATAACATTTGGTGTGCTTCTGATAATCCTAAAAAAAATATTTCAGTATAATAGTCAAATATCTTTTATAAAATATTTACCCTTGCTTCTTTTTAAAACTTGTAAACCATGTTTATACAAGGTACGGGCTCTGGCTTCAAAGAAATTTTTTTCGTTTTTACCCCGTATTCGATCAGAACGTTGTACAAAAATTTTTCCTAATTTCAATATTATAAATAAATCCATTTTTTGATCATTAATACCCCGGACAGCTTCAATCCCATATTTCAGGGTTGTTCTTATTTCTGCAAGTTTTCCGTCCATTACACCATTTAAAGCATTACAGGCAAGTTTCCACCAATTTGATTGAGCTTCTGTACACAACACGGTTTGTACATTAACAAAAGGTAACATAAATGGTCGACGACGTTTCGTTGACTCTGCTTGGCTTGTATATAATTCAATAGAACGACTTCCTTGTATTACACTTGCGTATAAAAATGACTCCATATCTAAGATATTTAAAGTCTCCGCACTACAGCAAGCTAGATTATTAGTTGAAAACATTTTTTGAGGAAAAACATTGTTAATATGTTTTGTTAAAAAGTCTGCATCTAACCACAAATACGTCATATGCTGCAATGAATTTGGTTGAAATTTCTGAGCATCTTCAAAAAAACATTCAACATCTGAGTTGGAAGGAATATTAAAGTTTGGTTTTGATAAGTCTTGGGATGAAACAAAATATGATGACGACATTTTAGACACTTTATCGTCGCCAAAAATTTCTCTGTATATATTGGTTCTCCAGGATTTATTCGAGCAATAATCTTGGATATCTGATAAAAAATTCATTGAAGTAGTCCACTCAATATTATGAAAATTTCCTTCATCATTCATATAGCCAGCCGTATCTGGCATATTTTTTTCTGTCGATGCTAACAAATTGTTGGCACAAGACAAAATTGTACGACCAGCCTAAACGTATTAAGAAAATATTAATAAAATCAAAACAAAATTTTATTCAAATTACCTGTAAACACCGAAATGAACTTTCATGGTTCCACAAATATACTAACTGCTTGTGCTTTTCTTCCAAAGATTTTATCCATTCTTGTTGTAAATCAACTGGTCCAGACTGATAAGCAAATAGCAGTAACAAAAAAACTTTTTTTGTATTATCCTTTGTCATATTTTTTTTTAATAAAATAGAGGCAATATGCATACATAATTGCCCTCGAAAATGTTTCCAAAACGCCATTTTAAACTCCACACACATTTCTTGACGAAGCTAGAAATAATTCAAATATTAAATATATTGTAAAATATTATTAATAATATGTTTACCTGTGTCACATCATTCAAATACTGATCAAACTCAAATAAAAAGTTTTCTGTATTATTACTTTTATCAAAATGATCAGTAATACCAAAACTTATATTTACTTGTTTTTCTAAGCAAATCAATCTTAAAAGAATAAATTCCCAATCTTTTGAAATGTCAACTAGGGGTTTTAGTTTTGCTAACATAGTTAATAAGGTTTCATACCAATTAAATGACTGGACAAATATATTACATTTACTAATTTCCAAGTTTATTGCATATTTAAAGGCTTTCATAATTTCGCCTTGTTTCATTAAATATTGCAAATATTGAATTCGTAAACCAGGATCATTTGGATTACTAGCAATTTTATCTGTAATATGGTTTTGAATTAGCTCATTACTTGTTCTATCTTTCTCAGCTAGTTTTAATCGAAGATTAAGAACTGAAATATCTTCAACATTTTCCGATTCAGCTAAATTACACCAATATTCTGCATTGTAATCATTTAATGAATCTTTTGATAATAAAATCTTGCATACTTCTGCCAATACATCAGGCTGTTTTTCATCTAACTGCAAAGACTTTTGAAATGACTCTAAAGCCTGGTCCACATTATTTATTTTTAACAAACACTGTCCAAATAATTTATATGCTGAAGGACGTTCTTTACAAACACTCAGATAATCAGATAAATAATTTGAAGCTGTTGAAAATTCGTTTATCTTATAATAAAGCTTTGCAATGGTAAATCCACGATATTTTCTCTGAAATATACATATATCAATGTTAACATTAAAATCTACATATAAAAATCATTAACCTATAATACACCTATATTCAATATTTATTTTTATAAATTTGAAAATTTGAAATACGTAATTATAATTAAAAAAAAAGAAAATACAAACCTCATTTTCATTAAGTTTCGCCAAGTTTGCTCGCACATGGCGATCAATATCCTTCTTTGTTTTAAACATGTCTCATAAGAATACTTTATACAATAAAATGCGCTGATGTATATATCAAAATTATATGCTTCGTATGATTCTTTTTCAAATTCAAATTTTTCTTTTGTTTTATTCCTATATAATGTTCTTGAAAATAATAAAATATACTACATAAATTAATCGTTGTTGATTTTGGCTTCGTTTAATCGAAACCGCCTCAAGAACTTCTGTATAATCACCTTTGCTTTTTTATAACTGTGTACAGCTATTTTTTTTTAAGTTGAATTACACAATTTATTTAAAAAAATTATTGAAACACAGTTGGCGCGAATTTGATAATATAAACAAAAGTTGCTGCGAAAAATTTTTTTCAAAATATGTCAAAAAATTTTACCTCCGGTATTTAAGATAAAATTTTAATGACATATTTAAAAAATAAAATTATATAATATAAGTATATTTATAAATATAAAAATCAGATTAAAGCCTGGTTTTCATAAAATAGCAAAAGATTTACCCCCAATTTAAAATGCATATGATTATTCCAAAAATAAAAGAGAGATTGTCTCGCAATATGCTTACAAGTTTTTTTAAATAATAAGTTTTTATTGTGTATAATTTATAATGATAGCTTTTTATAAATTTTTTATAAAAACTTAATTATATAGTTATTTTAAAAAAAAATATATATATTTTTTCCCTCTTCAAACTTCCCCTGTTTACGCAATGCTTTATTTCGCTTTTGATTTTTGAATGACGAATTTAATTGGTTAAGACAAATCAACAATTATTTATATATTATATGACTATTTCAATTCAATTCTTTGTTTTATATTCTGAAATTTCCAAGCATTATGATACTGCTAGTGCCTAACTGTATAACAAATTCAAATTCACACAGTATGAGAATTTCATTTACGAAAATGTAAGCGTATCGCATAACAAATAAGCAACCCAAACCCCGATTAACTATGTTGCTATCGTAAGGGCGAATTTCATTTTAGTAGGTAACAAAAATTTATTTTTCAAAAGACGTTTTTTTATATTAAATCAGCGTATAGATCTGAGCACGCTCTGAGCAGAGCATGAACAGAGTACGCTCAGAGCGTTCAGATTTAATAAAAATCACGATTTAAAAGAACTGTCATTTTTATTTTAGTTACGTTTTAAATTGTCAAAAAGTTAAAATTAAATTAAAAAAAGATAACTTCAAATAAACTAAATATTTTGACTTTTATTTTAAAATAAAATCTCAAACAAACGTCAAAATGTCTTTGTATTTTATTTTGCTCGGCAGTGCTCATTTTATTTTCAGTGACAACGTAGAGCTAGCTCTGAGCGCGCTGTGACTTAAAAAAACAACCGGAGTCACGAGCTCTGAGCCCACAGAGCTAAAAAAAATGTCTTTTTGACAGTGCATGCTCTACTCCTTGTCTGCTCAGATTTAAAAACAACGACTAAAAGTAATTTCATATATTTCACAGCTATTTATAATTATAATTTATAAACAAGTATAAATGACAAGTAAAAGAACCACCAAAGTGGTGAATGCGAAAAGAAAAATTTATTAGTTAAATCTATCATAATTCGATAGGAATTATGATAAGACATATATCATTATCCTAAGTTTTATTTGTTTATTAAAATTTTAAGATTTATTTGTTTTGTACTCGATTTTTTCAGAATAAAAAAAGGTATAATTTTTAATTAGAAATCATATTAATTTTCCTATATTTTTTCAATTCATTAGACGTATGTTTAATTGATTATAATATTTTTATTCGGTGACCTTTTGTATTTAGATTCTTGAGAAAATAAACGAAGTTATCACACACCATTGAAGTTGCAAAATATCAAAAAACGTAGCTATCAAATTTTTCGAATACAAAGCAAAATGTTGAAAGCGTTAAAGTGACGTTTAATGTAAACAAATTAAGTAAATAAGTTAATAAGCATAATAATTTTTTCAATCATTAAACTGAAAGTAAAGTAAAAATTTATTTCATTTAAAATTGTAAATTTTTATAATTCAATATTTTGCAATTTCAAACTAAAAAGTAATATTAAATATAAATCGCTGACAAAACTGAATCAATTAACTGACAAAGTAGTGCAGAAGTTAGAAGTAGGCTGTGGGCATTTTTATTGTTTGCATTTTCATTTTTGGCTGCGTCATTGTGTTCAGGAATAAAGAACGCCTATTTTGTAATTTTCTGTCAACTTTTTCAGTTGTCAAAATTGACAAGTAATTGTTTATCGGCTGTTTATACACTTAAGTTTTAATAGGTATGTTTTATGTTAATTATTCACTCTGGATAACACTGATTAGATTAGACCTTTAACATAAATATACATTTTGGTTTTGGTGGATAAACTTATTTACATACTTTTTAGTCATATATTCACATAATCACTTAAAATAATGAAAAGATCTTTAGGAACAGAAACACAAACTGTTGTCCAGGTATGGTTTTCTTTTAATTCTTGATGGAATAGTTCTGTGGATTAATTTTTTATTTTTATAGCAACCAGTTAGTTCCTTAAAGAAAATTAAAATTAGCTCCAAAGAGCCTTTATTAGAAAATGCTGCATCAAGTAAACAAGCCTTGAAAATTTTAATTAATATACTCGACGAAAATATTACGGATGACTTTACTTTAAAAACATTATATGAACACTTTCATAAGGAACAAGAATCAGTTGTACGTGTTAAAGTTTTATCTATTTTTAGTGAGTTGTGTATAAATAGCGCATATGATCCAGGTAATGCGGTAGATGAAATAATATTTTTAATGAAGGAAGAAAGTTCGACTAAGGTATTATGTCAAGGTTTGAGTAGTTTGTACAAAATTGGAAGTTCTCATGGATTGTTGAAAGCCAGTTTGGCAAAAATTGTTAGTTTTGCTCAAGAAAAATTGTTGTCTGGAAGTCATAATATTCAGAGGCATTCTTTGTTAATACTAGGAACTCTAACAGAGATTTCTTACGCTGAAAATGTAATTTTAAATTTAATAAGCAAATATACAGATTCTCAAGATTCTCGTGTAAGAACTCAAGCTTTTAATTCTTTGTTAAGTCTCGGTCATAAAGGCGTTTCTTTACCAACGAATCTTTTTAATAGATGTTGCATTGGATTAAAAGACGATTATGAATGTGTTCGTAAAGAAGCTTTACATTTACTTTTCGAAATAGCAACAAAACACCCAGACGTGTAAGATTAATTTTTTTTAATGTTTCTTTGTTTTTATAAATTTTTTTTATAGAATTATAAATATATCAGATTCCGTGGGTGGCATGAGACTAATAGATACCTCATTTGAAAAAGTTTGCTCAGCTCTATGTGACTTTTCATTACAAGTTCGAATACTCGCAGCGAAATTATTGGGAAAAATGACCCCTAGTCAAGAGTTTCTTCATCAAACTTTAGATAAAAAGCTTATGAGTAATTTGAAAAGAAAAAAAAGTTTACATGAAAGATCTTCAGAAAACCATGCCAGTGGTGAATGGTCGAGTGGTAAAAGGTGGATGGATGATGCACCAAAAGAGGCTGTTGAAGCACACTCTGTTTCATTAATAGCTTCTGGTGCCTGTGGAGCACTTGTTCATGGATTAGAAGATGAATTTGTGGAAGTTAGAACAGCATCCGTTGATTCAATGTGTAGACTAGCATTAATTAATTCAGAATTTGCAATGCAATGCTTGGATTTTTTGGTGGATATGTTTAATGATGAAATTGAAGACGTTCGTTTGAAGGCAATTTGTAGTTTAACAATTATTTCAAATCATATTATATTGCGGGAAGATCAACTGGAAATTATGCTAAGTTCCTTAGAAGATCATTCAACAGAAATCCGTGAGGGTCTGCACTTAATGCTTGGTTCGTGTAAAGTTTCCACACAGGCGTGTTTATCAATGGTCGTCCACAAAGTATTAAGCGTTCTCTCACAATATCCAGAAGACAAATTATCTGCATATGGTTGTATGCAAAAAATTGGAGAGAAGCATTCGGAAATATGCATGACCTTAACTCCTCAACTTTTACTCGATCATCCGTGTTTTGATTGTCCAGAAAGAGATGTAGAGGATCCTGCATGTAAGAACTGAAGAAAATTATCTTTTTAAATACTAACATTGAATGTTTTAGATATTTGTATTCTAATAATGTTATTTAATGCTGCAGTACATAAAACAGCAATGTTAAACTTATTTCCTGATGTAACACTTAAACATTATTTTTATCTGCGAGATACGATGCCGAATTTAGTTCCTCATTTACCTATTGAAGAAGTTGCATCGTCCACGATGTCTACATCTCTAACTGGTTCACAACAGTTTCTGGAAACAATTTCAAATAACATTCATGCATTTTGCAAAGCGTTTAAAGCTAGATCAACACTATTAAAAGCTACGCTAGACAAATTAAACAGATTAGCTGAAATAGATAATTTAATGTCAGGGACCGCTTATTTTACTGCTACATTTTTAGAAGCACAATTGCTTATTGAACAATTACGAATGTGTGCTTTAAATAATCAAAGTAGAACACCTTCAAAAATTTCTTTATCTCAATTGATGAAAAACTGTTTAAAGTAATTAATGAAATTCTACATATCTAACTAAATTATTTTTTTTTTTGAATTATTTTTAAATTTATGAAATGAATAATTTTATTTATAGTACTATATATATATTTTTTAAGATTGCAAAATTTATTTTCCGGGCTTTCCACTGACGATTTATTGCATGTAAAGGAAATTAGTCTCCGAGCAAGTGCCATTCATTTAATTTTAGTAGTTAAGGACCGTTCCCAAAGTGCACTGAGTTCTTGTCAATTGTTATTACATATTGCTTCGGATATAAAAAGTTTTTTACAAAATAATACACGTAAGTTAATTCATAGCATATTTAATGTAAATTAATTATTTTTAAGTATCGTGTTTTGTTTTTTTTTTTTTTTAGATAAGACACCGGATCCACTTACAACAATATTACTAAATAAGTTATCTAATATAGTAGATCCAAAACCTGGACGTGTTTTTAGAGAAATTTGCCCTGTAGTTAGAAATGCTTCACCTATTGTAACGCCCAAAATAAACACAAACGTAAATAAATTTCAAATATAAAAATTTTTCTAATATTAACATTTTCATTAGATTAAAATGTGTAAAGCAAGAATACTTGAACCAACAACAGCAGCTTCAATGGAAAATGTTCTAAAAGTTACCGCAGGTTTAATTGCCGGTTTGCATTTTGTAGCAGAAATTGAAAATCTTGAAGAGATACAAAGGGAAGATTTGAGATTAAAACTAAAATATCCCGATCAAAATGTTCATATTGTTTCGCCAAGAGTATCAGATCTAAAGCGTATTTTAAATGAAACTGGAGAATTGAATAGTTAGTATATTATTATTATTAGAAAAATTATACACAATTTATATTTTTTAGAAAATCATTGGCGCTTAAGAACAACTGTTTTATTATCACACGGTGTTTGGACCGAATCATCTTCTGTTGAAATAACATTATGTTTATTCGTTCGGCCTACCGAACTCGAGCTAAGCAAACCAATCAAAATACTATTCTCACCAAAACCAGTAAGAAGAGGTTTTTAAAACTAGAATAATATAACAAATAATAAATTTTAGAAGGTTGAATTTATTTTTTAAAAGAAAGTTTCTCTAAAGTTTTTATATAAATGATTAGTTGTAATAACTGTAAAAGATATAAATTTGAATAAAAATAAAACTCATACTTATTTGTTTAAATATTTGAGTTGGATCATACCTTACGTAAAGCAAACTACACGAATAAAGATCTAATCCATGCTGTACGCATCAAACGTAAATATATCGAAAAATATTAACTAAATTTTAATTCTCCTTTTTTCAATATTCATAGTAACGGTAATTATACATAATACTTATTCTTTTTGGTAAGCTGCTATTTCTCCAAAAATATTGCTTACCTAAGTATAAAAATTACCACAATTTATATTTTTTGATCACTAGTGATCACTATTTCTATTCGCCAGCTTAAAAAATTTATTAAAAATATTTAGTGGGCTTTATGGATGGAATCGATGGCCTAAGTTATGGTTGAAACAAGCTTTTTAAGTCATACCAGTATAAAGGGAAGATGAATAATCTAGGGACCGCGGCATTTATATTTTGTTTATTCTATTATTATTTATTATTAAACGCTGTTAAGTTATACTAATTATTTAAATTTTTTTATTTATATTGCTAAAATATTTTTTAGATATTAGAATAGCTAAATATTTTTAAAGTTATATAAACTACAAGATCGGGCGCTAAAATATTATTTATTAAATATTTTTTAAATAAAAAATAAAAATATTAATTAAAATATTTTTGTTAATTTTAAAAATTTTAGCGGCAACACTCTATAAGCGTTTTTTGTTGTTTAATTCAGAGCATAGATTTGAGCACGCCCTGAGCAGAGCATGAACAGAGGACGCTCAAAGCGTTCAGATTTATTAAAAACACCAAGATTTGAAACAACTGTCATTTTTATTTTGGTTACGTTTTAAATTGTCAAAAAATTGAATTAAATTAGAAGTCGTTTTCGATTGTTTTTTTTGAGATTCAGACTGCTTTTTTGTTCCAATCGAAAATTAAACGGGAGTTACTCGTTTTTTATTTGTATTAGTGTATATACTTTTTAATATTTTAATTTATTTATTATGACATTTTAATAAAACTAACGAATGTCGAACACATACATAGAAAAAAAGAGTAAATCTGAAAAAAATCTAGATTTATTCTAAAAAAAAAGATTTACCCTTTTTTGGGCCAATCGAAAATAAAACCACTCTAGGAGTGAATTTAGGGTAACTTTTATTACTCTAAAATCTAGATTCACCCTAGATTTATTCTTTTTGCAATCGAAAACTAAACATTTTGACTTTTATTTTACAAGTAAAATCTTAAACAAATGTCAAAATGTCTGCATTTTATTTTGCTCAGCCATGCTCAATATATTTCCAGAGAGCATGAACTGTCAAAAAAAAATGGTGTTTTTATTTATTTTTAGCTGTGTGAGCTCATAGTTTGTGATTCGTGTTTTTTTTTAAATCAAAGCGCGCTCAGAGCGTGCTTACTGGAAATATATCAAGAACGGTTGAGCAAAATAAAATATAAGTTCGTTGAACCGCTCACACAATATATCGAGCACAGCTGAGCAAAATAAAATACAAAGAGATTTTGACGTTTGTTTAAGATTTTGCTTGTAAAATAAAAGTTAAAATGTTTTGTTTATTTTAAGTTATCTTGTTTTAAGGCTAATTTTCATTACAGCAATTTACTGGGCAAAAGTTAGAGCATGGGCAGAAAATACAAAAATTGTGCGACAAAGAAAAAACTATAATTGCGACAAAGAAAAAACGATAAATTACTGGGAGAAACATCCATAATCCTTGGAGAGTCATCCATAGTCCTTTAACAAGTATTGAGAGAGTGCCATAATCCTTGGCAAAAAGATGTTCTCTAAGGTATTTTTCCTATAAAGTTGCTACTACATACAAAAACAAAGTGTATTCTATTTCTACACAAAAATTTTTTTTATATTTTACATTTACATTTGAATTTTGTAAACAAGAGAATGTAAACAAATAAAAAAAAAATTTTATATTTATGGTTTGATGAACGAATTTTTATTTAAAATTATTTGCAATTGATTAAAATTTTGTCATTTATTTTAAATTAATAAAATTTTAACTTTGAATTGAAAAATTCCCGAAATATAAATTTAAAAATTAAAAAATAATTATGTAATGGTGTATGGTTATGTAATTCTTTTTTGTCAAAACATACAAAAATTTTTTAATATAAATTTAATCATTTTGCTCTTTCTCTCCTATTGAGAGTATACTATATTATATACCTCTCTTTCCAAAGTTAAGAATACTGGGCAAAATTTTCTCATGAGAACCTAACCTGCCTTTATTTTAATTTTAGTATTTTAATTTAATTTTTTGACAATTTAAAACGTAACTAAAATAAAAATGCTAGTTTTTTTCTAATCTTGTTTTTTTATTAAATCTTAACGCTCCGAGCGTGCTCTGTTCATGCAGAGCAAGCTCAGATCCATGCTCTGATTAAAAAAAAAACGCCACAAGAGTAAATCTGCATTTTCGATAAGACGAAAAAAAGCACTCTGAACTGAATCTCAAAAAACCAATCGAAAACATCATAAGCCAACTTTATCGCTCAGCTAGTTTTGTCAATTACTAATTTGAAAATAACGAAATAGAATAGGATTGTCTTCCATTTTTTTGTATCGGTATTTTGTACAATTAATTAGAATCAATAATTTCATAATTTTCCATCTTTCCAAAATAATGCGAAGTTATCACCAAAGATTACGTTGTCATTAAAAACTGATTGGTGAAAAATTAAGGATTGGGGAAATTTTTGGCAACATTTGTTTTTAAATAAAACTAACTAAATGGAATTAAATTGAAGTCTAAACGACTCATTTGTTTTGTATTTTTTCAATATGTATTTTAAAACTGTCATTTTTGCTTTAAATCAAATTTTAATAGAACTAAACCAATAGAAGTGAATAAAATTTAATAAAAATATTACATTTAAATTTTATAATAAAACTGAATATAATAAACATATAAATCTGAAATAAACTATATTTAAATGAGAACAATATTTGATTAATGTATATAATATAAGCGCTGTGAAAAAGGGCTAATTTGATAACGTTATCGCTTCACAGAAAGAAAAAAAAATTGTTTACATATAAGAAAAAAGTTATCTAAATATATGTATATAATAATTATAAAATTATAGTGCAAAATAATTAAATATTTATAAAATAGAATTTTCGTTGTTTAAAATTACATGAGAAAGTTTATTTTATTAAGCCATTTAAAAAACTATATTACTAGAATCTGTGGTACATACATAACTATAGAAGGTAAGTGTCAGTTTTTAAAAACAAAATGAAATTCAGATATTTTCTGATAATGGAATTTTTTTTCCCAAAGTTCGTGCAGTTTTTTTGAAAGGTGTTTTTTTAATATGTTTAAATTAAGGAATAAATATTAATCATGATTATGAAATAAAGAACATGCATATTAACATATTTTAATTTATATTATGTATTATTCTATGTATACATAAATGTATATAGTGTTGCAAATACTTTGATTGAAATTACAACATAAGTATGTACGTAGGTATACATATGAAATAGCGAAAAAATAATTTAAATGAAGTACAATTTTAAGTTCAAAATAATATTAATTCTAACTATTGTGAGTTTTTTAAACTGAATTTACATTTGTCATAAATCAATGTAGTATATTTTTTCTTATTTCTCTCAGACGAATTAATTGCAATGGATATAAATCAGCCACAAGTTTAAAAAAAAATTTAAAATGTTATATGTACAATGTAAAAAAAAATTTATTATATATTAAAGTAAATGAATAATACAAAATTCCCCTTTTATATTTTTCATATTTTAAACTTATGTACCTTAAGTGCACCATAGAATAACTATAGTCTATAACAAAGCATTGTTTATGTAAAAAGTTTATAAATTACAAATGTCGTTCTGTTTTTATAATAGAAATTAAAGTTTGCCTCATATGGTCTCAATTGTTTTATAAAATAAGTAATATAAATTAAACGTATAGTGATACATATATAAAAATTTAAAAAAAACGCACGTTGTCGTTTAATTATATTAAAAAAATATTTTAAAAATGTTCTTCTTTAGATTCAAACATAAATTTTATTCAAGTTTTTAAGGTAATCATTTATATTTTTAGTTTTGTATTATGTCTGTGTCATCTACAACATCTGAAGATAACACAGCAGTTTTAAATTCAAACCAGCAGAATATGTCTATAACAACATCTCCAATAACTTCTAGTCTACACAATTTAAACGTCACAAGTGGAACAACAAATCTTATAACAACGTCTGATAAAACTGTTAATATGGGTGCAAAATTATCTCAAATCCAAAAAAATGGAGAAACACAAGAAACTGTTTCCAATAAAAATGTAACAGCTAAATGTAATGCAAATATTCCACTTGATAAAACTAAAAATCCAATGAGTTCTATTGAGAGTTTAGAAACTAAAGAATGTGGTGGTGAAACAGCCGGTCTTTATTTAGGTGCTTCTGGATTTAGTGCTATTTCAACAAGCAATCCAAGTAGCAACTTTTTTACTATGGATAAGGATTGGCAAGAGTTTTGCGAAAGACATGCAAAGGCATCTGCATCTGATTTTGCTAAGTCTTGTGTACATTATGTTAATACTAATTTACCTAGCAATGTAAGAGATCAAGTTTCTCACATGGATTTTGTGAAAAAATTTTTAGAATTTTTTGAGGAGCACTTTGATGCTGAATATATTCGAAGGAAAACAAATCAAAAGGTTAGTAAATAAATAAGTTACGTAAAAAATCAATATGCGTTGTTGTGTCTTTATACTTATATAAATAATTTAGTAAGCTAAGAAACACGGGCCGCAAGGCCTAGGTGTAAGGGAGACTTGCTTTCCCCCCCGTCTAAAACAACAACAACAAGTTAAGAAACATAAGATACGTTTAATAAATCTGTTTTATAAAACAGTTTTAAAGCTATTGAAAATATTATGAAAATATAAATAAAACAATATGTTTAAAAGGTGTAAAAAAAATTATACTAGGCAGTGCATACAGAATTTCTCTTACTCTAATATGCGTTGTTGTGTCTTTATTCTTATATAAAAATTCAAGATTTTATAAGGTTTATTAGTTGTTATTTTGTATGATCAATTTAAAAATAATATATTGTTTATTAATTTTTTCTAAAGGTTTCAAATGGCACAATTACATATGAGGAAAATAATTTTGTTGAGAATGCAGCTTCCCCAAAGCTGTTTCATAAACCTTTTTTTAGAAGAATATCATTTAAAGGGTTACGAAATGGAAAAGTAAGTAACGTAGTAACGTGAAATATGTTCAATGTTTTAAATGTTCCTTTTTAGGCCTTATTTCATAAGCAGCAGAATGATGGATCGGAAGTAAATTCTGAAAAGCAAAGTAAGACTAAACTAGCAAAAATTATAGTTGAATGCCGTAAAGAGGGAATTGTAAATTATTTAACTCCAGAGAGTCTTGACCAACCTTCGGCTCCACAAAGATGGGAGAGATGTCGTTTAGCTTTAGTAAAGGCGGTTGGAGGTTATATGTTGGAATTTTATTCTCCACCAAAATCTCAAAAGGTATATTATTGTTTATTGATTTCTTATTAGCATTTAATATTATTTGTTAGTATAATTATAGATAGCGAAATAGTTTAAATGAAAATAATAAGAAATCTCAATTTTTTTTATTTAAGCCCCGAAGCGGAGTATTTTGTTTTTTGATATCAGAGGCACGTGAAGCGACAGCTTTAGAAATGCCTGATCATGAAAATACTTTTGTTTTAAAAGCAGACAATAACATGGAATATGTTATAGAAACGCATGATGCAGATGATATGCGGAGCTGGTTAGCTACTATACGCTATTGCATGCGAAGTTTACCTACACAGCAACCAGTTACAGTTGAAAATGCAGCGGAAACTCAATCTTCTACTTGTAGTAATAGTGAACATTGTGACAACTCCCGCCCACAATCGTATAATACAAATGAGCAAATACAAAATTCTACAACTCCAATACAGTCTTTTAAATCAAACGATGTATCGTCGGTAACTTTAACAAATGCGACAAATACTGTTGCGTCAGAATTGCAAAATGCATCTTCTTGGCCGGCGAATGCAATTGGAGCAAGTGGACCTGAACAAAGATTATCAATTTCAAGTAATTTTGAATTAAATGAAAATGATATGGATACAGAAAGCAACATAGGCGATTTAGTGGCTGTAATGAGAGGTTATCCATGGTTCCATGGAACATTACCAAGATGCGAAGCAGCTAGATTAGTCTTGCATTCAGAAGCAGCTGGCCATGGCATATTTTTAGTGCGACAAAGTGAAACTCGTAAAGGTGAATTTGTTTTAACATTTAATTTTCAAGGCAGAGCTAAACATTTACGCATGACTTTAAATGACACTGGACAATGTCGTGTTCAACATTTGTGGTTTCCAAGCATATCCGAAATGTTGGAGCATTTTAGAAAAAATCCTATACCATTAGAATCGGGAGGCTCAGCTGATGTCACATTAACACAATTTGTAATAAACCAAAATAATGAAAATTGTAATTCTCAACAACAAAATTCGTCAACCAGACATGTGAGATAGCCGAAATACAGTTAATTTAAGTTCAATGATAGTTCGGTATTTTATTTTTAGTATTATCGTTATTCTAATTCTTATTTTTACTGTTATATCTAATTTTTATTTTATTGTTAATACAAGTTTTATATTTATTGCTATGTGTATATGTTTTTATTACTTTTAATTATTATTTGTATTTTTTTTTATACAAGTTTTGATTGGGAAAAATTTTACAAAATAGTAAAATTTTATTTCGTATGAATATTGTAATAAATAATGTAAATTCTGAAAAAAATCTAATAAAAGAATATTTTCGCAGTGTTTAATATTTGTCTGATTTTTGATCCAAAAATTTATTATAGAATTTGAAAACGAATGAAAAATTTTTGTTTAAAGAAATTGAAACGCACAGTTCAGGGAATTTTCTTTTAAAAGTGAGATAATCAAATAATAACAATATAACCAAAACCAGATATCGTTTTTTATACCTTTTACAATATTGATAATTAATCGTTACTTTCCGGTATTGAACAAAAAAATATTCAAAATTTTATATTGGTTTTACATCAAGTTTTATTGAATTCAAAGGAATTTTCATACGATTAAATTTTCTTAAGTAGTCTTGGAGTAGACTAAGTAATAATAAAATATTAATATTTGAAAAATTATATTGAAATATAGTAAAAAAAATTTTTTAAGTAAAAAACTATTGTATTTTTTAATTTTTAAATATAATTATTAAAAATATTTCAAAATGGAAAACGTAGAATGTTCTGGTGAAAAATTTGTTTATTCGAATATTCAACAGTTAATTGATTTAGCAGTTACTCCAAACAGTATTAATTCAAAATATTTGCATGCAGTTTTACATTTATTTTCTTCTAAGTTATATTGTAGCAACATTACAATAGAATTAGCAAAAAAGGATGCGGAACATGTACTTAAAAAATTTAGTGAACCAAAGACGTTTAAATTTGTAAATGGAAATGTTCTTGAGTTATGTGAAAAACACGCTAAAACAAAATGTATCGATTATTTATTTAAGATACCAAATATTAATCAAGCTTTTAATTTTAATTTTTTTAAACCACCACTCGAACAACCTGCTAATATAATTTCAGAATCTAGTGAAGTTAAAACCACAATAAACTGTATAGAAAATCGTTTACAATCCTTGGAAAAATCTTTAAATTTACTGATTGTGGAATTTAAAGAATACGAAAAATGCCAAAACATTAATCAATTGACCGAAATTAATAATAACGAAATACATGGTTTAAGAAAACATCAAGTCGAAATAATTCATGATTTGGAAGAACTTGATGACCGTTTTCGATGTATGGAAAAACAATTAAAAATAATTGAAAACCAACTTTTGGAGTTAAAAAAGATTCGAGATATTGTAAAAGAAATAGACAAATTAGTTGAATGGCAAAAAACTGTTCATTGTGAGTTAGAGAATAATGTAGAAAGATTTGAACTTCTAAAAACTATAAAAGCAGACCGCTCACAAATACAAAAATTGAACGATCAAAAAGCGAATAAAAAAGATCTTATGCTTTTTACCACACTTGAAATATTTAGTTGTGTCCAAAATGATCTATACACAAAAATGAATCAATTACATGAAAGACTTTACAACAATGAAACATTGTGGACACAAAACTTTCAAGAATTACAAGAACAACTTAAATGCAATATTAGTAAAGCGGATCTTGGTGCTATAAATATTGCAATTCATAAAGAATTATTTATGTTAAATAAAAAATTAAAAAAATTTGAAGCAAATTGTGTAAAAAGACGTGAACTTCATGAAAAATATTTAACTAATATTGTCCAGAACAAAATTTGTACTCCAGTCGAAAATGCTTGTAATAGCTTTATGATTCCAAAATCATTTCCCAAGGATTTTGAATTCAATGTGATAGATTTAAAACTGTGCAATAAAAATTTTAACTAATTAAAGAATTTTCATATTATATTTATACTTATATTAAGTAACCGTTGTAGGATTAAAGGTTAAACATAAGAAAAAAAAAGTGGAAACTGAAGACTTAAAAGTCAAACTTCTTTTATGTAAAGTAAGATTAGGTATAAAATTTTTTTCTTTGCATTTTTTAATAATAAGTTTCTTCTATAGTCTAATTTAATCTCTATAGCCCAGAAAATCAAAATCATTGAATGGAATTGTCCTGGTCTAAATAAAATTGTATAAATGTTAAGTAAATTACGAATTATTTAATAAGATACGAAATTATTTAAATTAAAAATAAATACATATACGTTACAACTGTGCGATGATCATACTTTCAACTCATAATGTAAGAATTACATACATAATTTGATCGTTAGTTACCATTGTTCGGTTTCAAACGACTATTACAGTTCGTTTCACGCCCACGTGTAAGTTTAAGTTTGATAACTTGCGAGTTCATAGTCGCAGTACTTGCGCAACTAAAAATGTTTTTGATCAAAGCATCCTATTTTCAAAATATCCGTTAAGTTAAAAAGCAGGTTCCAGGGGTTGAGAATTGTAATTGTAAATCCTATGCACGGTGTATAAAATTAAGGGATATTTTGAACATAGGATACTACGAATTAAAATATTTTTGGTTGCGCAGGTTCTGCAACTATGAACTCGCACAACATTTAACATAAAATTTTCAAACTGAGTTAGTCTCAGAATTCTTGAAAATGGTTCGAACTTCCTTTAATTTACTTCCTTCCTGTGGGATGGTGGGATACATTAAGGTCTAATGACGATTACACAAATCATAAATCTCGAACGCGATAGTTCGCGTCCTTGCAAGAAATTGCAAATGACGTGACAAGTTCGCTTTTAAGACTTGGGCCCTTACCTAAATCACGAAGTACGGCGTACATTTTCTGTCAAAATAATTTTAAATACATATAATTAAATGAGAGCTCCCGAAATACGCGATGCTTCGGGTTTTTAAAATTTAAAAATTGACAAAGCGTATTAAATTTTGTTATGTTATGGTGATTATTTGTTGACATTGAATAAATAAAACGTTTTTATATTACGTACGCGCGTATTATACGTCGTACGCTTTTGATTAGGTAAGGCCCTTATTCATTTCATTAGAGGGATATATCCACAAAGCATGGAGTTATTCCTAGAGCTGTCAATTTTTTCAAAAAGATAGAAGTAATTTAATATTTTAACTAATTTTATTTAACTTTACTCACATTTGGTATGATTTTTGTGTATGATTATTATAATTGTGGCGTGGGCTAAAGAAGCTTTGTGACCTTAAACTGAGCGCTACCATTCAATTTTTTTTACTTGACTATTTATATACGAAGTAATCTATGTTTATAGTAATTCTGTAACAAATAATAACACTAACATTGCGCTCAGTAGCGCTCGATAAAGTTTTCTAAACGATTTTTTTATTTAGCGCTACAGTGTAGCTTTATATTAATTTTTGCAGCAACAGAAATTTAAAATATAAAGTTTGATTTTAATTGATGTTTATGTGTTTATATTATAATGTAAAAAGTGTTTGTTTAAAATATTTCCTGAGAAATTTTGGAAGTGAAGCACTTCTTTTAAAATAAGAAATATAAATTGATTAAAAATAAAATATATAAGATTGAAAAAATAAATACGAATTTGATTGACTTTAAAAATTTACATTTAACTAGGAAATAGAAAAAAAAAAAATAAGAGCAAAAATAGAATTATTGCAACGTTTTTGAAGGCCATGGAAATTTTACATTGCATCCACACAGTGATGAGCTGCCAAACATTTTACAACCGATTCTATAAAACCAAAAACTAAAAATCGTTTTATTTCAATAAAATATCGTTTTATTTGAATAGACTTATTTTTATTTTAGTATGCGTTAGCATGTCAATGAAGGTTGTTCCACGTTAGTTATTCTCATGAAGGGTTTTTTTTAAACCTTAATTTATGAATAAAAAGTATACATTGCACTATATTTTTCTTTTACAGCTGTTAGATAAAATTCCAAAATTTATTATTTTATAAAAATTTTTTAATTTTTCTAACGGGAAGTATATCAAAACATAGAAGGACGGTGAAAAATTAAAATTTTTCATACAAAATTTAAAAAATTGGTGCGATTGCCTGATAATAACCAGCAGTGGTTGTTTTTAAATATAGTGCCACCTATTAATTAGGTATCAACCAAATTAATTAGTTGATTCCTAATTAACAAACGGTTCTATAAACTACAAAAAATTTAACAACCGGTTCTATAGAACCGGTGCGAACCGGCTACAGCTCATCACTGCATCCACAACTGAAATAATTTAAATTAAATCACTCAAAAGTTAATCAAAATCAAATGTCATTTAATTGTGCTGTAAATCGTTCATAACAATGTAGCGCTTTATGCTACACCGCTGCAATCTAGTGTAGCGCTAGATGCTACTGAATGCGACCATTATCTTTGCATTTGAATCATAGAATTAGTAGTTCTAGAATGGCAAAAGAATGTTCCTGACTCTTTTCTTCTAATGTGATTTCCTATCCTGAGGTATTCAGACAAAAAAATACATATGCAATTTCGTATGCGTATACAAATGGTACGGCTACTTCATCTGTCATTGCTTATATTTAAGTAAATGAGAATGTTTATTAGGCAGTTTCTTATTAGTTTTTTTGTTTATATTTTACAGAGAAATACATTTGGATTGGGCAGTTTGTATATTGTAAGTTATTTCGAATAAAGATATTTACTATTTTATTTAATTTACTTTTATTTTAAATATTTACTTTTTAATATTAAATATATAATTGAACAAAACATTAAGAAAAAAATTTGAATAATATTTGAACAAATTGCAGTCAATTATTTTTAAAATAATGGAATCTCCAACAAGTATATTTTTAGTTTAATTTTAGTTAACTTACATATCTATTTTGATTTATCTTAAGGTTTATCGTAGGTTTATTTATTCATCGTGGAAATGAAAATAAGTAAATCAAAAACAAATCATAATTTTTTGAACAAAACAAAAAGTATTTATAGTCTTGTGAATATATAAACATTTTTAGTCATTTTCAAAAATTTAAACGAACCTTTTGCAAATATGAAATCTACATTTATGTTAACCGTAAGGAGGGTTTTGATTTCTGTTTCAAATAACTTAACGTTTTCGAATAAAGAATTAAAATGTTTTTTCTTTACCCTTTTTTTATTCAAACAAAATTTTACTTATTATTTAAAAATTTTAGCATTACAATATGATTTTCAAATTGATTCTATCCAAAAATAGACAATGTTTTGGTAAATTTACAGAACGGTCACTTAATAATAATGAAAAATGGAAAGCAAAAACAAAAAGGAAAATACCTTTAAAATAATTTTAAAAAAAACCGGCTGAAATTTGTAAAACCTCAAGAAATAAAAATAAAATTCTTTAAGCAACACTTACTTCCCATCTTAATAGCCCTTTATTTAATTTAATTTTTTTTAAAAAACTTCAAAAAGCACAACAACACACAAATTTTTTGAATATAATTTTTTCTAATTTGTTTTCATTTACTTTTAACTTTGAAATCTTACTTGAATCGTACCTAAAAGTTTCTTTTATATTTCACTTTCAAAAAGAAATGAATCGCGGAGAAACTAGTAAATACATACAAACGGTACACGTACCAAATTTTGAAATTTGTCTGAAAATTTTTTCTCTATTGCCATTCTAGTACTAGTAATTCTATGATTTGAATTCAAACTTTAGCTGCTCGGTTTGCTGGGAGAAATAATTTGTTTCTTCAATTTTTGACACTTGACTTGACTCCAGCACTACAAAATTTACAAAAGACTGTCACATATGACAAATCTACAAATTACAAGATAAAACTTACCTATGTGATTTTTTCTGTAAAATTTTAACTATTTATTTTTTTCTGAAAACTTTAATTTGATATGACTGAAAATGATGTGGAACATTTAAAAAATCAATTGTTTGTAGCACGAAATGAAATTAACAAATTAAGGTAAGAACTAGGAAATACTAAATCGGTTTTTGAAATCGCAATTTTTTTTACGACGTCTTTAGCAACTAAAAATTGTATGGTAATGTAATTACACAAAAAAAAAAAATTTATTTTAAAATATAAAAAAATTATGAAAATAAAAATGATTGAGGAATATTTATAAATTTAAACTTTATATAGGTTTAGTTTTAACAGTTTACGTAAAAAAAAAACTAAATAAAAATGTACATATAATATACCCCATTCATTGAAAGGACTTGGAAAATCAAAAGTCCATTAAATAAACTTTAATCCATTCTATTCCGTTCACTGAACTACATATATGTAACATTTTTGAAATTGGTGATAGGTAAAATTAATATGTTTTTTATGTCAGGCAACAAGTGAAATCCCTTCAACATGTTCAACGAAAGGATATTGAAGATATACAAAAAATTCTTAAAGATTTTCGATGCGGCAGTTGTCAGTTAAATAATTTAAGTAATCAAAACTCATCCATTAGCAGTTCTCCTGAAGTAAGAATTTATTTTTGGTAATATTCTTTGAAAATATTGTAAATATCATGAATTTTATAGATTTTAAGGGATACAAATGTGATCACTTTTAAACCCATTGGTGTTATTAGAAGCGCTTTTCCAGAAAAAAGAGTTGTTCCAAGGCAATCTTCAGTTGCTGGAAAATTAAAAGGAATAATTGAAATATTTCCGGATGTTTTCACAAATCCAGAACACTCATTACAAGGACTTAAAGAATTCTCACATTTATGGATTATTTATCATTTTCACCGAAATAATTCTCATTCAAAAGCAAAAGTAGCACCACCACGTTTAGGTGGTGAAAGAGTGGGAGTCTTTAGTACTAGGTCACCACATCGTCCATGTCCAATCGGATTGTCATTAGTTGAAATAAATAAAATTGAAGGTTCAGTTCTACATTTTAGTGGCACTGATATGGTAATTTACACAAAAAAATGTATTATGTATATTAAAAGTAAAATATTTTTTTTTAGGTAGATGAAACTCCGGTATTAGATATTAAACCTTACATACCATTTTATGATGCTCCGTTTTGTGGAAATGATTCATCTGGGCGTAATTCTGTTGGGCCTGATATTGTTGATTTTTATAATTCCCGCCAAGAACCTGATGGTGAAGAATCTGATACTGATACAAATGGGGCAGTTGGTAATTCTTTAGCATCATCATCTACTAATAATTATAACAATAGCACAAATAATCATCAAATTACAACATCGGTATCACCAATGAATCCTGAAGGTGTTAAAATACCAAATTGGATTGTCAGTGGTCAAACATTATCCGTAATTTTTAATGATAGAGCGGAATCACAAATGCGAGATTTAAAAGTTGAACGAAAAAGTATTATTAATGTATTGGAAACCGATCCAAGATCAGTATATCTTCGAACTAAATATGGCTCACAAATATTTACATTTCAATTAAGTGAAGTAACAGTAACATGT
Source organism: Dolichopus griseipennis (assembly GCA_963082915.1). NCBI lineage: Eukaryota > Metazoa > Arthropoda > Insecta > Diptera > Dolichopodidae > Dolichopus > Dolichopus griseipennis. Next base: position 124,298,653 of record OY720442.1, on the reverse strand, counting down.
AAATTTGATGATAAAAATTCGACAGTAACCGTTGTCCAAGTAAGACGAACCGAAAATGTTCAAGATGAAAACTATTAAAAAACAAAGTTAAAAAAAAAAGTTTTGCTGTAATAATAATGTCAATGACACAATATTTTTAAAAGTTATGCATTTATTTAACATATAATTAAAATTAGAGAAAACATTTTAAGTAAATTTAGTTATTTATTAATAATCCGATTAGAAACGAAATTATTTTTGATTGTAACGATGATTTATTAGTCTACTTATTAATTTATTGCATTAAGAAAATACAAATATTAAATATTTTTATTTTTTAAAGACAATATGTTAATTTATGGAAAATAAAATAAAAATTATTTAATTTAAATTTCTTAGAGATCACGATTTTCTCTTAAAATAATCGTTTTTTTTTAAATAACTAAATGAAATATGGAAACTAAGTACCATTATAAAAAAAAATTTCTGTTAAAAATATTAACCTTAATTACAGTTATAAAAAGAAATTCAGCAAAAGCAAACCAATCCAAATTTTTTTATTTGGCAATTTATACTCCATATATTTATATTCCAATTGTAGTAGTGTAGTGTGTGACTGCAGCTACTATAGAATTAGTACTAGGTGGTAGTAATTCTATGGTGAATATTGCTATACTAGAATAGTATGAAATGTATGTAAAATTGTTTAAAGGTCGATTTTCATTACACCGACACATAAACGGCACAGCGAAAATGACAGACTAATCTATACCATACAAATATTATACTTTTTACACTATGATATATCACAGCAACGACAAATTTCGTGTATGCGGCCTTATTTTTTAATTTTATATATTATACAAAATAAAATTCACGGCGCTGGTGTAGAATAAACATAAAAATGCCACAATTTCACAAATAAACTTTTCCTTTTATTTTACATACAAGAATAAAGTGGAATTTAAAATAAACGAAGGTCCAAGACATCTTCAACCATTTTTCAATTATTTTCTAAAATTAAAACTATCGATAATAGATGACACATTTGAACAATTGCAATTTGAATTTTTATCACAAGTGATATAGTACAAGTACATTTGTGTATTACATATCATATTTAAAATTTTCAGTGCAATTTGTATTTTATGGAATTGTCAAAAATGAAATATTTCATAAACAAAACAGCCAAATTTTTTTTAACATTTACCAGTATTTATTGATATTCATAATGAAAACAATTAGTTGTGAAGAATTTGTAAGCAATGCTAAACAATTTTTTGATATTTCAAAAAAACTGAATGATTTGTGGATTTTGGTAGAAGATGTAAAATTATTTAATGGAATTCATTTAATTTAAAAATTTTTAAAATTATTTTGTTTTGAAATTGAAGAAGTCCAGTGAAGGTTACGTATATTTGGTTTATAAACAAAAATTAAAATGCAGTTTTAAGAAAGTTACATTTAGTTATGATAACACTGATTTATTGGAAGGAAATATCCCTGAAGAAGATATTGCAAGCTCTTCTAGTAATATTAACTATGATATAATACATTTTGAATATCATGTTGTTTATAGTGTTAGTTATCAAGTTCCTGAATTATTTTTCCAGGGTTATAAAAACGGTATTAAAAAATACCAAAGTCAAACACTTAAATTTAATTTTTTTTTACATTTCAGACGGATCAATAATTTCACTTGAAGAAGCATGGGAAATTTTTTCAAATTGCAATGATAAAAATTTTACTAGGTCTGAACTTTTATCAATTTTAACACAAAAAGATCATCCGGTATTGTTTAAACCGTTTTTGGCATTACATCCTTGTAAAACATCCGAAATTTTGGGCAATACACCCGATAGTAAAAATTTTATTGTAACATTTATAAGCATTATGGGTCCATTCGTGGGATTACATTTACATAATAACTATAGCATAAAATTGGATTAAGTGTATTAAAAAAAACTTTTTTTTTTTTAAATTTTGGATACGCTGGGCTTAGTTTTAGTTAGATTCTTGAAATCTGTTTTACAGTAATGACATTTTATTCCAAGTGTGAAAAATGGAAATACTAAACCAGAAACTCTTGCAAAAAATTTGTTCCATAGTTTGGAACTTATCATGTACCAAAGATAAAAAATGGAATAATGAGTAAACAGCAGCAAAGTTTGTTCAAGAAGAATTTTCATTGTAATGACATTAACATCTACAACTTATATGACTAATCATACAACAAATTTAATTTTGCTAAAAATTAGATTACCTTGAATTTTTATACTGCTTATGATACCAATGATAATGTAGTCCAAATACACGTTGATAAGCCTGAAATAGGAATGCTGTCAAATATCTTAAGCAACATTAACAATGTTAAGGCAAAAATTAATTTAAAAAAGAAAATATAAACGTATATAAACAAAAAAATTTGCTATAAGTTAATATATTAATTTATAAATTTAACAATTTACATTATTTTAAATATATTTATCGGAAGTTTCTCTAAGTTTTCATCATTACCCATCATTTTTGAATCAAAAAATGAAAATAAAACTAATATGTAATATCCTTGTTAAAGCCTTCCAATTATTTTTCTTAGTTTTAATGAAAAAAGAGAAATAAAAGTTTAGCCAGCTAGTTTAGGATTTCTCCATAAAAATTTTTTTAATGTAGATTTGCAAAAATTTTATTTTAAGATAAGAGAAAATTTGCTTGGAGGTGTCCAAATTTGTAGCGGTGAAGTACTCCATATTGTAATAGGTAAATCCCAAATCATCGTTTCAATTTGAATAACCTTTGGGGCCTTCCAACAATTTTCGTAACTTGAGTTTCCAATATCGACAGTACTGGAAGTAACAAATTCAAAATGTAATCGCCAACGAACATCCACATCTTCAGTTTCAAATGAGGGAGTTATACTTAACGGAATAGGAATTTTTACTTGAGTTTGAATCATAGACAAACAAAATTCATGATAATTAGTAAAAGTTGTCAATTTTCCACGTTTACAAGCCTTTTCTTCTAAACTTTCTGGTTTATCATCTTTTGTTTTAATATTTGAAATTTCTTCACGTTGCAGTTTAACTGAAAACTGAATGCAACGAACTTCAAATTCTGTGAAATCCATTGTACCTACAATATCTTCACCCAGCTTAAAATCATTTTTAAAAATACAGAACCGTCCAACGAATCCTCTCTTGTTACTTATTTTGTAAAATTTTGGCATTCGACGTGCTGTTAAATTAGATAAATGATTCCATGAAATATCTAGTTCAGTAACTTCATTTCGATCTAAAAAAGGATTTGTTGGTTTAAAATTTTCCTGTGTTTCGACTGAAGTATATTCTTCCCGTTTTGCAATTTTTGAAACTGGTAGGACTCTAATAGGAATCAATAGAACATTAACTTTTGATTTAACTCGCTGTGTTGCAATTACTATTTTGTAAAAGTAGTTTATATTATAACCACGATAAGTTGGCGGACCATCTCTAGGAATAAAATCACAGAAAAAATATTTTTTACGCTCGCCAGTTTTTAATTTCAAATCACAAAATAAAATTTTAGCTTTACTGGAACCAACTATACCAGCTCGTGTATTTATATTTCCAAGAGCAGTCATGTTTTGATAATCAATATCTTCCTCAGTTTTTGAATTTGTATTTTTATAACAATGTATTTGAACAGAACCCCAGGCTAAGTGTTCCAAATTATCATTATATCTTTCGTTCTCATCTCCTATTTTACTAAATTCAATAATACATTCCACTTTTTCTCCAGTTATAAAAGCAGCTGTCTCCTTTCTTATTAATTTTGCATTTATTTCTATCATTATTGTAAATATGTTACAATGTTAGCTACAATAATAATTAATTTTTTTTTGTAATATAGTAATCTCTGACTTCAAATAATTCTTTAAATATGCATCTACAAAATAGTTTTTTAAACAGCAAATTGTAAAATTTCAAAAAACAAGAGTTCTTGATCAAAATAGTTAACACAGAATTAGAAATCCAAAAGTTTCATGGCTGATTTCCCTGCTTCCATAGATAGCATATTTAAAATTTAAATCTTATGACAAATACAATAAATCGAAATACATCTACGCCAACAATAAATTGCACTAATTTATAAATAATTAAATTATTTAGAAAATAATAAATACTTTCAATCAAGTAATCAACAATGACAAAATGACATTTATTGTTGACTATTTTGAGTCTCATTCCCTATCCACACATGAGTGGTTAACAACACTTGCATTGACGTAATCTTCCAACGTAAGTGAATATTGCTCAATGCCACACGAGAGTGTTGTAAGCAACTGTTGTCAGTTATTATCAATTTATGAACTTATGAATGTATGTGTAAAATTTAGTTCATTCGAAGATAGTTATCGTCGGAGAATGTTTAGTCAACTGATTTTTCAAAAGCGGAAAGTTTTTGTAATTTTTTTATTCATATACAAAAAAAAAGGTTTGTATCTACCTAAATAAAAAAATGGATTTGTAGATAATATAAGAAATTTAATTTTTTCTTTACATTGAGTAAGTAGGTAATTTTATTTTACTTATATCATATCTAGGTCATTTAAAAATGGATTATTATTTTAATTAACATCTGTGGGACTGAGCAAACATTCATAATTATACAATTTTAAAATTAGGTTCTAAATCTATTCCTTAAACTAATTGTCTTTTATATCATTAATTATTTTTTGCTATTATTTATTTTAACTAAATTTTATATTTTATCAATCAAAATATATTTATATTGTATTTAATATAATACAAATACATATATTTGTTCAGTATGTAGTTTAAAAGATAAAAAATAACCTAATATAAAACCTAATATGGTAATCTTATATTGATTTTTATCAATTTCCAATACCAGAAATATTTTATATTTTGTCCGGTCTCAAATTTTTTTTGTTTAAGATGCGCACAGTTCAAAAATTTTTAAATAATGAAAAAAAAAGAAAAACAACAAAAAAATTAAAGAAAAAAAAATCAATTTTTTGTTTGTGTTGGTTAGTACATCGAGTCTTACAAGTAAAATTTGGTTGCAATGAAACCGGTTTTTTTTTACAACAATATTTACCAAAACCGGTTTGGTGCATAAAGGATTTTAATCGATTACGTCAGTATGACGTCAATGCAACTGATGCAAATTGCCGTCTGGCTTGACTGATTAACAACATTTATAACATTTCTTTTGCAACAAAAAAATTTTTATTGCTAAACACTGCTAATATTAAATTTTAAAATAATGACATTCGGTATCAGCTGATGATTTGTTTATTTACACAATTTTACATAGGAAATGTCATTTTCTTCAAGCTGAAAATTTGTTGTTTATTTGGACAATATTTGTTATGCCTATAGTAAATAAAAAATTCTATTCAAGGATTTAGAATTTGCGCACTGATCCTTTTGACTAAGTGAAAAAAAGCAATTAAACGTTAATGTATACCGACTATATAATAAAGTAACTAAAACTAACTAAAAATTTACACGTGGTTGAGACTTGAATTTTTTTTTTTAATGAAAAACGTATCCAAATTCAAAATCAATTCTTTTGTGGTATAGTAATTGTTAAATAGTTTTCTTCCTTTTCTTTTGGAATTTTGTTTTAGTTTTGATTTTGATTTGAAATATAAAAGTTCAAAGATTAGTGCTTCGGACTAAAAAAAAAAAAAGTCGTTTTTTTTCTGTGTTATAAAAATTTAAATCAAATTAAATATGGATGAATTTAAAAATATTACAAAAACAGCTTCGGTTGTTAAAATTTCTTCAATTTTGGAAAAATTATACAAAAAAATTATTGAACAACGTGATAAAAGAATTCCAGAATTAAATATTAAAGAAGTTGATTTTTTAAAAACAAAATGTAAAAGTGATAATCTTCAATTAAGTTTAATGAGTTGTCAATGTTTTGTTAAATTAGCAGATAATGGTATACTCGATGTTAATAGTGTTCTTAATACATTTCTCACAATTTTACCTAATTCGAGGTAAGTAAATACGTATAATAATATTTTGATTTTTTATTTTTCAATATAATTTAAATTAAACTTTAGTTTTAAATAAAAATATTTAAAATATTGAAAAATAAAAAATTGAAATATTCCGGAAAACTTTGAAAAAATATTAAATCCCTTCTATAATGGTTTTCTTTGTACATATATTTTCAAAAAAGAATTCGGCAGCCTTCGAAAAACTCCCCACAAAACAAAATATTGAAACTTTAGCTAAGCAAGTAAGGATAAAATCCTTTTGAAACATATTTTTGGTTACCGTCCTCAAACTTTTACTAAGCAAATAACTTAAATCCTAATGTTGAATTAAATTCTTATATATTAACAATACTGCAAATACAAATATGTTGTTATTCCGGAAAAGGGTGACTATAATTTAATAACTAACTATAAAATTCTTTCTTATTTATAAATATTCTGAAAAAAGTTTTCCAGAAATTCTGGTTCTTAAATTTTCGTAAAAAATATTAGGAAGGGTTAATTTGATTTTATTTCTATTGTTTTTGGTAACAAAATCGAATCGGTTTTATTTCCTTTTGAATTCGATTTTATTTTTTGAAAATTTTATTTGGCAATAAGATAGTTTTACTAATTTGATTTTATTTCTATTGTTTTTGGTATAAAGCCGCTTCGACTTTATTTCACCCCTCCCAAAATAACCAATATAATATTAAGAATTTATTTAAACAAATAATAACTATATGTATATGTACCAAATTAAAAAAAAATACATCTTAACAAAATTGGATTATAAATTTTACAAATATTAAATCTTCTCCAATTAATCAAATAACTATGTATTGTATGCTTACTAAATATAGCTAAATATTAAACAGAATAAATAGCTTTAAAAATTTAATTTTTATGAGTGAAGAAGAGCTTAAAGATTTATTTGATAACCTATCATTTATATTTTTATATTATCTTATTATTTATACAAATTGTATTGTTAACATAACATATGAAATAGTAAGACGGTAATAATAGATATCAAACAAACATTACAATACATAAATTTTTTTAAAAATCTCATTTTAATTTGAGAGGCACATAGATTATTTTTATTGACGGTTTATAAATACTGCTCCGTAGTCCTTGGCTATTAAATTTTTTTTTTAAGCTTCCTTTCGTAATTTTTCACAAAAACGTTTTCTCCATACCGCTGTGTTTTATTAACAAATTAATCCTCATTATATTATGAACATATTTTTCAATCCAAAAAAATTTAAAATGTAATGTAATGTAAGTACTATACGAGTATGTTTATAGTAACTTTATGGTTGTACATATTATACATAAGCCCCTATTATGACAGTCAACTATCAATAGTTGATAGTTGAAATATTTTATCAACTATGAAAAAACTTAATATTGTGAAATGTAATTGAAAAAATTTTCATAAATTATTTTCTATTGTGAATTTAATCAATTATTTTCTATTTGTAAAATTTTGAAATAAAATTTTTTGCATTAATTTTTTTTTTATTGGTATTTGGATATTGACCACGACTCAGACGAAGAATAGAGATACTTCTGGCAATTTCTAAATTTTCTTCCACGTACTATGGAAGAAATATACTTTCGTCCTTAAAATAATTAAATATTTAAGTATTACTTAAAAGTTAAATATAAATTTTTATATTATTTTATTTCATTTAAATTACGTTTTTTCTGTTCGAAAAGTTTTTTTTTTTTTCAAATTTAACAACAAAAATTTTTCCATTTATTTAATAATTGACAACAGACAACTAAATTGTATTTCACAATAGTAATTTTATGTTCATGAAAAGTTGCAATTCACAATACCTTTTCAAGAAATTAATTGATATTTTTCAACTATCAAGTTGATAATTGACTGGCCATAAACTTAATGATCTGCAATACTTAATACATATTTTATTTTTTGTAATATTTTAAATTTTTATTAATATTATACATAATAACCTTATGATTAATTCTAATTTTCTTTTAAATTATTTCTTTCTATTTATTTATTCACAACTATAATATTGATGTATTAACCCATTTTATATAATTAACTATTTTAATACACGGATTCTTCCATTATAATTTTGGAATCTTAAATTTTGGAATTCAAATTATTTCTGAATGAAATGGATAATTATAATGTTTTAAACACAATAAAAAATTTACAACATCATTTAAAATAATGGTATAAAATGATTTTTATAAATTTCATCATAAATACAAAAAAAAAATCATTTAACAAATTGGTAATAAAGTTCAGCTCAACAAAATGCAATAACAGAAAGTATTGTAAATTTATTATTATTAAATTTGAAAAAGAAAATTACAGCCTTAAAATCTGATGAAAAATTTGAATGTCAATTTGGTTTAAAAACATCACAACATCCGATTATAACGATTGCACAAACTGATGGAATTAATATGATTGATGTTGCAAATAAAATATCAGGAATATTTGATTATCATGATAAAAAGTAAGTGGTATTATTTTTTTTCAGTTTTTTTTTTACATCTAATCATTGTCATAAATTAGTTACCATTATTACCGTAGTTCATTAAAGGTAATAATGTAATCATATACTTAGGTATAAGAATCCTTTCATTTAAATTTTATTCAGACGAATTTAAGAAATTAAAATAATTTAAAAATAAACTTAGTACATAATTAAGAATCATTATACCTATGTAGTTTTTTAATATAATAATATTATAATTATGTACCCAGATACATAATAATTATGTTTCTTGTATTTTAGTTAGTTTTGGTAAGATTCATTTAAAATTTGTGATTACATAGATATTTTATAATTTATATGAAGTAGTATGTATATAAACATTTTTTTAAATCTATATCTTATTATAATATATGTATGTAAATATTATGTAGTTGTAGTTTTGTTTATCATTACCTAAATATTAAAAAAAATAATTTCTCTTCTATTTTAATTAAAAAATAAATAAAAAAAAAAGATTACAAAAATATAGTTTGGAATATTTGCGGCCGGTTTTTCTATTCATATTTTGTAATCCACAAACACAACCGGAATCAAGACCAATATGGACAAGACTGTTGGAACAAACTAAGACAAATTCAAATGCTAAAAATTTAGTGAACGAACTCATAACATGGAGTAAGGTAAGAATAATTTTTTTTTTTTAAATTTATTTATTTATTTTTTTTTTAATTAAGTTTATTATAATTATTATCTTAATTATTACACCATTTGCAATATTGTTTCAATAATAATATTCCAATGCAATGCAGTTTTATTATATGATGAAACTATTATTTCTATAGATTCTATTGGAAAGTGTATTCATATTTGTAGATTTGTCTTTCAAATTTTGAATCTTTAATATTTTTAAATATTTTTTTCAATTTTCAATTCTTAACTATTATTTAGTTAAATTCTTCAGTAGTTTGCATAGAAATATATTAATATGTAATAGTTTTATTTCTATAAAATAGAAGTAAATGTAATTAGTTACATAATTGTTATATTGTTACATGAACAGAAATCCGATTCGGTCTAATTATTTTCGTATATATTTTTAATATAATTTTTGTTGGTTTTTCTCAGTTATTAATCATAATTGGGTTACTTTTTGTCATAGATTCTGTAAAAAATTAATTATTTAAACGTGTGAGAAATATATAAAAAAAACAAGTACCTACTAAATAAAAATGTATGTAATATAATATATTATACATTTATATAGAAAAATATAAATATATAATCGATTTCCCTACAGAATCCTAGAAATTAAATTTAGGTTACCAAGTTTAAAAACAATATCCAAATCCCACAAAATCCGTATACCACAAATTTCAGCATCAATCAGCGGTTCTTGAGATATTTAAGTCATTTGAATATACCGGCCCGGTAGGTTTTTTGTGTACGAGTATGTTAATTGTCAGTATAAAATTTTTATAGCATCATATTCAATGCCTTAGATTGCGTTTATATTGAAGCTGCGATAAATGATAAGAGCGTCGATAAGATCATAGCGTAAAAACTATCTACATCATTTAAATTTTTGAATTTTCTAGTTTGGAAAAAAATCCTTTAATATAGATTACAATATATTTGTGTTTTTTTTTTTAAATAGACATTTAAAAATATAATGTCATATTTAAATCTTTTTCAGAAATTTATAGATTTTCCTGTTTTTTAATCATCCAAATTATTCGACGCAATATAGTAATTGAATTCAATACAGTTAAATATCTGCTAAACATGGTTTTTTGGCCTTAACAAATTCAATGGTATATTCAGAGCTGGACTGGCCTACCAATGTACCGGGAGTTTCCCGGTGGGCCGTGCCGAATATTAAATCAAAAATGATTCCCATAAATATTTGTTTTATATCAAATATAAAAAAAAACCCACAGAAACAATTTTTTTTTTTTAATTTTTCCCATAAAAACAATAGCAATTTCAAATTTTCTTACAATTAATGTTATCAAAAAATAAAAAATTTCCCACAAAGGAAAAACCAATTTTTTGATTTTTTTTTCAGGCTTTTACCTAATCAAAAGCGTACGACGTATGACGTACAATACGCCGTACGTCGATACGTCGACGTATCCCGAAATCGATACGCGCGTACCATTTTTAATTTGTCAAAAAATGGGTTGGTATTGAAATCCCGGATTTCAAAATCCCGGAATGCCAATCCCGGAAATCAAAATCCCGGAATTCAAAATCCCGGAATTCAGAATCCCGGAATTCAAAATCCCGGATTTCAAAATCCCGGAATTTCAAAATCCCGGAATTTAAAGTAAAAGTAATAATTAAAAGTGCGCGCGCACTTTTAATTATTACTTTTACTTTAAATTCCTATATTATGAGTTACAGTAAAACATCTATCGTTTGTAATTGTAACTAAACAAATTGTAACTAAAAAAATTGTAACTAAACAAATTGTAACTAAAAAAATTGTAACTACAAAAATTGTAACTAAAACTGCATACAAATTATTAAACCCATATACATATATTATAAATATTTTGGGAAATTCCCAAAATGTTTTTAATGTAGTGCAAATAATTTGGTATGCGGTTTCAGTTAGAATTTTTTAAACGTGAAAATACAAGTTACATATTTTACTAAAATTTGGAAAAAAATGGAAATTAAAATATTAAAAACAAACAAAGGGCAAAATAAAATTTCTATAAACGGTTACGTATATCATCTGGGAAAATTTTTTTTCAACTATTTCTACTTTTTAAAAAAAATTCATTTAAATTCCGGGATTTTTCATGCTGAAAATTCCGGGATTTCACATATGACCTGAAATCCGGGATTTTGAAATCCGGGATTTTGATATCCGGGATTATGATTTCCGGGACATTTTTTCAATCCGGGATTATGATACTACGGGATTTTGAAATCCGGGATTTTGATACTAACCCTCAAAAAATCTATTTTGAATATTGATTTCATATAAAAAATACCGTTTTTAATTTTGGTATTTTTTTTGGTATCCCGACACTTACTCGAAAAAAATATTCTAGAAAAACATTTACTCCAAAATTATTTGCTCGAAAACATTTAGTCGAAGAACATTTTCTCGAAAATGTATAAAACTACATTTGATCGAAAAACATTTACTCCAAAAACATTTTCTCGTAAAACATCTTAAATAGATTGAGAAATTGCTTAAGTCAAACACATTTAGAAGATTTTATGTTAATGTCATGCGAAAGAGATATTCTAAATGTTATTAAGAACGAGGAAATTATTGACATTTTGAAAGAAAAAAGTAGTCTGTTGAAAAAATTATTAACATAAAGAAGAAAGTAAATTACATTTGAAACTTATTATTAAAAATAAGAAAATTATTATTAAAAATTGGTTATTTTATGAAAAAAAAATTTTGTTTTCTAAATATTATTTTTTGTTAATTCTAATTATTTTATATTTCATTGTGAATTTCATTTCTGTTCATTTTCTATTTAATCATATATTAAACAATAAATAAAAAAGAATTAATATTATATTATAAAAATATGTGGTAATTTTTATTGACTTTAATTTTCCTCATATATTCATCAATCATCAAAAGGCATAGCTATTCTTAACTTTACTTGATTGTTAAAACAAAATGTATTGAAAAGGGCCGAAATTTTTAAATTCCCGGTCCTAAATTCATTCTCAGTCCAGCCCTGGGTATATTTATTATATATATATATTCAACCTCATCTAATTTTTATATCCATCTTTTGCATTATAATTTCCCAATCTTATCCACGTAAAGCTTAAATTATGAACATTGTACTGTACGTAAAACGCTTCTAAAGGCTTCTAAAAGCTTGTTTAAAGTTTTGAAAGACAAATTGAATTGCTCTAAATCGCTTCTAAAGGCTTCAAAAAGGAGTTTAAAGTTTTGAAAGACTAAACTTATAAAAAATTTAGTTTTACTGGAAATTATGAATTTTTAGTAGTGATGACGAATTAAAGCTAAAATTGCTCTAAATCGCTTCTAAAGGCTTCGAAAACCAGTTTAAAGTTGTGAAAGACAAAACTTATAAAAAATTTGGTTTCACTAGAATAGAATTGCTCTAAATCGCTTCTAAAGGCTTCAAAAACTAGTTTAAAGTTTTGAAAAACAAAAATCATCAAAAAATTTGGTTATACTGGAAATTGTACAATTTTAGTAGTGATCACGAATTACCACTAATGTGATGAAGTATTTTATGGCCTTAGTAAGGAGTTGCATACTTTAGTAAGAAACTTCTCGTTGTTCATCTAGTTTTAATATACTGCAGAAATAACGAATTCTGATAGTTCATCAATAAAAAAGAATTTTGACCGTTAAATATAAGTGACTTATGTTGAATACCAACTTTTCTTTAATTTTAAAAATGGTATGAAATTGCTTAAAAAATATAGTAGGTCCTAAAAATTTAATAACATTTTTTTTTACAATTTGTACAAGCATTGTTTTTAGTAAATTATTTGAATATTAAAAATGAAACAAACCATAATAAAAAAAAAAAATTAATTAATCGACCTTTTACCATTTTCTAAATAAACACAATGTAAACATGGGTACAAAATAGAACATAAAAAAGTATGTAACACAAAACAAAAAATTATTAATAATGAATATTTAATTCAATTCCTTACTACTTCATAAACAATTAATATTTTTTTTTGTTTGTAGAATTAGTAACAGAAAACACTTAAAATTCTTTTATTTAAATAATAATTATGAAACAAAAATCTGCTTACAAATAAAAAAGTAAATTAATTTAAAAAAAAAAATGTATGTCGCGTGAATTATTTTTAAGGGTATTGGCCGTTGAAGGGATATTCATGTTGTTTAAGTTAACGTGTCTACTTCATTATTATTATTTTTATTTTTTTTTCTAAAATTCACAAATAACAATTTATATAATCCAATTGTTATTGGTTTGCATTAAAACATTAAAAATATTATGTTGATTTAATATAAAAGACTTCTCCCTTGATTACATTATACTCTTCTTCCTTGATCAATGTGGCAGTCTACAGACATAATGGGTATAATAATTAACAAGTAAGTGAGTAGGTACTGTAAAACTCAGACGATAAAGCAATGGCTACACTCCACACGATCAACTCACACAAAGGTATTCTGGGGAGACGCAAGTATAGCAATAAAACGAAAAAGATCCTAAAACTAAAAAAGGGACTGAAACAGGAATAAGCACGGCCATTTGATGCTCAGGACCCATATGCAGTCAGAATAGGTAGAGCAACTACCGGAGAGTGTAGAGGCTATGGAATGGAGGACGAAACGGTTCTATGCCAATACGAAGCGTTGGAAACCCTAAAACTAAGGATCTTAGGAGGAGAACACTGGAATACTTCAATTTTGTAAGGGAGTTAGACCAGGGTAAATTAGTACAGTTTATCAGGGGTATAGAGTGGCTGAACGAGGCGCTGTAGTAGAATACGAGCGGGGTTATAGGTTGAGAGCAGGAGTTATAGGTACTGACTAATAGCACATTGTATCTATATTGAGTAATAAATGTCAATATAGAAAGATCATATTATTTAAAATAAGCCATGCAGAGCTAACGGTTAAGAAGTTACATTGATCTTGTATTTTCTCGCATTTACGTTCAAGCTTTATAAAATTATAACACGAGTAGAATAACTCCAGAGGTGACAATGTATAGACCTCCCACATTTTTGTGTTTGTTTTTCCCTCTCACCTTTCATAATTAAATAAAAATATAATAAAAGTTCTTCTCACCTCATTATAATTTATGTACTACTATGTAGAAAAATTTAATTTTTATTCAAGCTTATACAATATTGTATAAGATTTAGTTTTACATGTTAGTTCAGGATTAAAAAGAGCTTTATTTTAATTTTAAAAAATCTAGGTAAATAAATGAAAAAAATTTTGTCCTCTGCTTATTTTGTTAAAAAATCACAAGTCAAAGAAATAAACAACAGTTGAAAAATATTAATGATTTATGATATCCTATATAAAATGTGGTAGTGGTCAATAACATATATATATATACCTTTTACTATGTTTTATATGGGTTAGAAAATAGTAAAAATAAATGTTTGTAATAATATTTATTTGCACGCACAAATTGTAGAACAATGGCACTTTTTTGATTAAAACTCATATTTTAATATGACGATAAAATAATAATTTAGGTCAATGAACAATAAAGTCAATGTAACATAGGGTACATATCAGTTTAATTTTTTGTTTTTATTTTTTTAGAAATTTAAGTTTTTCTCTTTATTTATGGTAAATGTTTGCTGATTTAATTGAAATTCAAATGAAATACTATGAAAAATAAATCAAAATTTTATTTTATTTTAAAACTAAAGGTTCTAGTCAATTGGAATAAGTTGAAGAATTCGTTGGAACCTAATGGAAACTGGTGTACAGTATGCCCTTAATTAAGATTCATTTTAAAATAAATTGGAATTTTTTAAACCGAAATAATTTAATTTATATTATTCTTCTATTAAAAAGAATTTCGTTTTCTATAGTATACTTATATTATAAAACAGAGTGTTCCAAAATGTATACTCATAATAAATTATATTGAATAATAAATTTATCCATATTCAACTCATTTGAGAAGTTAAAGGACATTCACTAAGTCACTCAAATTAATTATCAGGCTTCAGTTTCATTAATCTTTATTTTCACTAAACCGTCGACTACTTGGTCTATTGCTATTGTATAAGATTATAAAATATGAATACACTAATGCTAAATTTTGTACGCTTTCTATTATCTTGCACAAGATTTATTTGGCGGGCACCCTTACGTGCTAACTGTTCACTGTTATAGGCTAAATAGCCTAGAATCTGAGTTGCGTCGAGTCGAAAACCAGAAAAGTTTTTTCACTTTCACTGGGGTTCGAACCCGAACCTTTCGCATGAAAGTACTTGAAAGTTCGATATCTTAACCACTATTTCATTGGTCAGATTATATCAAATAGCGTTTCATTAATAACGTTTATTTATATCTATTGTGCACTGTTTTTAATAGGAGGTCAAGAAAGGGGCTTTAGAGATTTTCGGGGATAGAACAATGTTAATTACCGATTACGTTAAAAATTGAATTAAAGAGCCCAAATGGTTCTTTCTAAATAAGTAGATACCGTTTTTGTTTATTCAAAAATTCTTTTTCAGAAATGGCTCTATGCAATACGGAGAAGTCATACGGGAACACTCTGTAGGTGTATACTTTTGTTGATTTCCTTTTGTATATATATATGTAACAACTAATTGTATGTTTAAATCGCGACATTTTGTAAAATTTTATAATTTATGATTATCAAAAGTTTTTTTTTTTTTTGTTAGACATTCACAAAAAATATAGAATTAAAATGAATGTTAGAATTCTTGTAACGTTTTTTTTTTTAAATATTGATTTTATAAGTACACCATTAAATTTAGTGAAAAGTCTGTCTCATATTAAGTATACACGTTTTGTTAAATTTGAAATGACCTTCCCCCACTCATTATTATTCTACATAAAACGTTTTTTTTTTTCGTTTTTAGTAATGATCGAAGCATTTAATTGTTATAAATTAAAATTTCATGGACTTTGGAAAAGGATTTGGGAAAACCCTTTTTGTGATAAATTGAAATTTTAATTTGTATTTCAAATAAAAAATTGTCTAATATAAAGACAGACTGTTTTATTATAAATTATAGCTGAAAAATGGGGAAAATAGTATGGAATAGACTGTATCAACTCTAGGAAGCCTTTGCGAACATGTAATATAAACATTATATATGATCCGGTAAACAATATTTTTGGCAAATATACTACTTATTAGACTCAGTTATGTATAGAAGAAAAATATGTTGTAGGGTATAGCTGTTTGAATCTTTTGGTCAACTAGACCGTCCATATTTTGTGGAGACGTTCGCATTTAAATTTACCTAACTGCATTTCATAAAAGTTCAGACATTCAAAGAAGATTTAAAAAAGTTTTTTTATTAAATTTTAAATAATTAAATTAGTTAGAATTTTTCGAAGCATCTACATACATTTAAATCCCCAAGTTGGACCGATATAATTTAAAAAACTCTTACTTTGTAATGGAAACTAAAAAATGGATGTTCAAATCGTTTGAATACTTGTATATATACTTACTGTACCTTCAAATCTTGTCAATTTGACGTCTGGGACCCAGGTTATGTAAGAGTATTTTGAGATCAAATTAAAAATTGAAAAACAAAGATAAAATGGGCAGGTAGGTAAGGCGATTTTTTCACAATTCTGCGTGAAGGCCTTGATTTAGAACTAGATTGCGCCATTTTGGTCCAATCAAGCGTTATTGTCAGTTTATATCTAAAGCGAAGAGTTTAAATCCGAAATCTATTAAGATTGTTGAAGAACAGTTGACTGATAGGCAAGAAATTTAACCATGACTAGGGACGAACATCTAGAAGGAAAGTGTTTGATATTTTCAATTTCGATTGCGTTCTTAGAGCTTCTGCAAGAGGAATTATATATAAGGAATCTTCTGATCGACTAAATTTTTTAATTATATTAAAAACTGTTACTTAATTTTTCCCTAATAAAATTTGATAGTTCACAGAACATTTCGTTTTAATGGTTTTAATTCATTTCAAAATTATTTAAAAGGTTTTTTTTTTATTTAAAAATTTAACCACATTTTTACATGTATTAAAAAAATCTTTTATTTAATAATTATATACCATTATTATGTTGCTTTTAGAAATTCAACTATTCAACCATTCAACAATCCAATCCTTAAACAGTTGGATGGTTTTCCTTTTTTTTCATAAGTGAAAATAATAATTTATTTTTCTGCAATTCACTAACATTCATTTGACGGGCAAATACCAAATACGATACGATGTCTGTTGTATGACAAAATATAAAAAAAAAAAAACAGCAAAGTAATGTACAGCAAAGTTGTTTAGACAGGATGAATTTTTAAATGAATAATAGTTTTTTATTTTTTTTTTTTTTTTTTAAAGTGCCCCTTTTTTATTCCCTTACGAAACAAAAAAACTAAGTTTTTTAGCTCCATTTCCTTATGGTAATTTTTATATCAAGTATAAATTTTATGTATATGCATGCATGCACAAAGCCTCCATACAGAAAAAATGTTCTACATATATGAATATTGAATATAAAGGATATAGTGTACGATTAAATACGGAAGTTTATATGAAATAAATTAATTCTATACATCCTTTTTGATATTCTATATATATATATATATATATTATATATGTATTATAATTATGAAATTCAGAACTTGAATATCTTGAAGAACTTGTCGTCGGAGCAAGGATAAAAAAATATCACACAAAAAAGGAGCTGGAAAAGCGGTTAGATGGGCGATCATTTACAAGTTATTTCTAGCAAAACTGCTGTAGAACTAAAAAAAAGGAAAAACCTATAAGTAGCGTTTTTATTAAAAATTTGTTAAATATTTTCCTTTTATCAGAAGAAATGTTTAGTGTTCCAGAGAAATCTTACCATATGACGTAGTGGTTAACACGCCGATCTTTCAAAGAAAGGTCTTGGGTTCAAACTTCATTCTGGTAATTTTTATATACTAAATATAGTTAGTACAGTAATTTCCGATATAAAATACTATATATTAATATTAGTAACTAATATCGTACAGTATAAAATAATCAAAATATATAATAGTTGTACATTTACATGTTTAATAGACGTCCTTCAAAAATATTAAAGCTTAATGATCTTTCACCATAGCTTACAGCTAAGTTAATAAATAATGGCTTAGAAAAAAAAGGAATTTCAAAAACAGAAACTGTGCCAAATATGCAAAATAAGTGATTAAGTGTAGGTGGCGTTTTCTTAATATAACAGTAAAGTGGAAAACAAAGTTCTATAGAAAAGCTCTGGGTTCACTTTTCTCCGTCATCGAATTTAACTATAGCAGAATATTTTGAAATAATTAGTTCATTCATTCTTTGGCTGTCTGTACGGTATAAATTTTTTTAATCGATTTTGTAATTTAACTTTCCAAAGACTTAAAATTTTTAAAAATATCTCCGACATGCTATGCTATCCCCCATATTTCAACAACATGGTCGTAAGAAAGGTATAAATTTTCCTTGAAAAAAACTTACGATCTGAGAGCCGAACCATTACGCCACCGATGCCCCTCTGTCTTTTGAAAATTCTGAAATTTTAAAATTCACAATTCTTGCATACTTTTAGGATGATTTTTTATACCTATAAAAATATCAATTAAAAACTTTCAGGACAATTCATATGGGATCAGGACTCAGGAATTCGTTTGAGGTGATAAATTTTTATGAAATGGGGCTGGTGTAATTACATTCGGACTTAAAATAATCTATTGTATTTTGTTAATTAATACTGGAATCATATTAAATCCAGGAAAATTATAATAAATTTTCCCTTGAGAACTTTAAAAACAGAATGTTAGACAAATATAATTATAAATACTAAAAATTTCAGAATTTGTACTAAAATTTTTCCGAATTAAAAAAAAAAAATCGTTTTTGTTTTTAAATGTTGTTAAAAAGGTGTTTATTGAATATTAAATGAAGGTTAAAATTTTTTTTGTTTTATAAAATATTGATTTAATTTTTCACTTTTTTTTTTGTTTTTTTTAGTGCAACATTGAACAATTCATAATCTGCCTGCATTTATACATATATTAAATAATATTTGAATACGATGACCTCGGTCGTTATTGAATTTCAAAGTATTTGGTTTTTTTTGTGAATGGATGATTATATAAACAGGACTATGAATAATATTAAAATATAGGAAATAAATAGATTTTTTTTTAGGTTAATTAGAAACCTTCAATGGTCTATAAAAGTACGAAACCCAAAAATTAATATACAAGAGTAATTACAAATTTTGGGTCTAAGAGAATAGAAGAATATAGAAAAATATTCTTAGGTCATTTTTAATTAATATTTTGCACCTTATAATTTACCTTGAAATATAATAATTGTAAATATTCGTTTTTTTAGTTATGGATTATAATATTATGTATATGTATATTTATGCATATTTATGTGGGAAATCGTAACGCAGAAAAAAAAATTTTAGTTACTGTAATTAAACTGTCCCGGAAATTATATTTTCAAAAACGTAACAAATTATTTCTTTATTTTCCTTTGTTTTTTTATACCCGTATGACTGTAGGTAAAAAGGGTATACTAAATTTCCCATTACGTTAGTGACGCAGAGAAGGAAGCGGGGTTGATATAGACTCAAAGGTATGAATCGGATCAGAATCGGAAAATAAATCGATTTAGCTATGTATGTTAGATCGGCCGCATTATAACTCAAAAAATAAAAAAGCTAGGATTCTGAAATTTTCACAAATACGTTTTTATGTAATAGCCGTCATTTGTATTGAAATCCAGCGATTTTGCTCAACGAGTTTGAATGTATGCCGCACAACTACCTTTTTTATATGTATGAGGATGACTTAAATTTTGTCAATATAGTAGGTAACTTTAATGGCCAAAGTATGAATAAAATTTCGACGGTGTAGTGGAAGAGGTTCAAAGAGCTGCCTTACAACTTATATTTCCTTCTGTACATAACTGAAAGTTTTATAAGTCGTATATTAACAATTTTCCCAAAAGTAATTAACTGGATGATATGAAGTCCATATTATCGTAATACGGGTATCCCAGAGTTGTCACAGTTTTATCTCCTACATTCTTCCTCGTTTTTAATAAGTACTAAGATATAGATTTACATATGTTTTAAGAATATTGTTTTTTATAGTTATAATTTGGATATGATTATTTGGTTTTTCCTGAAAAATATATTTATTTTTTTTGTATCTTAAGAATAAATTATAATTTTATAAAGAAAGTTTCAATAATAAAATAATCGAATTTTTTTTTGGAGATTTCAATGATTGTATCCATTATTACATATATTTAGTCACGTATTTTGAATCCGTATTACTATTAATGATATTATATCATATGACCAATAAACAGGATGTCCCGTGAAAAGGTTCTCAACTTCCTCAAAAAATTCAGAAAATTTATTGAGGAAGTTGAAATAAATAATAAATTCGAAAGTTAATAAAGGAAAGTTTATTTTATTCCATTGTGAGATATTTGATTTTGGAAGTTTTTCTATATGTTTTTAAAATACATATGAGGAAGTTTTTGCTTGTTGAAATATTCAATTATATAACACTTTTGTTTTACGTGCTAACTATGTTAAACTGTTGGGTTAAAAAACCTCTCTTTATCCTAGATAAATGTTAGTTCAGAAAGGAATTGGAATAAAAAAAACAAGGTATTAACTACTTACCTTTATTAATTCCATATAATATTTAATCTCTTTTCCTTTTGTTTTAAATTTAAGAATACCCATGAAAATCTTAAACTACTATAAATTGTCGAGGGCTTATGAAAGTTATAAAAAATTTATTTTGGATTAATTGGTTTGGATTAATTCTGTAATGTAATCAATACAGACCTATTCTTATAGACAAATTGTATATAAACTTCTAATGATTTATGTACCAATTCAATAATTGATTAATTTTGTTCGTCTAGATATTTGTGAACTGTTCCATATGGCGCGAAAAAGCTGTTCGGGTTTTATCAATTCTGTGTTGTATAGTACATATTAATTGGTTCCGCCTGTTGGTGTGATGATGCTATAAAAATAGCAGAAGTTAGTTGTACATTCTATGCCATCCAACTTTATTAGATTACTATTTGGAAGGTACATGTATACATTACTTTCTTAATGCTTATTTCTAATCCACTGTTTTGCGCTATTTGCTGCAAGTGGTTCAATTTGGACCGTGCACCTTGCCTGTGTAATAGTAGACAGATGTTATTTGTAAAGTCAAGTGTTAAGTAGTGTGATACCTTTCCAATTGCTGCAGTCTGATACTCGTAGGTCACCTTTCATCGAGATCTTAACTATTATATCTTCCTTCCAAAATGTAGGAATTGTTTCAGTTACCTATGTATATGCTAAATCGAGTCTTAAAATGTCGCTTCGTAGATTATCACTTCCGCCTACTCTGTTGTCATTTCAGCCTCAGTATGGTGTTTTTGATTTCCAGTATGAATGGGGTAGCGTAACTTATGTTGTTGTGGATTATGTTACTGTGTTGGATAGTGTCCGGCTGCACTTTTGCTGTTGATAGTATATTGCTGATTTCCTCTGTGCTATTTCTGTCTGTTCAGTTACACCTGTTAGTAGCTCTTCGCTTCGAGTTCTAACTTGCTGGTTGACTCTGCTTCCCATTATTAGTGTTAGTGCCCAGAATATTTGTAGCTGCTTGTCTCAGATTCTTGGTTGTTTCTTCCATGTTTGCTAATAAATTAATACACACATGTGATTTTTTTAGAAAAAACCAAAAATGATTTTCTTAGAAAAAACCGAAAAATTCTTTCAAAACAAATTGTGTTCTATTTTGTTGAACAGAATGTTTTTTCGATTATTATTTTTAATAAATAACTTACATTTTTTTTCATTCTAAAACTATTTTTCTATATCCAATTTGTTGTTTTACTTAAATATATGTACTTTATAATTTATCTTTGTTTTTCATGATAAAATTCTTCTTAAACTTTTTAAATATATGTAGAATAATTTAAATTAAAAATTTATTAACTTTATTACGTAGTATAAGTAAAGTATTATAATATTGAGAAAATTTTTCATTATTACCGTAACCTGAAACTACAGGAAATGGATTTTTAAAAAAAATAAAATGTTTTCAAACATTTGTGATGTAATGAAAAAGTTGCATCCTTGGATTCATTTTATACTCTTTAAACGGTAGTATAGAACAATTGTGGTGGAAGCATATTTCGATTTTAAGTTTTAAATGACTCAACAATTTTGGATTAATTAATTTTTAATTTTAAATATTCTATAAAATTATAAAACTAATTCAAAGTTTAAATCAGGATTCAAGGGCCTGATTCCCCAACGGTGCAAATGAAAAAATTTCAACAGTTCTTTTGAAATTTTTCATTCTGCACTGTTTTTAATTCCACAAGAGTGCGAATGAAGAAAAATTTACATTATCAGTATGCATGATAAGTTTTTTATACTTATACAAATAAGTTTGCATTTGCATCAAAAATTTACACCGTTTGCGGAATTCGACCCAGAAATTTTTTTAGACAATATAACACTATAAAAGAGTCAAAGTGTTACATAACCAAATTCTCTCTAATCAGTTACATAAGCTTCCCAAGAATTTTCTAAATATTCAAGTAGTGATAAGCATAAATTTAATACAATAAAATTGTATAAAATTTTTTCCAATTTATTAAAAGTATTAGTTTTGACTTAAAATAGTTTTATTTAAATTATATTTCAATGAAAGCTAAATTCTATCGACTAAAATTTAAACGTTGGTGCTGTCAAGTGACGACTTTTTTAAACACTTAACCGTCATTTGCGTCATAATATCGCTCTAAATAAATTTCAAATAATGTTTATTAAGTAAAAAAAAGATGACACACAAACTACTCAAAAGATATAATATCGATTATTATTTTTTAACTTTAAGTTTTGCATATTTTTAGGAATTAATTTATTTATTTAATATTATAAATCATATTGGATTTTGCAAAATTATTAACACCATCGGTAACCGATTAGAGTTTCGATATATTATAAATATATATAACTTTACAAAATATTCACTAAAACCCCAAAGGCCCATTAAGTCTGATGATCATTTAATTTTTGCCGTAAGCCTAAAGATGCTCGCTTAAACATTATGTTTATCTATTATCTTTTTACCAATAATAAGGGGCAGTTGCTCATAAAACCAAGTATTCGAATAATATTTCATTATTATGAACTTTATGTTCGACCAAACACAAAAAACACCTAAAAGAGAGTTACGAATGTCAAGTTGGCGCAACACAGCTTATTCCACCAAATATGAAATATCAGAACAGTAACATCTTTATTCTATTCGATTTTTCTAAACCCACATAACTCTATGATCCATTTCTTAAAACTGTACATCCAAAAATCCATTCACATCTCTCTCCTCGAAACTGTACATCTGTATCATATGTCCCACTTTAAAGCTTGGTCCAATAAGGGTGGTTGGTGGTTTTGGTGTGTCAAAATTGCATACTACGCCATTGGCTAAATGTTTTTTATTTTTTTGTGTAATATCGAAATTTAAATTTGTACTTTGTAAACAAATGAGTAATTTAACTTGATTACAATACTAAATTTTTTTTTATATAATATCTAGGTTTTTCATTTAATTCAAAAAAAAAAAATAAAAAAAAAAAAGGAATTAAACATTTTACACGAAATACCAAATCAAACCATCCACAAAATGTATTACACTTTAAGGTCAATAAATATTTTGCTTAGAATTAATTTAGTACAACATTTAAAATTTCATACCCTGTTTTTTCTTAGTAAAAAAATAAAATAAAATTCATTGTCGTGACCAGATTTTTCTAGGTTTTTTTTTTGTAATATAAACAAATATATTTATATTTTATGTAAAAATTTTTTTTTTTTTCATATAAATTTAAATATTTCATACTAAATATAATAGATTATATACTTATTATTATTACTAAAGAAATTTAATAGTTTCAATTCATTAAAACCATATAGTAACATAATATTTAAATTCAATAAATGAGTCTCTATTTAACTTGGACTCTTTATATTCCATTTAAAAATATTTTAAGCCTTGACCTATCGTATGTTAAACAAGAAAAATTATATAAAAATGAAAAAAAAAATTAAAATAATTGTTATAAAATAATAAATAAATTAAAATATTTAACATTTTATTCTTCCTTTTTTTACATATTTAAACATACTAAGAATAATGAATAGCAAAAGTTAAAAAAATCATTTTGATTGTAATTAATTATTTTATTTCAACGATTTTAATTTATATTTAAAACTTTTTTTATATGTTTTTTGGAAAACATTTGTATATGTAAGATTTGATTAGATATTTCAATACTAGGAAGAAAGCCTGACATACGATTGTTCTAAGAGTGTAAAAACGGGTAGTAGGATATAGGATAAAATAAAATGAAATGAAAATAATAATCAATGAGAATCTAAAGCGAAATATAAAGAATAATGTTTTATGAATTTAATTGCATTTACATTTTTGTTTTACGAGAGAATGGAACGCTCGAAAGCCACCCTTTGAAACTGTGCGGTGTTTTTTTGGGTAGTGTGTGACTTTCACACACCAAAACAGTACCCTTTTTGAACCAAATTTTAGGAAGGAACCTGTGATACAAATGTACAGCTCGGTTACAGGGATGAGGTTATGGAAGGATTTTGGGATTATGGGGATGTTTGGGATTTTTGGACTATGGAGGATGGGAAAAATTTGGGCGGATATTAAAGACAAAGATGTTAATATTCTTCTAATAATAATATAAAAGAAACTTTACTTTGAATTGAACTTTTCACATATACAATTTAATATATTTCCCTTACCATCGCTCTAACCATTCAACCATTTGTATTCCATCTTTGTAGAATGTTAATTTTGTCAAAAAGGACACGCAAAATATAGCAGCAGAATGTTGTATTTTATTAAAATAGCTAACCACCTAAAATTGAGCCATGGTTACATTTTGGAACAGGGGATCATATTATATTCGTGTTATTAGAATTGATCTTAATGAATTCCACATATAATTTAAATATGAGATAGTACTACATTTAAACAAGAATTCAACATATATATAAGCATGAGCCTAACAACATATAGAAACGTCTTAGATTTTCATTAGATACAATTCTATTTTTGTTTATTTTGTAATATTATATATTTGAGTTATATTGTATTCTAAATCTGTGAGTTATATTAGTCAATTAAATTATTTGCTTTATTGTTAAATTAATGTATTTTTTATTAAAGTTATTTAATTATTGGTTAAGCCATTAATTTGAACTCAATAGCGAATGGTAGCTGAGTCCAGAAAAGTTTTTTCACTTTCACTGGGATTCGAATCCGGACCTTTCGTATGAGAGGTCGGTACTCTAACCACTGTACCACTACCACCTAACCGTTAATTTTTTATGAGATTGTATATCCTTTGTCGTCGTGAAATATCAAATATTTCCTACTTTTAAATATATGTTAGTATTTGAGTTCAACTTTGAGAAAAATCTCTTCTAATTCAGAATTTTGCATCAATAATTTATTAGTAGGTCTTAATTCGAATTCCAAAGAGATTATATAGGCTTCGAATTTTAATTCCTTTAATAAATTAAAAATTTTTAAAATCCGAGGGGTTTTGAAAGTAAAGCTGGTTGACTTTATTTCTTCGGGCATTCTGTCATGACACCTTCTACTTATTTATGTTTCTCATAACGCGATATGTTTTACACCACGTTGGTGCATTAAAAATAAACATATAAATTTAATTTATGTTAAATATGTTTTAATTGAATGTTTTTTATAAAACACGATATTAAAATCAATAAAATTAAATACCTACGAGTTGCCATATGTTATTATAAAGGGTTTTAAAATAACATTTCTAATCTTCTAAGGGGGACAAGATTTAGACATGGAACGATCAAGTGAATTGATGAGATCAGAATCAAAAAAGTGAGTCGATTTAGTTAAGTGTATCCGCCGCCCTCGCGCTTGTGTTATAAAATGGGGAAAACAGTTATAATTTAATTTTTCCTTGATTATTAATTAGGTTTATTAAATTTAAGTTTTTTTTTATAAAACTGAAAATCTAATTTTTGATAACTTTAATTAATTAATATTTTATTATTTATTATATTATTTAAAGGTGAATACATCGCAAACTTGTCTTTTTACAAGTATTTTATTAATTGAAGCAATTACGAACTATGAATTTAATGAACAATTAGAAGATGCTGCTGATTTAACATTATATTTAGCATATATTGTTAATCAATTGGTTGGATTTGGATTAGATCCAAGGGCATCATTAATATGTATATTAAAAACATTATATGCAACACAAAATATTTCAAAAAATTATTATAACGTATTATTAATAATATTAGCTGAAACATTACATATAATATCACCCACCTATTTACCAGATCTATTTCGTATATTTAATTTTATAATTGTATTAGAGCACTGTGGTAATCAATACATTCTGAACATGATTCTTGATGGTACAATCCAGTGGATGTCTCAGACTGCATTTATACCTCCAGATGGAATTGCTTTAGCTCATCAAATTATAAAAGTTATAACAGATCCAGTTGAAAATTTAAATAAAGATGAATTAAATGATGGTGATGAAAAAACAACAAAAAAAATTATAACAAGTGATTATAAAAGTCCATTAGTAAGAAATTATCATTCAGAAATAGCAATTGCATTTGATATAGCAAAATTAGCTGAAAGTCTCGATGAATCAGAATATAAAAATATTTTTAGATTTGTTGATAATTTAAATGAACAATTATGGTCCCAAAATGCAACAGAAATAGATGGAAATATTGAAAATGAAAGGCCAGGATCAGCTAGTTCAACAATTGTAAACAAAAGTTGTAACATAAGAGTTACAAATGATTTTTGGAGAAAAATTCATTTCTTTTTGAGAGCATTATTTTTATCAAAGGAACCATCTGTCGATTGTTGGTTTAAAATATATCAGTCTCTTCTAACAATTATAAAAACGAATGAAGATATTGCTTATGATTTTTTAATGACTTACATTTATAAACTTTCAACAGAAACTAATCCCGAAGTACAATTGGAATTATTAAGAGGATTACCATATTTTGCTGTCTCAAAGGTAAAAAAAACATTTTATAAAGATTAAGTGATTATTATTTTAATGTTGAATTTTATTCTAGAGTAATATTCCAATGATTTTAAGTACGATTAAAAATTTAGCAAAAGGACGAAATTCCATATTTTGTATGGATCTGTATTTACGTTTGTGGAGGCAGGAAATACGAACATATCCGTTTTTAATTAAACATTTATCGCTACCTAATAAAGACAACACTAAAGTTTTAGATTTTAATGTAGCAAAAGCTTATATTATTCGCGAGATTTGTGTAGACAGGTAACTTAAATAGATAATATAAAAAAAAAATTTTGATTATATAAATTAATTTAATATTAAATTTAGAGCTTCGCAATATGGAAGTGATTTAGTTTCTCATTTATCAGACATATTAAATGCTTGTTCTGATGAATATGGTGATACAGCAACTTCAATAGCTCTAGATGCAATTATTGCGTTATGTGAAAGTAATACCGTCAATATTACATCAGCTTGGAAAGTTTTATGTAACCGTTTTCGTAATGAGAAACGTCCAAAATCTTTAAAAAGCCTTTACAATTTTTTTGCTATTGTTCCACTGTTGCAAACACCAACCATCGAATATAAAAATTTGGTAAATGAAGCATTAGAAAGTTTATGGTCGGTGTTAGCAATATCAGAAGATCCCGAATTAATACATGAAGCCTTAAAAGCTATAAAACAATTTTATTTAACAAATCTAATGTCATTGGAACACATCCCAATTAAATTTAAACAAATAAATCCAGCCAATATAGAAGATATTAATTTGGATCAAATACCAGGTGAATGCTGGATTGAAGTTTTGCAAAAAATTCATCCTGATAGTAAAATGGATGCAGCTGACATGTTATCACAGTTTATTCGTGATGAAATTAATTCATTCCGTAGTGGAATTTATTATGTTCCAGAAGGTCGTTCTGAACCAAGAACTATTAAAGGTCTTTTTGGTAAGAGTGTACTTAGAGCTGTTACGAATTATTTAGTGCAACAATCACGTTTCGGTGATAATATAATTGATCCGAGTACGGTAACAGCTGCGTTAAGAGCAATTTCAAAAAAATTTTCAAAGCCAATGCCACCTTTGGATTGGAACTTTTTACATACGTATTTTCATATGAGTTTTGAAGCAAGAAAATATTGCATTTTAATAGCAACTAATCAACTTTACAATTCTGGAACAGCAAAACGTTTATTTGAAAATTTTTTAACTGAATTTGAACCGAATTGCTTTGAAGAGAATTTATTGCTACTCTTCACTTATATGCCGGATTTTGTACAAGGAGTTAGTTTAAACGTTTTGAAAAATTTTGTTGAAAAAATAACTCTATATTGTTTCAAGGAATCACAACTTAACGGTTTCGTTGAAGGTAATTTAATACCGAACATTATTAGAGTAATTCAACACTTTTATTTTTTTTAAATTTCCAGGTTGTTTATTTGAAAAATTGTTAGAAAGTATTCGTTCTGTTTTTAATAGTAAATGTGAAGTTCCTGAAATTTTAGATATATTTACTTTAATTGTTGAACGTTACATGGATTCTATGGATCTCGAATCAAGGGTAATTTTTTTTTAATATATTTTTTGGAAATGTGTGTATTATTGTGAAATATATTTTTATTTGTAGCTTTTCGAACGTTATACTGAAGTTGCTGCAACTTTACCTGTTAATTCAATAGAAGGTCTTACAGCACCATCAAATTGGTGGGAAGTTCCCATAGGAAAGTTAAAGAAAGCGACAATAATTCGATGTTATTTGGTTTTATACAACATTGAAAAGAAAAATCCACTTAGTTGGTTAGATTCTATTATAGATGCGTACGTCAATCGAGCTGAAGATCAATTATTTTTGTTTCGTCATTTAACAGCAACTTTTTATGCTTTTAATGATCCAAGAAATTCAAGTGAATGGATAATGGAACTATCACGGCAAATCCAAACAATATTAACAGAGATTCCAGTTATGGATAAAATGAATCAATTGTCACTGTTATTAGATATATTTGTTTTAGCTATAAATGTTTTTTCTAGAATTGCTTTAATTGTCGGAAGTTTAGATATCATAGCATCTTCAAGGGATTTAAGAATTGAATTATTTCCAGAAAGTTGTGCTACATTGTGTAATGAAGTTTTTTGGAAAGAAAATGAAACAAAAATGTATGAATTTCTTTATCATTTATATAAGAACTCACATGTTCCAGCTTATTATCATGAAATGTTTAGAAATTCAATAATAATGTCAAGAAATAAAATATATTTTGACAATAAAGGTGTGTGGACAAAATATGTTGGTTTAAGATCATAATTGAAGTAATAACGGCTAAAAATTTAACATTTTTTTTTCAAGATATTTGTTAATACAAAATTAAAATTAAATAAGTTAATATTAAAATAAATCGAGCAGATTTTTCAATTATAATTTTTTTCTCAGTTTAATTAAAAGAATTCAAATAAGAATAAATTAATGTAAATTTAGATATAAACTGCCACACTTTTTTTTAAATAAATAATTCAAATTATTGATTTAATTATCGAATTAACAACTCTTTACAATTGTAAAGAATTTTTGATCTGAGAATAAAGTTTAAAAATGTAAAAAAATTATAAAAATTATAGTTTTGTGTCCTTATAAAAAAAAAATTCAGGTAAACGAACTATTAATACAGACGACATGCTGGAAGGAAATGTAAAATAGTATATGAAAAGTTATGCTATAATATATTCTAAAATCTGGGAATTGAATTAAGGGTCATAAATACCTAAATAAAAATTTAATATGGATGTTCATAATTGAATATAAGCAGGATAAAAATGAATCTTATCACAAATTTGGATGGTTCTATAGGTCCAAAATGGTACAGGTTGGTAAATTAAGGTTGTTATTTTTATGGTTGACAAAGAAAACGAATATATTATGAAAGAAGTAAAACGTGGTTGGATATAGTATCCTGAAAGCAGTGTGAAAAATGAGTTACCTACTTCGGGATTCAAAAGAAATAAGACCTTAATATTAAATAAGCAATAAAAACCGAAAGGTGGAACGAAATTGAAAATTCGATTTGTAATTTTGGAGATTTCGAAAAGCTTTAAGCGAAGGATTAAAGGAATACATATCTTTCGAAAAAAAAAACAAATAGATGTCACTGCAAGCATTAGAGTTATTTTTTTAATAAATTATTTGCAAATTTTAACATTTGACATTGACAGTTGTCACTTGTCATTTGTTAAAATTTTATATCTGTTTGTTATTGTTCTTTTTCTTTGGTTTTGTTTTTACTTACTTAAGAAGTGTTTTTATATTTATTAGATTTTGTGATCTTAAAAGAAATTCTTTAAGAAACAAATAAAAAATAAAACCATTACATTTTTTTTTTTTTGTAAGTCCATATTAATATATTTGTTTTTAAGGAAAAAGTTAATATTGTAATTTGATTAAAAAAAATGGATGACATTAAATTAGCAAAGGTTAGTACAGAACATATTTTTTCTCATTGAATTTTTAAACTGATATTCAATTGATTACAAATAATATTTTTTAAAAGAAAAGTAGCCCAGAAAAATTTTTGTTTCTTTGTCATTTAAAATAAAATTTTAATTCTTATTAATCATTTAATTGTAAATGTACAGAATAAAAAAAAATATGTATAATTCCAGTTAAAAAAAAAGTTATAGAAACATATAATATATAACAATGTAAAGAAAAAAATATGTATTTACTTCTTGTAATATGGATTCGCATAGTATACGTAGGCAGAATATTAAAATTTGTTAAATTAAAAAGTAATTACATATACTAGCCCCACCGGCTTTAATATAATTTTTAATACTTCTGCGCTGTACTTAAAAATATTTGTACTGTTTAACTTCTAAAGGATTCCCCTTAATAAAATCTATCAGAACTTTGAACTTATTTATTGTAATTCTATATAAGATTTAAAAGTTATTACAATATTATTAGAAAACAACATAACATTATTAAGTAGAATTTGATTAAAATATAAACAGAATTTTGTAAAATAAATTTCGCAAATTATTCCCATATGCATACAGTCATATTCAAAAGTTTTGTAATATTTGAGTGTTCTTATTAATTAATTGTTTATTATATTTAGTTATTTCACAATTTTATAAGGGTTAACAACTAATATTTATTTAATTCTATATCTATTTAAATTTAACTACTATTACAAATAAATTAAAGATTTTAATTATTTAAAGATAAAAATATCTTTGTTCTCTAACGATTCCGAGAGTTTAAGCACTATTAACTTTTCATAACGTCCATCATTAACATAAGTAAATTTTAATAAAAAATAAAATAATTAAATTTTATCCGCTATTAAATATTTATGGGGGCCGCGCAAAACTTTTTGTTTTGACTGTATTTTTTTTTATATAAACGTATTTATATATACAAATATATAAGTATTTTATTTCAAATATGTATTATGTTCTTATCATAATTCCGAGTTATATTCTATGTTGAAACTTAAGTTTTAAATTGTCAACAATTAGGAATATTATTATTGATACGCGGATTTCATCTGTCATTGTCGTTATGTTTATCATAATTTAGTACGATGTTGTTTTAGAAAACATGTGCTCTTAAACTTTAACATTGCACTTTGTTGTTGTTGTTTGGATGGGGGGGAGAGCAAGTCTCCCTTACACCTAGGCCTTGCGGCCCGTTGTGCACCCCTGCTCTCAGAGTCGCTCGTAATAATTACAGCTCCTCATTGAGCCATTCTATTCCCTTAATGAAGCTCAGCAGTTTACCTTGGTCTAACTCCCTTACCGTGCTGAAGTCATCCCAGTACGTTCTTCCTAAGGTTCTCAATCTTAGGTTTTCTAGTGTTACGCATTGGCATAGGACGTGGAGAACTGTTTCGTCTTCACTTCCACAGCCTCTGCATATACTCGTGGTTGCCCTACCTATTTTTGCTGCATGTGCTCTGAGCATTAGGTGGCCCGTACTTATCCCCGTAATTAATCTAAGATCCTCCCTTTTTAATTTCAGGATCTTTTTCGTTTTCTTGCTATTTGTACCTCCCCAGAAACTCTTGGTGTGAGTTGAGCCTGTGGAGTTTAGCCATTGTTCATTTGCTTGGGTCTTAGCCCAGTGTCTTGTGAACCGTTTCACCTCTACGTGTGAGAGCCCTATCGGTTCTATATCTGTCCTATGTTCTCTTATAGAACTTTTCGCAATCTCATCTGCTCTTTCATTGCCGGGGAAGCCTGAGTGGGCTGGGATCCAGTGCAGTCTAACTGCATTGAATTCCCCCAGTTTATTCAGGGCTTCCCAGCATCCCAGTGTGGATTTCGATCTATGTAGACTACCTTCCATTATGTTTATAATGGATTTGCAGTCAGTATAGATATTTATCATTTTACCTCTAATTCTTCTTTGTAGCAATTCTTCCACTGCTTTCTCTATAGCAGTTGCTTCTAGTTGACGGACCGTCGCATGGCTTGCCATTGGTTTAGCAACCCTTATAGCTGGTTCGTCGCATATTATCCCTATACCACAGCGGTTATGTTTTTTAGCCGCGTCGGTATAGATGTCTATTGTATTCGGTAGGATACTATTATTGATACGGCTTATTTCTGTTTCTGTATCAAATTTTCCATCTAGCCTGAGTTCCCCTGCCATATCATCACTGATTGAAAGAGGGCTCGTGGCCAGGTTCATTATGCCGCCCAAGTTATTTGCTTGGGTCATAATTTCTTTATGCCCGTATCGGTTATCAAGATTTATCCAGTTACCTGTCATGTAAAGCCGAAGAGCTGTATCTATCGCTCTCCTCTTTACCTCTATTTCAATTGGTTCTATATCCAATATTGTCTCCATGGCCTTGGTTGATGTGGTTCTAATGGAACCAGTGATCCCCAAGCAGCCTTGGCGCTGTGCTTGTGTCAATATTTTTATATATCTTTTCTTTTTGATGGCCGGCCACCAAACCAACGCTCCGTATGTTATCATAGGTCTTATAACACACGTGTATATCCATGTCATTATACTAGGCGATAAGCCCCAGGTTTTGCCGACCGCATTTCTGCAGCCCCACAGGGCTCTTATCGCTTTTTCTTTCTTTTCACTCAGGTGTTTACCCCATCTGAGTTTTTCGTCGAGATATATACCGAGGTATTTGACGTGTTTAGAAAATTCCAACACGTCAGTACCTATTCTCGGTGCTATTGGGTAAATTACTTCTCTTTTCCTATTGAATAGGCATATTTCTGTCTTACTAGCATTTAGTTTCAGACCGTTTTCGACCGCCCATATCGATGTTTTATCGATTGCGGACTGCAGTTTGTATGTTGTTCTATTAGTCTCCTTTTCGGTGATCAATATTACAACATCATCTGCGTAACATATTACCTTGACTTCCTCCGAAATCAGTTTTTGGAGCAGGTCATCTATGACTATTAACCATAGTAGTGGTGAAAGTATTCCCCCTTGAGGAGTCCCTCTTGATACCACCTTGCTTTTAGTGGCCGACCCATAGGTTGATGATATCACCCTGTTACTTAACATTTCGTTGACCCACTCAGTGAGTATTTCATCGATACCTCTGCTTTTAAGGTTATCGATTATGTTTTTGGTTCTCACGTTGTTGAAGGCTCCCTCTATGTCGATAAAACAACCGAGTGTTACCTTCCCCTTGTTGAAACCTTCTTCAATTGTTTGTACGACCTCATGCAAGGCCGTATCTACCGATTTGCCTTTGATATAGGCGTGTTGATTTATGGATAATCTAGGATTTAGCTGGTTTCTTATTTCCAGCTCTATTATCTTTTCGAGTCCTTTTAAGAGGAATGACGTTAAGCTTATTGGCCTATATGCGTTTGCTTTATTGTAGCTTATCTTATTAGGTTTGGGTAGAAAGATTACTTTCGACTCTTTCCACTTACACGGCGTATAGCTTAATCTTATGCAACCTTTGTAGATTGCTTTGATTTTTCTCTTTAGGAGACTTAAGCCTTCCTGAATCTGTTTCGGGTAAAGGTTATCTGGCCCTGGTGATTTGTACGGGTCAAATGAATTCAGTGCCCATGTAACCTTCTTATCTGTTATCAGTAGATCGATTTTCCGTTCGAGATCATCTACTGGTCTATCTCTATTGTTCGTAATTGTCATTTCTTCCTGTGAGGTCTCGCTAATTAGTTCGTCCTCAGGGAAGTTCTTTGTCATAAGGATATCAAGGGACTCTTCCATTGTCAAAGACATGGTTCCGTTGTCCCTTTCAATCAGTTCAGCTTGTGAGTGGCCTTTGGACAATATTTTCCTAAGTCTTGAGGCTTCACTAGTTTTTTCTATTTGCTCTGTGTAATCTCTCCAGAGCTTTCGTTTCGCAGATCTGCATTCTGATTTGTATTTCCTCAGTGCAGTCTTGTATTCTAGCCAGTGAGTTTCTCTATTAGTACTCATGGCTTTGTTATATAACCTACGCGTATGGCTTCTGATTTCCATCAGATTGCCATTCATCCATTTGTGTTTGAATTTATTTGACAGCCTTATTTCAGGGCATGCCCTTTCAAAAGCGACTCGCATAGCCGAGGTAATATTCTCGACTTCTTTGTCTATGTCCCCACACGAGTTTATACGGTGGTAAGATTGTTCTTGGTTCAGCCTTAGTGTATTTCTAAGGGCCGATCTGTACTCATTCCAGTCCGTTTTTCTTGGATTTCTGAAACGTTGTTCGTTTGTGACCTTAATTTCAAGGTCCATTCTGATATGACGATGGTCCGAAAGGGATATCGTATTCGAGACATGCCAGTTTTTTATGGATTTATTCAGTACAATATCTGTTAAACTTATATCTAAAACCTCCCTGCGATTCTTATTAATAAAGGTAGGTCTATTACCTCTATTAAGAATTGTCAGGTTGGTTGTACTAATATATTCTAAAAGATGTTTACCTCTATTGTTGACGTTGGTGCTGCCCCACACCGTGTTGTGGGCGTTAGCATCACATCCTACAATTAGGTGTAAACCATTTAATTCTGAGTAGCTTACCAGATTCCTGAGTTCCGGTGTTGGTGGGTACTCTTCTTCATAAGGCAGGTATCCCGAAGCCAGGATAACTGTCTTCTTCACTCCTTCAATAGCCTCTTCTATTTGGATGGCTACTAAATCTTTACTGTTAAGCTGTGGAATAGAGATAGCTTTAAGTAATTTTCTTATAACAATAATACACACCCTTGGCCTACCGTTATTTATCTTGTAGAAACACTCAAAGTGTTTCCTACTCCATCCAGTAGGATGATCATTAGCCGTGCTTGGCTCTTGGATTAGAGCCACGGCTAAATTTTCCCTCAGCATCCTTTCTGCTACTATTTCTGTAGCGGAGATGCTTCGGTTACATTGCACTTTAGTTAAAATAAATAAACAAACAGATAATAAATGTTTTTTTGAATACTTATCATGATAATTTTATTAAATATAAAATCCTAAAATTTGTAAGTAAATTTTTTTTGAATTATTATAAATATAATATATACATTAATGCAAAATAAAAGCAATTCATATAATTGAGGTTGATGAATAAAGATGATTGATTTAAGTTCGGCCGCCCCCTTATAAATTGATTAACTTACATTTGAAAAGTTTAACAATTCCATCTAAAAAAAACTTTTAACTTATTTCTATAGAATTTTAATTACATATATAGTTTTTATAATGATCTCTTCTTTTGCTTAAAATATAAAAATTATAAAATTAAATAAATTTTTGAATTTTTTAAGAGCTTTTATAGGTGCTTGTTATCGGTCATTAAATTATCAAATGAAAAATTAAATCAACCTATAAGCGAAAACATTTAGGAATTAATTATAGCGATACGAATATTTTTTTTTGAATTTTTTTGTGCCTAGCAGAAACAAAAATATAATTAGTGAACGGTTTAGATTAAATTAGTAGCTGTGACAAACAAGTTCATATTTAAGCCTCAAAAATAATTTGCAAAAATTGATAAGAAAAAAATTTTAGTATGCATTTTACGTATTATAAACTACCATAATATAATTATTACCTTAATGTTAATCTCTAAATAATAATTATTTAGTTAAACTTTTCATATTATATTTGAATGAAAGTAAATAATCTCAACAAATGTTTTCAAAAATATTTTTAAAACAGCTTACATTTTTTATATATTTTAAAATTTGAAAAAAAATTATGACATGTATATTTATAGATTATATTTATATAATAAAATTTCAAAATAATATAAACATGAGTTGTTTTTTATATTTAAAACCCAATGTTTTCTTTATTATGTTTATTTTCAAATATAAATTCTTTTTTCATTGTATTTTATATAGTATATTATATAAATATTACTATTATTATTTTTAATCTTAAGAATTATAAAAATATTTGTTTTCGAAAATACCCGTGCTATTTTAAAACAAAAAATATTTAAAATTTATTAGCAGATTCAAATAATTCTTAAAAATTTCGTCAAGCTTTAATATAATAATATTTTTTCACACTTTCATATGCTTACAACTCCTATCAGCTTCTAAAATAGGTTTTTAATAACTTTATCATCCAACATTAAAAATGCTTTATTTAAATAATATTAGGCTAAATTCATTTAGTAGATAAATTTAGTTTTCATTCTCAGCAAGTCTTTTGAGTTTCAAATCTGTATGAAATTTAATTTCTTTTATACTTTGGATTAAAAATGTTACAAAAATTCATAAGAAAAACTAAATTTGCAGTAGATATTGGACATAATAATTTATGATGTAGATTTAATTTTATATAAAAAGATGATGAAATCGACCTTTAACGACTGGCTAAAACAGTAGTTGGAGTACCAATCTTTCATTCCATACGCCATTTGATTAAATTTAAAGGCATAATTAAAAACAAATTATTTTATATTTTGCGCAATTAGAAAAGACATTAACATAATTATTTACATAAAAGTAAATATAAACAAATATTTTAATTGAGTAATATAACTCACATATATAGAAATAAGTTTTAATTTAACTACATGTTATAAGGTCTAAATACTTTCATGTCGTAATTGTGTATGGAATTCATTAAGATCAATCAAAATCAGTATAAAAATAAAATAATATGTTCAGATTTTGATTCCAAATCCAACATCTAATAACAGGCTTGTTAGTCTAACACTTACCATGTAATTGGCAAAAACTATTTTACATCAATTTATATAAAATACAAAATTGGTAACTAAATTTCTTAATAGATAGTACCTATTAATTTATGTCATTTAATAAATAACAACTTTAATCTTTTATTCATTAAATATGTGAACTATTCATGTAATAATTATATATAATTAAAAATAATATATTTTAAGTTTATATATAATACAAAAAATATATATAACACAAATTCAATTAAAATCAATTTGTATATGTACTTATAATAATTTTTAAAATTTTAAATAAACTTCAAATTCTGAAAACCAATGTATATACAAATATGTCTTAACTTTAACTTAAATTTTTACTTTAAGTGAACCTGTTTATTTTAAGTGAAGATATTTTTAATTTAATTGAAAAAATACTATATTAAGCCTATAATTAGTAATGACAATATTATTGAAATTTAATTTAAAACGATTTTTCAAAACAAAATCATTTAAAAAAAAATGAAGTGACAAATTCCTTTATGAATCTCACATTTCTAATTAAATTTTCTTAACTTAAAGTAAAAAATAAACCATTTTTTTTAAATAAAACAAAAAACACTTCAATTAAAAAAAAAAAATTTAAATTTAATCTATTTTTTTTTTCTGATTCTATTTAATGATTCTATATTCGAAGCTATTCAAATCGATTCAAATCGATTGATTTTATTAAATTTTCAAGTACTTTTTATAACATAATGAATTTTTTTTATATATATATATATATATTTATTAGTATATTCTATTTAATAATATATATATATATATATATTACTTTTCTATTTCTATAATAGATTATGTTCTATGTATAATTTTCCTTTTCAAATTTACATTCATATATAAAATTTTCATTAAATCTATTTCTTTATCTAAGTATTATTGTATTTTGTATGTATATTTAATATTTATGTATATTCATTTATATACTATATTTAAATCCTATTATTTAAATTATTTATTTAATTACTTTAAAAAAAAAAAAAGTATATTAAAGGCCAGAAGTTATTAAAATTAAAAGTGTGATAAACTTTAAAGTTAATGAAAAATTATAATATTTGATAATATATAGATATATATATATATATATATATATATATATATATATATGTATACGTATATATAATACAATTAAGAAAACATTCAAATTTGTTTTATTATCCTTGCATAAATATTCCATTTGTTTCTATTCATCTATTGTTAATTGTCAGACATTCAAAAAAAAAATTAACCTTTAAATTTTATTTTTCCATTGTTTCACAACAAATATTTTTAACTATTTATCGTTTTTTTTCTAGTTACTTATTCTTGATTTTTTTTTTATGTTTCCTTTTCAAGTATTAAAAAGCAAGTTAAAAATAGGATGTTAGTATGTCAATTTCCTTTGCGTGATGAAGTATGTTTCTGTTATCTTTTGTTTTCTGATACAAAAATATAACAGAGGAGGAATAATATGTAAATCTAAAAAAAAATATGAAGAATAATTAAATGTTAACAATTTAAACATTGGAAATATGTTTTCTGAATTATGGTAAAAAATATTGTATACTTCAAGTTGAATTATCATTTAATTTAAAAACTTATACACCTTGGATTTCATTAAAAGTATAATTCTCAACCTTAAGTCGAATGTTTGAAATGGTATTTACTTCATTTAATTCCCTGAAGAGATTAAAGATCTTCTAACTAAAAGAACGAATGACACTTTTTAAAGAAAAACCTTTCTATTAAATTAAAACGCTTCGCTGTTCAGTTGAAACGCTTCGCTTTAAACAAAATATAACGTAAAGTTCTATAGAAAATTTATTTACGAAAATTCATTAAGAGAACTGCTAAAATGAGGAATATACTTAACGGCTAGGTGACACGGTGGTTAGAGTGCCGATCGTTCATCCGAGAGATTTCAGTGAAAGTGAAAAAAAACTTTTATTTGGTTTTCGACTCAACTCCGCTTCCATTCCCTATTGGGTATCAATTCATTAATTAAAGGTATATAATTTAATAAGAAATACATTAATATAAAGAATTATATATAATAAATAAAGAATTTAATTAAATAATATAACTCACAGGTATAGAATACCATATAACTTAAATACAAAATTATTACAATATTAAAATAGAACTGAATCTATTGAAAATGTAAGACGTTTCTGTATTTTATAAGACATTGTACTAAGATTCATTAAGATCAATTCTAATTAAAAGATAATATAACATGTCCCCCCTCTCCTGTTTCAACATATGCCTACGGTATAGATAGACTTATTAGCCTAACAGTTTTAACAGGTGTCACCTCTTAATATTTGCAAATTTAAAAACAAAAACCTGAATCTCAAACTCTCGTCTCCGGTCCCATTTCCCCCTTATTTAAACCTTCAATTATTTTGCATAAACATTGAAACTTATTCTTAAATTGCAGATAGACATAAAGTCAGACATTTCTATATAATTCTATTATTAATATTATCAAATAATTATAAATTAAGCATATTTCATTAAATAAATGACTCAGATTAAAATAATACCAAAAAATTAGTCATGTAAAATTGGGTACGAGGACTTTCGATTTTAACTGTATGTCAATGTCAACATATTTACAAAAAAAAAAAAAAAATCAAAATGAAAATGTGGATGGTTCTTTTAAATGTAAAACGCTATGTAAACTGTTCCAAAATCATGTTATTTTTAATTATTTTACTTCTCCTTTTAACAGATTTTTTTAACAGATACAAAATATGTAAGATACAAAATGAGAGAGATAGAGAACAAAAAAAAAAAAGTAAAGTAAGATTTTTGTAAGATACAAAATGAGAGAGACAGACAACAAAAAAAAAGAAATTTAAAAAATATAAAATGAGAGTAAAATTTAGAAAAAAACATGTAAAATGAATAGTTAATACGCATGCGCATATAATAAAAACTATGGCTGTAATTGTAAGGACTTCTTTTATTATTCTGATTATCCTTTTTATACTTTACATACACTTACAATAAAAATAAAAAAATAAAAATATAACACACGCTATTTTTTGTTATCCTAGCTCCTGATTTTTTTTCGTCCTTTATTTTTTAAAAAGTTAATACGAGTTTTTTATTGCATTTTTTTTTTGTTTTTATTTTTCAATTATTTGCAAAAATACAGGATAAGCGTTTTTCTGAAATTAATATTAAAATGTTTATTGTATTTTGAAGTGTAATTCTAATAACTATACAATTCCCAT
The DNA here is from genome assembly GCA_963082915.1 of Dolichopus griseipennis. NCBI lineage: Eukaryota > Metazoa > Arthropoda > Insecta > Diptera > Dolichopodidae > Dolichopus > Dolichopus griseipennis. Next base: position 124,257,959 of record OY720442.1, on the reverse strand, counting down.
TACATATATTTTTTTCATATTCAAATATGTACATTTTGTATATAGGTTTATAATACACTAAGAGTATATTCTTATATTATATACAATTTGGTGGAAAATAAAAATAAAAAAAAATTTTATTTTGAATTTTCCAAAAAAAATCACTTCAGCTTTAAGGAATAAGTGTGGAAAATTTTTGTTTCTTTTATTTATAACAATTTTCCAATACAAATATAAAAATATTTAAGTAAATAATATTATAAAAGATTTATACACATATACAATACATATATAAAAGGACGGGGTGACGAAAAGTTCCCGCGAAACATATGACTCGAAAAAAAATTATGACTCATTATAAGTGGGCCAAAAAACCCCCAGGGGAATTATGATTAAAAAATAGAAATTTTTAAAATGTAGCAGGACATATTTAAAAGACATTTTCAGTATATTAAAGCAATTTTATTATTTCCAAAGTTTATAAAAATATGTTTCCAATTAATAAAATATAATTACATTTTAAATTAAGTTTAAAATATTGAAAACTGTGAATTTTCCCGAATTTTCGAATAACTCATATTTTATAATATAGAACTCGTTTCTAATTTAAAATTTTGCATACACGAATTCATAAATCCTCTGAAAAAAGGAACATATTTGATTGTATATCAATTTTTAATATACTTTGTAATATAGAATCCTTCATATACAAATACATTCAAATACTTATTGTTTAACAGTTGTATACTTATTGTTTTACTTATACATACATTTTCGGACTTAAAATTTTCTCAGACTTTTTCTCAAAATTTTTTTTCAAAATAAAAACAAATTCGACCAATTTTTTTTTACTATTTAATTTCAGTTTTATTTCTTTTTAAAATGCAGTTCCCAACTTAATCCCGAGTTTTGAATATATAATGGGAAGTTATGTATTATTATGTCTCACAAGGGATGTTTGGCCCCTTCTTCGTGAGTAGAAATTTCCCGACGACTTTTAGCTTATTTTTTCGAATAATCCTTTCGAGTAATAATAAGCAATAAGTTTTTGGTCAATTTCCTCGTTAGTCATAATTCCCTGAGGACTTTTACCTCTTTTTTCAAGTCATAAATCCCCGTGATTTTTTTTTGACTCCTGGACTTTTGTCATCTCACCTATATACATATTCATATTTTGTGTAAATATACATTCTGAGAGATAAATTATTTATATATTAAAAAACTCCATTTACTCAAGGAATTTTTTTTTGTTCCTTTCGTAAAATTCCGAGTGAAAAAAAAACCGAAAAAAAAAAACTTTTTTCATAGTTACTAACACAGAATAAAAGAATGCTGTTTATTTTTTTATTTTTTTTTTTTACCATCACATTGTTTTCGTAACTTTTGGCCGAGTAGTAACGTTATTTTTAAAACGGTAATCCTCTTATTTTATTACATTAAAATAAGAAAAAAGTGGTGCAAAAAATTATATTTTGCGTGGAAAAAAATTCCAAAAAAAAAAAAAAAAAAAAACAAATAAAAAATGAAAATAAAGTTGTTTTTTTAAAGTAGTATTACAGATATTTTTATAAGGTATTTTTTTTTTCGAAAATCAGTGTGTAGCGAAAAGTGAAATTATAATGAAAAAAAATTATATATTAGTGTTTTATAATTGAGTGTAGAAAATTATTTAATTAAAATTAATTAAATAGAAATGAAATTATATATTTAATAAAATAAAATAATTTATTAAAAAAAAAGTTATTATACATCAGAAAAATTATATTTATAATTTATATTGAAATAAATGCGCTTCTAAAAATTCATTTGTAAATTTAAAAAAAAAAAATTTAATTAAATTTTTTTTTAAATTTAAAAATTGAATGAAACCGTGGAATTTTAATATGGATTTTACAAAATTTATGAATAAATTTAATGAAATTGAAAAACAATTATCACCAACATCATCATTACGTTTAAGTTTTGATAATATATCACCAGAATCAGATGAACCACCGGATAATAATAAAAAATTATTTGGTGTACCAGTACCACCATTTGTTTCAGATAAAGTTGTATCATGGATTGAAGAAGGATTAAATGAATCACCAATATTTTATAATGGAACAAGTGTTATAAAAAAGGTATTATTTTTTTTTTTTGTTTGTTTTTTTTTTTTTTTTTTAATTTTTATTGACAAAATAGTAAAATTGTAAAAAAAGAAAAACTATATAGAATGTGTTGTTGTTAGTTTTTTTTCCTCGTCCTTCTTATTTAGAAACTGAAGGACTTAACAACAAAGAAGAAAAGTAAAAAAAAAAAAAAAACAATAAAAAATAAGGAAAGTCATCGAATGATTAAATTTTTTTGTATTATAACATAACTATGTACATAATATTATAAATAAAATGAGTCATAAATGAATCACAAATATTATATTATTTAATATATTATATTAGGTGAAAATTTACTATTCTACTCGTACCTATATAGTATATATGTAATACTATCATCATTTTATATAATGTATTATGTATAATACTGTACTGTATATAGAGATGTGCTACATTTTATAAATGTAAATATATATTTTGTGTAAATGTATATATATTATTTATTTAATAAAAAAAAAAAAGATTATTACCAAAATATATATTAAAATATAATTATATACAATACACATGTATATATGTATAACTTTTGGATTATTATATACAAGTAGCTATTTTCAAACTAATTTTGAAATAAAATATTTTTATAGTTTTATTTTAGGAGAAAGTGTATAAAATTTGAAAAATTAAAAATTAAAAAGAAAAACACTACACATGCACTTTTTTTCAATTGAATTTTCAATTGAATTTATATATTGAATATTTTTTTAATTGAATTCTCTTTGATGGACATGTATGAGTACTTATAAAAGATTTCAAACTAAAATTGATTGAATAAGAGGAATATTCCAGTGTAAAACCGAGGGAGATCTGAATATTTTTGACCATTGATATACAATTATAAATTATATTAAAAATTGCTGAATCTGTTGGAGTAGATGGGGTAGATTTCCAAATTGATTAAATACAATTGTTTTTAATATATTTCATATAGTCTATCTACAATGAACGTTCGCGTTTCGCTCTCTACACGCAGCAATCTGTCAACCTAAGTCAAATTTATTGAATCATATGAAAGTGTCTAAAATAGATGCAGTCCTGACGCAGCTATTACGCAGCAATTAAAAAAGTTGTTTAATTTTTAGCTTTTTCGCTTTCTCTACATATTCAAATAATTGAACTTTGGAGTAAAATTATTAATTTTTTTTTGTATCTAGGGTTAAATAATAGCAAACCATTCTTCAAAATAGCTATACAATAAACTTTAAGGTATTGAATATTTTTTAATTCATGAAATTTGTAATCAAAACAATGTCAAAAAACACTGTCATGTACATTTCATTGTGAACACTCCTTTTTTGATAGCGAATAATAGTGAAATTAGACGGTCATTGTAGATAGCCTATTAAACCGAGGGCATGTTTTAGATTTAGACTATATGATAAACCAAATCAAAATTTCATTAGTACTATTTTTAAAGTATAATCAAGTCCAAATAAAAAAAAATCAAAATATTTAATTATATTATTAATTGTTAATTAATTATATTACAATTAATAATACTACGTATAATATAAAATGTATTATATTGTTTTGTATAAATTAATTAAAATGTTAATAGACAAAATGAGCTTTAGACCATGTAAAGATGTAATATTAAATTGAAATAAAAAAATTTAATTAAAATTTCAGTTTATCCACAGTTTTTATGGAAAAAACATAAAATGAATAAATATTTAAAGATATTATTAAGCGTTTTAGTTAAATGTTTATACCAAATAAATAAATCGAGTACATGCACTCAAGAAGTCTAGATGTCGTACGTAGACTAAATATTTTTGTGTGTTTGAAATAATAAAAATTTTTGAGAATTTAATAGGAAATTACCCGGTTTTTTTTATTTACTTCATTAAATTAATAATTGATTAAACAATCTATTTTATATATTTTAATTTAATATCCTTTCATTTTTTACACATTTTATTGGAGCAGTATTGTTGCCTTGGGATAATCATTAAAAAGAAGTTCTTTAGTATGCGTGTAGTAAAATGGTTATTCAATAATTTTGTTATGGTGTGGTGACCCTGCCTTCCTGTTACTTATACATGTTTTTATGTACGCATATTGTAATTATTATAATTATATATGTATCTTTTCGAGATTAAGCCCCAAATATAATATAATATAAGTTAATTTTACAAAACTGGAGTTTTTCAACGGTGGCCCAAAAAATGATGCTTTTAAAGTACATTCTACTGACTCCTTTAGTATTTGAAAGTATATAAAAGGTTAATGTAACTTAATAAAAAACATATACATATATAAAATATGTTACCTTGTTGTTAATACATCAATATAAATAAACATCTGATTAGGGATTCTATATTTATTTTTTTTTTATAATTTTTTTTTTAATGTTCTCTAAATTAAAAAATAATATACCACAATTTCAAGTTAATTTTATAATAGTTTTTAGTTAATTTTTAATAGTATCTATACTTGTATCTATTTCAAATTGCATGTTAAATTTTCATTATACTCTTGATAATAAGATTCGTTAATATATAATTTTATTAAGTGGTTACCATAATCAACTTAAATAATATATTTAACGTAGGTACATATACATATATATATATACATTATATATATATATTCTTGTTTTAAATTTATTTGAACAATAAAGACTTTTTTCTGTTTTTTTTTGTTTTTAATTGAAGTGATGTAATCGTTACATGTTGGGTTGTAGAAGTAGACTTATTGTTATTTCTTATTATACTTATCTATATATAAAAGGATTCTTTATATGAAAGGATTCTTTTCAAAAAGGAAATTCATGACGAAATAATTTCATTAAAGCTTATAAAAATGTATTCTATGAGATAAATTTTCATATAAATACTCGTATATGTAATATTATAACAATATATCAAATTTAATGATTTAATTTGAAATAATGGTTGATCCTTAAAGTAAACGAATCGTATCATATCAATTATCATTAACTGTATAAATATTCATATATATCAAGGTTAAACATAATTTTGATTTATATATTTTTTTTTATTGAGTCTATACATATTATCATATTATTTAAATTTATATATCAAAGAAAAATCAAAAAATTCAAATTATAAAATCAAAATATAAAGTATTACATTTAAATATGTAATAATATTTTTGAGACTGAAGAGACTGGGAGTTGTAAAATTCAATTCGAATAAATTTTTGAAAGGAAAAGGTTTATTAAGCGTTCCACCAACACAATAAGCTTTTTATTAATTAATATCACAAGGGTATGGATCGAATCAGAATCGAAAAGTAAATCGGTCTAGCTTTGTATGTTCGTCCGTCCGCACGATAACTCAAAAACTAAAAAAGCTGGGATTCTGAAATTTTATAAATTAGTTTTTAATACAATATCCGTCATTGCTATTGAAATCCAGCTAGTTTGTTCCAAGGGTTTGAGTAGCTGCCATATAAACTTTTGTTTTTTACATGAAAATAACTACTGTATACTAGGTAAAGCTGAATATTTGAAATTTTGGCAAAAGTAGTTTAGTTTTATGGCCTAAATTTATGCAAAATTTGGTTGGTCTACAGCAGTAGGTTCGAGTAACTGTCATACAACTTCTTCTTTAATATAAGCATTTCTCTATAACTAATGAAGTTGGGTGTCTGAAATTTTTTCAAAAGTAGTTTAGTTTTTTGGCCGAAGTTTGTGCAAAATTTAGTTGGGGTAGTGCAGTGGGCTCGAGTAGTTGCAATTCAACTTATTTTTTATATGAGCATTACTCTATATATCTTACTTAATAAATAAAGCTGGATGTAGAAAACTTTATCAATAGCAGTTAACTTTAATGGCCAATGTTTCAATAAAATTTCGTCGGTGTAATGGAAGAGGTTCGAAAAGGTGCCTTTCAACTTATATTTTCTTTTGTAAATAACTGAAAGTCTAATTACTTGTGAATTTAAAGTTTTATAAAAAAAAAATCATAAATCCTTTATTACTTACTAAATAATTTCTATATTCAATTGATCTTTAAAAAAATGCCAATTCCACGCTTTAAAGGTGCTTGTTTTCTTTTAAAGCAAAAAAAATATATAAAATATTTTTAATATGAGGAATTTAAATTAGTTATTTTAATTTAATTTTCTATTTCAAGGGATTTTAATTTAAGAATTTTTTTTAATTCTTAAATTTAACTTTAATATTTCAAAGTTCATTTAATTAAACAATTTTACTAAACAAATAAAAACATTTAAGCTTGCAAGATAATTAAAATAGACATCTGGGATTTTATTATCAATGTCTTATAAATATATTAAAAAAAAATGCTTGCATTTTACGCTTTGAATATATATCGGTAGATATGTAGATATTACTATATCTGAGTATACATATATACTTAAATCAATTAATTCTATTAATTTATATTATCCAATCAATCAATTACTTTTGGCATACTTTTATTTATTATAAAAAAACAAAGCTACAGTCCAAATTTTTTTTTAAAAAATACTTTTAGCAGATCAGATATCGCTCTCTTTTTATATCAAATATAGAGAGTTACTTTATTCCATTATTATAGAAATTAAATTTTATCGGAAGTTAAAACGTAAGTAGCGGAAGTTATTATTATTAAATTTATGCGTTAATATTGATATTATATGTTTAAATTACAAAATGTTATAATGGCGGATTTTAATATAGCCCGTTTTTTAATCAAGGTTTTTAAGAGAAATATATGTGTAATACCCTATACTTATTGAATTTTTATGTAAAGCGGAAAATTAGCGGTTGTAAATAATTTTCCAAAAAAATCCATTTTAAAATGTTACGACAACATTTTTATTGTTATGCTACAAATTTACCTGTCAAATGTCTTGAAGTTTAATAAAAAAATTTTGTTTATTAGAAAAAAAAGGACTAAAGATTTAATTAATCTTATTCAAACACATTAATAGAAGATATTTTAAGAGTCAAAACAGAATAACAATTTTTTTTAAAACAAAATTGACAATGACATAAAAGTTCAGATTTTTAATCGAAAAAAAGTGTTGTCAATATACAGCAAACAAATTTTTAAAAATCGAATTAGTATGATCAAATTAAATGTTCCCAATTTCTCTTAAGTAATGCGTAATTTATCTTATTGGCGTTTTAAGAATTCAAATAGCATTTCATTTTATCTCCCCCTAAAAATTTAATTATTTAAACCTTCAATTTTTTAATATTGCTAGATTATATATGTATATATACATATTCCTATTTTACTCATTATCTTTCGAGGCTAAAACTACTTAAAAATCAAAAGCACTCGTACACAAGTTAAATGTGCAGGTTACACAAACATATTTTCTTAATATATGTATGTATATATATATATATATATATTTGACCAATTGCGGAGTGATTTGAAAAGTCGCGGGTCAGACCATATCTAATAAAAAAAATATCGTAAAACTGAACAATTATATCGTAATAGTTAAAATCGTAATATAAGATAAGATTTAATATAAATGTATAAACAACTCTTGTGTAGGATAATAGATGGCGCACAAAATTAACATTTGTGCATTCATAATCTTATATACTAGCTACAGCCGAGTAATCAACGGCTTAGTGAATATAATGAATTAGGACACTGAAACCTAGTCTAAATAGACTTTGTATAGGGCATTACACCTTAAAGGAGTGTAAAAGGAATAAAAAAAATATATATGTATACTATATACTCATTTCCAAGGATCGGAGTCAAAAAAAGGATATAACGGGTCCTAGTGATGATATGTGTAGTTGAGATGCAGATGATATATTATATAGTTAAATAAACACCAATCCAGTCAGACAGATTTAAACAAATAGGCATATTTTAATTTAAAAATCTACTAAAAAACTAATTAAAAAAAATCTTAACTTTGCACGTTCAAGCATAAAATAGGGTCTTAAACTTTCAACATATCCTTATACTGTCAACTATTTGTAATTTTTCAATGGAACATTTTTGAACTTTCACATAAAATATTATAATAAATTAACAATAAATTCTTAAAATTCTAATGTTATTTTTTGTTATACAATTACGTCACAGGCTAAAATATATAAAATTCCATATGGAATAATATATAAAACTTGTGGAGGATGTAAATACATATTGTATAAAAAAACAAGTGATGATAAAAACCAAGGGTTTTTAAAAAGCACATTTTCAAAATAATATAGTGTTTCATACTAAGTATTTTATCGGCATATAATGTTCAAGCTTTCTAATAGCTCTTTAATGGGGATGGTTGCCAAATTTCTCAAGGACCTAACTTCATCTAACCCCCACCCACTCCTTCCCTCTCCATTTCTGTAGTTTGTAGGAATTAAACCAAAATTTGGAATTTTACTTAGAATTTTATTATCTAAGCAAAAATGGGTAAAACTGAGAGACAATTTCTTATATTTAAGAAACCGTTTTTAAATTTAAGAAAAACCTTTAACTTTAAAATATAATGTTGGACCTTCAAATTTTGTATATTATTAAAAAAAAAAATTGGACAGGTATTCAAGTTCAAGCTAAATTTCAATTTTCGAGCCCTTATAGCTTCTAAACAGGGGGCTTGACAAAACAATTTTGTTAACCGACTCCTACTAACTTTTAAGGATCTAACTTCTTCCAAAATTTCAAGACCCCAGCTTAAACCGTTTAGAAGATCTGTGGGACCAAAAATTTTGCAAAAATTGAGTTTTATATAATGGTAAAGTACCGTATGGCAACCCTATAAATTTGATCGACGTATTTTTGTTAAGTCTATAAGAGCAGCTCTCTTATACCGTTTTTCGATTCCATGGTTAAAATTTCTTTACTCTATTTCAAACGGTGTAAAAGTTTTTGTAAACATACGGACGGACGGACAGAGTGAAGCTATAAAGGCACATTTTTACAAAATTTTTTGAAAATGTGCTAAAAAAGAAACAAAATAAAGTAATTGAAAATAAAAATATACGTTTTTACATTGTATTCTTAATTTTATATTGCGAGTGTGCTTTTTTTTTAAAAATTTTGTAACTTAAGTACCAAGTAAATATGATTAAGTTTTTTTTTTTCATCAATTTTTCAACATTTAAAGAACTCACCAAAAAATGTATTATTGTCCCTTCCTGCGACTTAATGTGCGCCTTAATAATGTTTTAAAGATTTTTTTCTAAATACAAAAAAAAAAAAAAAAAAAAATTAAAGATGAAAAAATTGTTTATAAATTATTAAATAGACAACTCTTTAAATAAATAATTGAATTGTTGAAAAAAAAAAATACAAATTTATATTTTCATTATAAATCTTTGATTTTGATGAAAAATCAATTTTAGTCTTCTTAATAAACTTTAGTATATGTTTTTGAGATTTAGAGCATGAGGTCGTCTTTTTTTTTATTTTCTGAGACTTTTTTTATTTTCTTAAGAAAGAGTTTGAGTAGATTGTATGTTGTAAAAGTTTATTGAAGAAGAGGTTTTTCAAACAAGGTTGAATTGAATTTTCTTTAAAAGTTTTTAAATATTGAGAAAAAATTCTTTAAAAGCCCTTAAAAAATACTTGTAGGTATCTGTATGCTCGAAGAATGATTTTTATTGTGTGTTTATATAAAGGATTTTCAATATATGTACTGTGAGAATTTTTTTTTTGTTCTCTACTTTTGGATATTTATTTTTGTATTTTTTTAGCACATTTTCAAAAAATTTTATAAAATAATTATAAAAAATATGTTCCTACTTAGATAGTTTCATTCTGTCCGTCAATTTCATAGTTCGTTCATGTGTTGACAAACTTTTACACAATTTGAAATAAAGAAAAGAAATTGAAAGAAGGCTTTTTCCTGTAGGTCCACTCATTACGGAGCTTCAGCCCCCAAACTCCAAAAAAAGTGCTTTATTTAAATTGTTATAACAAAAGTTCTATAAGAATATTTCAAATTTTTTAACGCCAAAAGGTAGATTTATTAATACGATTTATTAATAATATGTGTAAAAATAAATATAGAGTTGCCATACACGGTATTTTAATTTATCGTTATGCGAAACTAAATGTTTACAAAATTCTTGATTCTTTATATTTTTCAAACCGTTTCAGTTATTAACTTGAAATTTTGAAAGAAATTATATCTTAAAAAATAACTATGGAGTATTTGACTATAAGAAAATATTTTAAAATAAACCTACGTTTAGGAGGACCACCTGTATGGGACAGAAAATTTGTAATTTTTAAATATCTGAAACTTTAATAACTACTAAAAAATTTTTAAAGTAATGTACAAAAATCTATCTGTCTGATAACTTGGTGGTTAGAGTGCCTAAGTCTTTTCAATCTAAGTCTCGGGTTTAAATTCTGGTCAGATCATATTTAAAAGAAATATAATTTATAAATAATATCGTAATAGGTACCATAATACCATAATATAAAAAAAATTCAACTGCCACATTGAAAAGGAAATTCAAATTCACTCACTTATCACATTTAATGTGGCAGAGAACTGTACATAAATAAAAATAAATTAATACAAAAATTAAAGTTTTTCTTAATCATAAACGGTTTGAAGAAGGCAGGGAATAAAAAAATTGAAGAAGGGAGGAGAGAGAGTCTATTGATTTTTTACAATTTTTCTTATATGCAATTAAAAGCTTCTAATAAAAGTTCTTAAATATTATAACAAACTATTTTTAAATATACTCTTTACCTAAGACTTCATATTAAAAATTTTTTTAATTGTAAAAATGCGCTTTATCAAAAACCCTTAATTTTTTTCATTACCTTCTAGTTTTTTTTTATTGGTAGGAGATGCAAATAATAAAAAAAAAAAATTTCATTTGCAAACAAAACAAAAATCAAAACGGAACAAAAGCGGCGAAAAACATTTTATTTTTTTAACTTTATATCATTAAATTATTAAGTACACAAAGTAAAATATCTGTTTTTTTTTTTAAAAAAAAAGTTTGTTTGTTTTTGTTTTTTTTTTTTTTTAAATTTATTGGTTTATATAAAAACAGCCCACAATATTTCTACAGGTTCACCGAAGAACAGAGCATAAAATCGGTATAAAATTTTAATTTAATTTAAGATATGTATATATATTAATAATGTATAAAGAATAAAACACATCCTTAAAATTTAGTAGTCCTGAAAAAAGGGTTTTATATATATATACCAATGTAATCAATCTTCATTATATAATAATATAAAAAGTTTTTAAAATTTTCCTGCCTCTAGCTGTTTAAAGTTTTATTAAAATAAAAGTTTATTATTTTTAAAAAAAAAATTGAGATATTAATTTTCTAATTTTTTTTTCGCTTAAATTAACTTTTGATTTTGGAAATAAGTATTAAAGGTTATTTTTTTTTTTTTTAATTTATTTATACCAAATTCTTGTAATATTGTAGTTAGAAAATATTATAATTTACAGATTTTAAGGCGGACAGTTTTAATCAATCAGAAATACTTATTTTATAAATAAGAAAACTAAGCCGCAGCTAATACTTTGATAAAACGTCAAATTAACTGTGCGATAACGAATTTTTTAATATATAGCGTATCTAAAATCGTTTTATTGTTTTCTTGTAATTGCAATGGCAACCTTAAGATTTATTTTTCATAATTTTTTACTGTTTTAAAATTATAAACAAATATTGGTCGCGGTTCAGTAGTGTCTAGCGCTACAAGAAAAGTTCAGCGTTCGATATAATTTTCTATTGAGCGATTTTTTCTACACTGTAGCGCTAGATTAATTTTGCAGCTAAAATATTTTATGCTAAATTGTGTAGCGGATTTTATTTGACGTTTATGTGTTTAAATTTTAATGTAAATAGTGTTTATTTACAATTCTGAGATTTTCTGAGAACTTTTTGAAGTGAAGCATTTATTTTTTAAAATTAAAAATATAAATTGATTAAAAAATAAAAAATATAAGATTGGAAAAAAATCGAATTTGATTAATTTTAAAAATAATTTAAACAGGAAATAGAAAAAAAATAAATAAGGATAGAAATAGTATTATTGAAATGTTTTTAAAGGCCTTTGAAATTCTCTGTTGTGTATCCACAATTAAAATAATTTAAAATAAAAATATAATAAAAATCACTAGAAATCAAATGTCATTTAATTTTGCTGCCAAATCGTTCAGTACAGCAATGTAACGCTAGATGCTACACCGCTGCAATCTAGTGTAGCGCTAAATGCTACTGAATGCGACGATTGACTTTTAAAACTGGAATTGAAATGTCAAATGTCAAGTTTTATTAGAAACGTCAAATTAAACAATGCATAAGTTTTAGGTATATTCGATTAATAACGAAAGTGAAAATTAATCTTCTTGATAAATTACAGGATTTAATTAAGTACAAGATTAGAATATTGACCCATTAAAAGTGAAAATAAATTTTATCTGATTTTTGACTTGATTTAGTTACTCGTCATCATTGAATACAAATTAATGAAATTTTAATGAATTAATTAATAACGTAAAAATATATTAACATAATAAGATAAAAAAATAATTTAAATGAATAATATAACTCACAGATACAGAAATACTTTGTAAATTTATAATAAATCTATTATAATTTATTAAAGTAATATTGAATATATTGAAATTCAAGAATGACTAAAATAGTTTTACTTAGAATCAGTGATGGAAAACGGAATAAAAAAATATAACGTTATGCCTTTTCGTTATAACAAAAAATCTAAAGTCAAAACGTTATGGATTTCGTTTTATAACGAAACTACTTTTTCGTTATAACGTTATATTCGAATTAAAATAATGAAACAAATAAAATTTTAATTATGAATGATTTGATTGCACTTCATTTAAATAAAAATATTAACAAAAAACTCTCAATTCATTTGAGAAAAGTAAAAAAATAAATATTTATTAATTAAATTTTAAATTTTATCGCTATTAGAAATGATTAGTAATATCTCCTCTAATAAATATTGATCTATTCTATTTCTTTTTTCAGATAAATAAGATCCATTTTAGGGCTGAGAAAACTCTTTCAACTGAAACCTGGCTAGCAGATACAGCCAACACGATTTTAGCAATTTTTTCGATTAATGGATTTTTATTTCGCTAAAATTCGAATACATTTGTATTTTTCGGCATAATTTTCATGTTATCAATATTGTCAAAAAATCCACAAATATTTATTATTTTTTCAGAACTTGGTTGTTTTGATTTTGCTGTCATATATTGTGTTAAAATGTCTATCTTTGAATTATCTTCAACTATTTCAGTTTCAATTAAATCATTATCTCTATGTGTTGTGTTGCCAAATTAGTTAAATTTGAAAATACTTTTCCCTGTAAGCAATTCTTCGAATATTACAAACAAATCGGATTCCAAAGTTCCAATTTTTCTTCCAAAAACTGTAGCCATAACGCATAACGAATAAATAAAAATTATGTTTCCGTTTCGTTTTTCGTTATATAATGAAATTCAAATTTCATAACGTTTCGAACGGCAATTTTTAAAAATTTCATTTCGTTTACCGTTATAGCGTTACGTTACGTATAACGTTTTCCATCACTAGAATTAATACATGATATTCATTTCTTTCGCTCCTTTTGTTCCAACACATTCCTAAGGCCACCTCTAATACAAAAAAGCTTTGCTGAACATTCTAATTTCCCTCGTAGACTTTCTACAAAAAATTAGCTACGCTACGAACAAAAAGTTTTAGCGATTCTGATTCGCTCTTAGACAATTAAATCTGCAATGGCAATCTTGTCAAAATAATGACTTGGTAATTTTGTAGTAATAATTTTTGAACATTATTTTGAGAAAAAAGTATTTTAAGATTAATTATAAATAAAAATGGTGAATTATTTATTACTAGGACTATAAAAATTTTTGAAAAATTTTTAAAAATATTTTGAAAATAGATTTAAATAATGTAAGTTTGTTTGAAACTTTTTATTATTTAGAAGTGGATCACTATATAATATGAAGTATGAATATGCTACGAATGAATATTTCTTTCGTAGATTTTTCCACTTTTAGTAACGTTAAGTCGGAACGGAATTGAGAATCGATTTTTCGTAGATTATCTCCGACGTAGCTGTACAAAGGAATTTAGAAAAGGGGTGAAAGTTTAAAAATAATGAAACGATTTTATTTGTTAGAAAATCTTTTTAATATCTTCAGTATAAACACATGTGATAATTAATTGAAGTTTTAAGAAATGTTATGCGTTTTTAGCTTTTTGTATACAACTATAAACAATCTTTTAGTATTCCCTTTAGTTTGAAATTATTCGTTAACTTTAAAAACTTTTCACATCTTTTTTCTGAATTGCTTATAATAAATTTAAATACGAAAAGAAAATATACAATACTTTGGTTGGTAGTAGTATAGGTAATATTTATTTTCTTTTCAGGTTTAAAACTAACAAAAAAAAAAAACTTAAATCTTTAAAAAAAAAAAGTCTTAAAGTAAAAGAAAATATAAAGTGTTTGCTCTTGTTTAGGCAATGATGGCTTTGGTAATGGTTAACATAAAAAAGGTTAGTTTCAATACTATTATTGTTATTTTTTTTTTATACACTACAAAATACACTTTTCATTCAGTTTTTTTTTGTTTTTTTTTTTTTAATATATTTTCAGATGCTTGTTTTTTACAGGACGATTTTTTTATGCCACTATTGGGATTGAAAGGTACCCGGTATATTACAATTATAAATCAAGTCAATTTAGTGACATTTTGATATTTTAACCTTTCAGTGCCAATTAAAATTTTTTTTTTATTTCTTGCAAAACGATTTAATATGCTCTCATTACACTTTACTTTTAAAATTTTTTTTTAGTAATAATTGTTTTTTCCTTATTTAAAAAAAAGCAATTTTTTCTGTAACTTAAAAGCAAAATCATCGCATATATTATACTCTTTTCACATGAATTTGGTCCTTTTTCAAATATAATTTTTATATTTTCTAATAAACTTAGTCTTTTTTTAGACTAATTTGAAACCAAATTTTCGAATAAAATTAAATTTTGCTCATATCAATTTGGTCTTTTTTTTAAAAAACGCATAACTCGTATCTTAGAACCTAGAAGTCGAACTGATATGATTTGGAAAATCAAGGGTTCAAATCTGTAATAGGAATTAAAAAGGAAAAAATAAATATACCTAAATTTTTGGGAACAATTTTTTTAAAGTCGAAATTCTATAATTTTTCTTGCTGTATTTATAGATTCTTCTATATTTACTCAGTGTACCAAGTACCGTTTTTTCAAATATGTTGATTCGACTACTGGATCCCAAAAAAACCGGGGATAATCAAAAAAAGACAATATTAATTTGAAAATTAAGGACTATTTATATATGTATATTTGAAAAAAGACCAACTTCATCTAAAATTAAACCAAATTTAATTTAAAAATAGACCAAGTTCATGTAAAAACCGTATACACATTTAAAATGCTAAGAAATTATAAAATAGGCAATATTTTGTTTTTTTGATTACCATGGTAACCCCCGACATCCAATTTTATTTTTTTTTAATTATATTTTTAAAAAAAAATATTTTTTTTTGCTTTGATGCATAATATTGTTACAAATTATTGTAATAATATGGTGGCATTTATAATGCTAATAATTAAATATTATATAAAAATAATGTAAATTTAAGTATAACAAAGTTTGTTTTTGATTTTGAGGGGAGAACACACAAGAATAAAAAAAAAAATGGAGCATTTTAATCGCTTGAATATAAGCAATTAAAAATAATTAGAAAATTATTGATTAATTTTAAAATAAATGTGTATGTATGTATATAATTATATTATACATAATATTTGCCCTTCAAAGTGCGTTTTATAATTGTAAACAAATTTTTTTTTTTTTTTTTTGATAATTAGTTTAATGATAAATGAATTTTTCAAAAATTGCGTTATAATTATTTATATATATATATGTATATGCAAAATTAAATAGAAAATTAAATTTGAAGATTTTGTTTTAATTAAAAAAGAAAATTGTCAAAAAAAAATAATTAAAAAAAGAAAAACAATGAAAAACTGAACTACAAGTGAAATATGATTATTGTGATTTATCCTGAAATTATACACGACGTTGAAAAAAGTTCCTGTGCGACGCTTTGAAATGTTGAAGGTTAGAAAATTGGTTGGTAGATTATAAAAAAAAATTAGATTTTTGGGGGCGGAGTCTTAGTCTTACGCAGTTTGATTTGTATCGTGGACAAGTTGTACAACTTAAGTAAATGTAATTTTATTATTTTTATTTTTAAGTAAACTTCTATTTTTTGACAGTTGACATTACGATACTTTACATTAGATATTCCGATTTAAGATTATTTTATTATTAGAATTATTAAAATAATAAAGTATATAATTACAAAGAACTAAGTAAATAATTTAAAATAATTATAAAATTAAATGAGAAAAATATTTTAACATATAAATAAATATTAAATGTCATAATGCTAGTTGTAAAACTTTTGACACATTTGTTAAAACTAAATTAAAAAAAAATTTTCAAATTCGATAACAGGTTGAATAAGTATTGTCCGAGTAGTATTGTTCGCGTTTTTGACATTTCAAAGCGTCGCAGGTGTTGAGTATAATTTCAGGAAAAGCTTTTTATTTTATCATTTTATTTTATGATTTTTATTTTAGATATTTTCTATTAACTTTCTTCTTTGCTTTTAATGAAAAACTCTAGTAACAGAGGAGCTCTGAACCAAACTAAAACACTTTTTTTTTTTTTAATAAAAATTCCTTGACACGCTAACATTATGTATATATGTTTAATATACCTATTGTTAGTGTGTCGAATTTAAAACTTAGCCTAAATCTATGGCTATAGTTTAAATTACTATGGTTCTGGCGATTCACATTAGGTAATGGGTAATTTAATTTGTAAAATCGTAACTCAAATTTATAGTAATTTTATAAAATTAATTAAGTACGCTAAATGCTCTTCTTCTTCTGCTTTATTTCTTTGAAAACTTTTTCTTAAATTTTTAAACAGCAAACTAATTTTCTTTTGCTTTTTCTTTTTTTACTAACTTACTATAATGTGAATGTTTTTTTGTTGTTTTTTTTTTTAATTTAATTTAAAGTAAGATTAATTTAATTAACTTAAAAAGATACTATCTTTCGTAAATAGTTTTTATAAAAGAAAATTAAATAACAAAGTAAATATAAGGTACTAATTCGTTTTATAATGTAGACGACAATTTTTTTTTAAAATTTATACACTTTGTATTGTGTAACTTATATTAATTAAAGTAAAATTGTAATTTTTTTGCTTTATCATCAAAATATGTTTCGTATAAAAGTATAAAAGTTTCCATATACGGTACTTATGCTCGTTTAAGTTCATATGAAACTTTTTTACTAACAACATAACCGTCAGAATTAAAGAAAGCGATTCGGGAAAGAATATTTTTACCTAGTAGTACCTACTGCTTCCTAGATAAAAGTAGCTATACTAAATATCTACTAAATAAAAGTTTAAATATAAATCCTATTAGCAGATCAATGTTATTTTTTTAAGACGTATCTATAATGCATTAAATTGCCCTTTGAAAACAAAAGCAGGGCTGGAAAAGAAATGTCACGCGTTAAGTAATTCTATACAAAATAATAATTAACACTCCGCGAATTTTAATAAAGATTTTATAGAAAAGTTTTAACTTTTGCAAAAAATTTTATCTTTTTAAGTATGATTCACTTAAATTAAATCGATGTTTAAAATTTTATTAATTAGTTCATATTAATTTAATTTATATTCATTACATTAGCAATAGTTATTTTACAAAATATTTCTTTAAGTAATGCAAAGGTTAACTTTGCAGTAGTATATATATATATATGCATGTTTTTGTGAATGGATTTGCAATAATTATGGTGAGTCAGTAGTAACCTAATTTTAGATGCACACTAATTTATGTTTTTATTTTTATGGGATTTTTATTTTAATTTTAATTTTAACACTAATAAAAAGTAAAATATAGTTTGAAAACATTAACACAGTAATTTAAAAAACATTTAAACACATTAATATAACAATTCAAATTAAACTTTTTGTATTCCACAAATGAAAAAAAAAAATTAAAATAAAACACTTTTAATAACAATTCTTATACACTTCCCTTTTTACAGTTACTAAGCGTGTGTGGATTATCATTAAAACCACCACATTGCAAAAATTTAAACTATTTTACCAGAACTTCTTGTGAATCTGATGAAACATATGAGAATGCAATAATTGCTTTAAATAAACTTCAATCAAATGCAGCTACAATCAAAAAATCCATATTAAATACAATTGGTCAATCAAAAAATTTAAATGAAACTATTAAATATTTAAATCGTTCCGGTTTAACTTTAAATAAATTAGATGAATTATCATTTATACATGTATCTGGTACAAAAGGAAAAGGTTCAACATGTTCATTAACTGAATCTATATTACGTTCGTATGATGTTAAAACAGGATTTTTTAGTTCACCACATTTGGTATCCGTAACAGAACGATTTCGTATAAATGGTATACCAATTTCAAGAGATGTATTTACAAAAAATTTTTGGATTATATATAATCGTTTAAAATCAAATCAAGAATTTGATAATGATATGCCTGCATATTTTAAATTTTTAACAATTTTATCATTTCATTTATTTATTGAGGCTAATGTTGATGTTGCTATATTAGAGGTGGGAATTGGTGGTGAAAATGATTGTACAAATGTTATACGTAATACAAAAACAATTGGTATTACATCATTGGCCCTTGAACATACAATTTTATTAGGTAATACAATTGAAGAAATTGCATGGCAAAAAGCTGGTATTATTAAATCAAAAGCAAATTGTTTTACTGTACAAAATCAACCAGCCAATGCATTAAATGTATTAAAACAGAGAGCCAAAGAAAAAAATTCTAATTTATATATTGTACCAGAATTTAATCAATATAATTTTTATCGTATACCCAAATTACAAATAAATCATGAGGCTCAAACATTAAATGCATCATTAGCTATTCAGTTGTCTTATGATTGGTTAAGACAAAATAAATTTAAAAATTTAACACCAATATTGACGTTAGATGTCCCAGAAAAAGTTATAAATGGTCTCGAAAATTGTTTTTGGCCTGGTCGTTGCCAATTTGTTGATTTTTATAATTTTAAATTGCATTTTGATGGTGCACATACAATTGAAAGTATACAAATATGTATTGATTGGTTTAAAAAAGTTACTGATGACAGTAAAAATCTGAAATTATTAATATTTAATGCAACTGGTGATCGTGATGTTGAAAAACTTTTACAATTACTTAATTCTAATGTTAATTTTAATAAAGCATATTTTGTACCAAACATTTCATATGAAAAGGGTATACGAGATACTGCTGACAGTAAAACGATTATACCAAATTCAGAACAAATTTCAAAATGTGAAAAACATTTAAATATATGGAAAGATTTGAATGAGCTAAATAATGGCGAATGTTTTACAAATATCGAAAATGCTTTTAAATGTATTGATAAAGAATTTAATAGAAATGTTAATGTTGATATTTTAATAACTGGTTCGATACATTTAATTGGAGCTACAATATTAGCTTTAGAACAATTTGAAGAAATTCTATAAAGTACTCCTTGAATTTGCGAAATTTTTAATGTATAAGTTTATATTGTACGAGTTTTACATCACATTTACAATTTTTTTTTGTATACAGAGTGTTCATATTAATCATGATAATTTAGAATGACAATTTACTTATTACATAATGTAGTTACTTCATTTTTTTTTTAATTATGAATTGAATCTCTACTTATACTTATTATACAAAATGTTTAATTTTTTATTTTGTAAATTTTAAGCTTTATTAAAAAAAACCAAATAAAAATATATTTTAAGTTCAAATTTATAGATTTTGTACTCAAATAGTTGTTGAAAATAAAATAAAAAAATGTTTACTACATATTTTGTATGTTAAAAAAAAAACAAGTTTTCTTTATTAATTATAAATAAGTTTTACTGATAACGCAAATCCATTTAATTAAAAAAACTTTTAGTTAATCAAAGTTTTCTGCTTGAATAATTAAAATTTTATTGTAATAATATAAAATAAAATTAAATAGAATAGAATAAAAGTTTTATTAAATATAAGTTATAAAATGGAATATTTATATGAATTAATAAATAAAGGATTCCTATACTCATTGCTTATTAGGATTACTTATCATTGCTAGCTAATATATTTAGTTGTATATTAGATGTTTTTTTTTTAAATAAGATTCCTAAAAGATGCAATTATTCTGTTAATCAATGGACAGTGAGAATAATGTTTGTAATTTATGTAATGTGTGTTGGAAAATATTTAGGCCAATGCAAAAATTGGACAAAAAATTAAATAAAAGTAAAAAAAGATAGTTATGAATTATATTGCATTAGAATAACCCCAAAACCTAGAAATTTTAATATTAATTACAAAAAATAATTAATAATTCCTTATTTTTCTTAGAAAATTTTATTTATTAAGCTACAAAGGTTAGGAAACTGGCAAAAAACATGCTGGAGAATTCAAATTACTATTTTAGCTCTTTTGCTACCATGACATAAAGTGAGAATTGGATGAATGTGACACAAAGTGGTAAATTATATTTTGAATATAAATGCCATTATAGCAACTATGTATTAAGATACAGTACGGTATCGAATGCAAACTTTGGAATTCTATTTTTGAAACAAATGTGTAGTAAGCTTTCAAGGATAAGGATAAGGATATGAAAAGGTTTATAGCGAAATGGTTGTAGGAAATTTTGAATTATGGGGGATGGAGATAATTACCACATAAAAAAATTATTAAAATTAAATTGGAATTTAAAGGATTTTTTCAAAAAATATTTAACACAAATATAAATAAATTTATAATGATATACTTATGATACTCTCCAAGTGCATTTATATCTTCAAATTTTATTTCGCCATAATTAAATTTTAATTATCGTTTTATTCAAACAAATTTAATTAGATTACAAAAATATTATTTTCATTTGAAAAAAAAATGTTATTTTAAAGCGTAAAATTTTTTTTAATTATAATTTTTTCTTAGAATACTACTTATCATTGAATAATATTTAATACATACCTAATACCTAAATAAAATCTTATTTTTGCTTTTATAAATTTTGCAAAATTTTGTAAAATATTTTTTTTTTTTGTATAAAATACCAAACCGCTATTTACCAAAATACAAAAACAAAAAAACAGGAAAATTTTTATATTTTAACCATAAAACTGAATAAGGAATAACCATAATCCTAAATATTCCACAAAAACAAATTTAATTTTTTTTTTTTTTGTGGTGCAAGATGAGCAAAATTATACTCGTACCCGTACTACTTTAGTTCTTTAGTTTTTTAATACCCGATATAAAACATAGTTCGAAAGGTATACTAAATTTGTCATTACGATTGTGACGCTATAAGGGAGAGGAGTATAAACTCAAGTATTTGGATAGGACCAGAATCAAAATGTAAGTCAATCTATATAGTTCTGTTTGTTCGTTCATCGGTCTCTCGACTCTATAAATAAAAATTAGAAAAGTTAAGATTCTGAAATTTTCTCAAATTAATTTTAATACAATTGCCGATTTTGATATTGAAATTCAATGACAGTTTTCTCAATGATTTCCAGTGGCTGCCCTGCAAAGTCTGTTTCAATATGATCATAACTTAAAATCTATTGTCTGAAATTTTGTCAAAAGTACTTAAGTTTAATGGCCAACGTTTTCACAAACAATATTTGGGGTAGTGCTACAGGTTCGAATAGAAAAGGAGTTAACCAGATCATAAAATGTTTATATTACATTCATATCGGTATCCTAGAGTTGAAACTGTCTACTCTACTTTCATTCTCGTTTTTTATTTAAATTATCTAAAGATTTTCAGAAAACTAGTTTTGAATGCGAAATTTGTTCACGTACTTGAATCTATTCCATAGAAAAGAAATTTTTTTTTTTTTCTTTGTAGATAAAAAGGTTGGTATTGTAAATTTGGATATTCGTTAAGTTTTTTATTTTCAAAATATAAATGTAAAAATTAGAGTTTGTTTGTTTGTTACATTTGTAGAAAATGATTTCATGATAATGGTTAATTACAGCAATAAAGATTTGATAGTTTTTGGGTAATGCCAAAAAAATTAAAAAAAAAATGCTGAAGATACCAAAATTATGCATGTTAAAAAAAAACCGATTACAATGCGGAAAAAATGGATATTAATTTAAAATGAAAAATAATTGTTAAAAAGAAACCTAGGGAATTCTAAATAGATTGGAAAATATTTTTTGATGAAACATTCAAACTGAGATTGATTTTATGATAATTATTAAGTAATGAAATGTTCATTAATCTGAAATAATGGAACTATGGTAGAGAATATAGTTTTTCTCTTTATGTCCTTATATTGTGTAATTGTGTTTATTTTGGGAGTTCGGTAATAATTAAATGAGTTATTGAATTTTCTTAGTTTTTATTTAAATTTTTAAATTATTAAAATAAATACGTATGTATATATAATATATATAAATGGCTCTACGAGACTCTAGAGTCTCCGGCCGACTTCAGATAATTTCTCCATTGGTCTCTATCCTGGGCAGCTGTTCTCCATAAGCCCACGCATGTATATGTTGCTTTAATATTCAAAATAATTTAACATTCTCATAACTATTGACCCAGAATCAAATTCTTTTATACGGTAATCCTTATTTTCTCTAACTCCCATTATTGAAAGTGGTTCTATCGTAATGAGCATCGTTTATCGATCATCAAGGTGATGCTCTAATATTTGTTCAAATTTTTGTTCTAAGCTAGTATCAACGCTTTTATCATTGATCACAACTGAAATATAAACGCACTCAAATCAAGGCAAAGTAAAATCATTTGGAATCATATAGGTGGATAAGTGTCTCCTTTACAGTACATGGAATAAATTTGTAAATCTTTTGAGTTTCCATTTAACAAAAATATAAATGAAGTAATGATTTTCGAGTATGATTGACATAGAAATTTTAAAAATTTATTTGACAATTTAACTACAGACTTTAATTAGGTACTAATTTGACCATATCTACCTTTATTTAGAAAAAAAACCAACATCAAATAAATGTCCTTGTTTAAAACTGTAAAGTACCTAATTTTTGTGTCATTTTTACTAAACCCTTTTTCCTGGTAATTATTAAACTTTAAAGCAAATCAAAAAATTTTTAAAATAAATATAAACAAATTAATAATAACTGAATTATATATCTGTATCTTTTTTTTTTAATAATTTCCTTTTAATTTAAATTTTATTATAAAATATTTATATTTTATTATTCTTTTATTTTTTTTAATTTCAGGTTGAAAATGTTCGAATGATTGATCGTTATAATACAAAAAATCCAACTGTTGGTACCCTTTATATAACTGCAACTCATTTAATATTTGTTGAACCAGATACCAATAAAGAAAATTGGGTAAGTATTTACTTTTAAATTTAAATTTAAGATAAAATATTACGATTAAAGTTTTTGAAGTCTTTTACTTAAAATGGTTACTGTTAGGCTATTGGAAATTAATAAAAATATGAAATAAATTTAAAATTAATGAAACTCATATAATATTTGTTCTGTAAGAACGTAGCCCTAAGTTTGAATACCTTTTCATAAATATGTATATTGATATTCCCCACTCCTTTTGCCATGCTGTAAAGGACATAGATACTGATCCATAATTTTAATCGATTTGTATCGAAAAGTGAGTCTATTGAGCTTTGGAGGTATACTTCCGTTTTACAAAATTTTTCGCAAATTCACATGCTTATTAAGGCTTTATCTTTGCTATTGAAATTTAAAAAGTTTACTTGGTGGATTGTAGTAGTTGACATAAAACTTCTGTTTTTAAGCATAATTCAGGCTGTTATTTAGATGGATATCTGAAAGAACTTGAACAATTATTCCTAGCGATATCTTAGATTTTGACGAATTCAGCTTTTTAGTCTCATGTTTAATTTATTAACAAAAAGACCTTAAAGTGATTTTGACCCAATTGACCCAAAACATTGAAACACTGCTACAACTCAACCCAAAACAAAAAATCTAAACTAAACTCGCGTCAAATCACAATTTTAACAAATATATAGATCAGTATAAATGTTAATTCGATTTTATTATACTTGAATTTTATTTGAACATATTTAAAGCAAGGATGATTTCTTTATTGGAATTATCAATATTATTCATAGATAAATATCGATATATACTTTTTCAAAATATCTAATAATTTATATTTATAAGTTATTTATTACAATAAAAAAGAAATTAACAAAATGAATATTGAAATTTGGATATACATATTAAAAAATGTTAAACATTATTGAAAGATATTAAAATCAGAAGTACTAGAAAATAAATGTTCGTAAAAGCTATCAGCAAAGCATCCACCTAAAATAATAAATATGTAATACATCACTTACATACAATACTTATTTAGTTCCCCTTACGATTTAATTGCTTTCTAATTAATTTGTTATTGAAATATTTAAAAATCAAAATATCTTAATACATAATAAATTTAATAGGTTAAGTTAAATACGATTTAATTGAAATAATAATAGTATGACTGCTGGAACACAATACAAATAGAAAAAAAAATTTTAAAAATAAGCAATTTGTTGAAAATTAACGGTAGTTCATGCCATATTTAAAGTAATGTACGTACAGCTGGTTGGCTATGGTGTGTCGAAAATAATACATATTTTATTTTGGTATTTTTTAGTACATAAGGATTAATAAGTAATTATTACAATATTTAACTTATTAATATTATAAAAACTATCAAATAAGTATTCACAAAGAATATTAGTTTACATTCAGTAAGATATAATTGAAAACTAAATTCGTCATAAAACGTATTATGGCATGTTTGTATCAATCATAAAGTAAATGTCAAATATCCCATGTTGTGAGCCAAAAGAGTTGCCAACCATATACGTTCTCTATAATACATTGATTAACTTAACAAAAAAATTCAAAAATAAATATCAGAAATTATGGAAAAGTATTTTAGCTTTCTAACTTGCAAGGTTTTTGGAAGGGTATTATTTAAAAAAAAAAAATGGGTACGTTAATACTGTTATTTTCTCGATAGATCGCCTTTTATTAAAATATTTGTCTTAAAACCTTTATAACCTTTAACTAAGAATTTCTGTAGAGTAATACGATTTAGAAAGCCATTTAATAGGCTTTAAAATCGTATACTTAATTTTTACTTGTCTGATTTGTCTGTCCCCTTTATCGAAATAAAATAAAAAAAACTAAAATCTCCTAGATACAGGGACATATTATCTACGCTACCACCAAAAGGGGAATAGTACGTCGGATCTTTATCTTTGTCTTATCTTAATTAAATTTATATCCTGTAGGTTACTAATAACCAAAGAAAGGGGGGCAAAATTGGATAATATGTTTGGATCCGGAAAGCTTTGATAAAACTAAGACCAAATGAGCCTATCTCCAAAATGAATAAAGATAGAAACATCAAATTTAGTAACGAAAATAGAAAATAATTAGAAATTTGAAATTTAGTATTATTTAGTATTATAATAATAATTTATTGAAACTGTTCGGTTTTCTTAATATTCCTGAAATCTAAGATGAATTTAGGTGGCGGGTTTGTGTTACTGTCTTGTGCCTCCAATAATAATAAAAACTTTTATATTTTTATTCTATCCTATTAACAGTAACTTTCGGATATAAATTATCAGATTTTTCTAAGTACCAATCATTGACTATATATTTTAAACTTTAAACTTTTAATACTCTTAGAATTTTTTTTTATTATACCAAGTTTATCAAACAAAGGTCAGGTATTCGATTCCAATTCAAAGAAGATATCTACTGATTCGAATGAAATAATAAATGATGGTAAAAAAATAGAATGAAAAAATCATATGAAATTTTTTAAAGGTATTTCTAAATTTGTAGTCATTTATTTAAATAACCGTTTTACAACGTTTTTTTATTTTATATACATAAGTATATATTTTACTTAATATTGAAAATAAACAAATTTAGTATAATGTATATTTACTATATTTGATAATATGTATAGACATGTATTTCTCATTGAAGAATCAAAAAAAAAAAATATAGGTTAAAATAAAGAAAAATGGGAAAAATAAGTTAAATTTTCTATTTAACATTCCAAGTCATATTCCTTTCTATACGTATATACTTCATAAAATGTGGTTTAACTATTTCATATATATATATATATAGCAGTTGGAAATTAGAAATTTATATAGGACATACATATAATATCCTATCTAATAATATTTGCCTTTTTTTACTTAAATAAATATGTAAAATTGATAGAGCTGCTCTCTGGTACATGTTAAAAGTATTTGAAAGCTATCGTATATATTTACATATTTATTAAAATTTTATTAAAATAAAAATTCTTAAATTAAAATCGCAAAGTCTTTTTTGCATATTTTTACGCCATATCTGATATCATAAAACAATATAATATATATAAAGGGTGGCGCAAAATGACCGATATGGTTTGAATGTTTAATAACTTTTTTATTTAATGTTTAATTATTATTTTTTTACTCGATTCTACACTCGTTATATAGTATATTAATGGGTAATATTTTTAGCTTAAGTATGAAAATTATATCCCGCAAGTAGTGACCATTTTCGGTTTCGCACATTCGTGCTCTTTACAGTACATTTTCCATAACTTTTCGTAAAATTTCCAGTGTTATAGATTAAAAATCATTGCGAATGTTTTGTTTTAGCTCTGGTATGATCGCTGGCTTGTTTACGTTTATCCTTTCTTTCAAATATCCCCAAAGAAAACAGTCGGGCGCTGTTAAATCCGGTGAACGTGGGGGCCAATAGCCTTTGTGTCTCTTGCAGTGTGGGCTGTGGCTCCATCTTGTTGGAACCACAACTGTGGATGATTTTCTACACCTGGCCTTAAAAAATTCTCCAGCGTCGTTCGATATTCAGCACCAGTAATCGTAAAGGAGGCGCCATGTGTATTTTCAAACAAATATGGACCAATGATCCTTTCAGACAATATACCGCACCAAATAATACACTTAAGTGGGTGTAATTGTCACTGATGAACTGTTCTTGGATTCTTTGTAGCCTAATCCTACAATTTTGCTTGTTTACGAAACCATTCAATTGGAAATGGGCTTCATCGCTCATTATCAAATTAAAATTTCAAAATTAAATTCAACATTAGATTTTCAAAATTAATTCAACAATTGTTGATCGCTGTTCTGTTGTGTACTGTTCCATTTCCAATTTCCCAAATTTTCTTCACAAAATTCTGAAATAAAAATAAAAAATATAAATAAATTTAAAAAGTTATTAAACATTCAAATCATATCGGTCGTTTTGCGCCACCCTGTATATACATCTATCTAAAGTTAGTTATATTATATGAAACCATCATCATAATATTATAAAGTTATTTTGTGTTAAAAAAACAAAAAAAATAGAAATTGACGGATTTTATATTTAGAAAATGTATAGAGATACCTCAACATTTAGTTGTTATATTTTCTGAGATACAGGTAACCCTCGATTAACGCGGCACTTGAATTGCGCGGTTTCGGTTTTACGCGGAAATATATTTGCAACTTATTTTAAATTACGCGGGTAAAAAATTCGGTTTTACGCGGAAATTTTTTTTTATGCGTAATTTTTTTTTACGTATATGTACATACTTTTTTTTTGGTTTCAAAAAAAATATAAAGGGGAATACCCCGTTACGAAGTGTACATAAGAAAATCGAAATGTATATCATTTTTGTGCTAGTTTTTGTTGAATAAAGTGTTGAAAATTAATTAAAGGGTTTTAAAAAGCATTGAATAAAAATGTATTACATAAACTTAGTAAAGACAGTAAAGATAATTTTTTACATAAGAATAAGAGTGTTAAAAACATTTTTTAAAAGACAGATGAAAGTTCTGATTAATTTTTTTTATTTTGCAATATTTTTTTTGTTTCTATTCTTGTATCTTTCTTTTTATTTTTGGATATAATTTGCAATGAATATTTCTGTTTATTTTATAATACGATTTTTTTTTTTTATTATTTTGTTTTATATAATAAATGCTTATTTAAAAACAAAAATTGTTTTAAAACCAATAACCCAATTTTGTATGTATTTCTTGTCTCGATTAACACGGTTTCGTTTTACGCGCTGTTTTTTAGGAACCAATCTACCGCGTTAATCGAGGGTTACCTGTATTTGTATTGTATATACTTAAATACTTCTCTATATATATATGTTCTTATTTACAATATTATTAAAATATATATTAATAGATATATATAAATATATATATAAATAGGTCCTACATCGATTTTTATTTACTTATTTTTTATTTTATATTATTTGGTATGGTAACGTTTTTAATTTTGTTTGATGTTATGTGGTGCATAGTGCTAATGGTGCTAATCTTTTTTTAAAAAATATTGGCATATAAAACTCATAAAAAGTTATTTTGTTTTGTTTGAAATTACTGTATCGTATTAAAAAAAAAAAAAAAATGTTGATAAGTTCTGAACCTATTTTTGAACTCATTCAATTTAATTTTTTTTTTTTGCATTTTTATCTTCATAAACTTTTATTCTCTAATTATTAAAAATTTAAAAAGTTCAAAAATGAAAATATCTTTTTATACATACATACTTACGTACATAATAAATACAAAATCTTCCTTTAAATAGAATAGGTACGTTTATTTTTA
This sequence comes from Dolichopus griseipennis, assembly GCA_963082915.1. Lineage (NCBI taxonomy): Eukaryota > Metazoa > Arthropoda > Insecta > Diptera > Dolichopodidae > Dolichopus > Dolichopus griseipennis. The sequence goes on along the minus strand of OY720442.1, from coordinate 124,229,068 downwards.
TGTAAAATGTGTAAAAATGTATAGTTTAAACTTTAAGCATATAAAATATAAATTAAAATAATAGTCATACACAGTAGCTAACAAATTAGGTTGTTAAAGTCTGCAGTATAATGAAATTTAAGGAGAATAATGCAGTATATAGATATCTTTTAAGAAGTCCCTTGTGGTCTTTTTTTTTATCATAACTTTATGTACTGCAGATATGTACTTTGAATCGAGTAATAAACTTTTGTCAGAAATCAAGATTCAAGTATATAAGCTAATATCATTTAAGTATATTTTTAGTTCTAGCTGACAAATGACGTAGTAGTTAAGACGTCGACCTTTCATTTGGTTGGGTCTCGGACTCAAACTCCGGTCAGATCATATCTAATTAAAAAAATATCGTAAAAATGAATAATTATAAATAGTAATATCAAAATAAGACTTAATTAAAATATATAATATATAGTAGCAACTCTTGTGTAAGATAAGAGATGGCGCACAAAATAACATTTGTGTGATGGTGTACAAAATAACAATTACGTATTTATAATGTTATACAATAGTTAAAGCCTGAGTTTTGAACAGCTTAGTGAATATAAGGTTTAAAGAAATTGAAGCCTATTCTAAATAAACTTGATTAATGTCCTATACTCCTCAAAGGAGTGGAAAAAGGGCAAAAATTCTTAGATCTAACCATACTTAAAAATTTAAGAAATAGGTATACCATATTTATGTAAATGTCTAAAATAAATGTATTTTAAATTACAAGACAATCAATCGAATGCATAAAACTTAGCTTTAAACTCAATTCTTACTTTTTACAAATAAAAAAGTACGAGTTTTAGCACCAATTTTAGTTCGAGAAAGTGAGATTTGAATTGAAGTTGAGTTTTATGCATTCAATCCATTATTTCAACTTTTAATTAATTTCTTTTCCTCTAAATTCCTAAAAAGTTTTTTTTGGAACACATTATTTTAAATGTAAAATCAAAAATAAATTAAAAATTATAGTAAATAATGGTATTTTAGTGGCTTTATATGTATTTGTGTTTATAAAGTTTAGAAAGAAATTAGGCCATCTCAGAGTTATATCCGAACATTTACGTATTTTCGAAAGTTTTGGGTAAAAAACAACACCAGCATATTTTGAGATATTGCAAATCTACCATTGATTGCATATCAGTATTTGATAAAGGTTTTGAAACTCAGTATAATCTGAGTAAAATTAGTATTTTGAATTATGTTGTTTTTTTAAAAAGAACAAAAATTAAAAAAAAAAAAGTTTTTTTTATTTTTATAAAACTTTTTTTAACCCCACCATCTTACGTGTATATGAATATTATTAACATAAAACATTATACTGACTGATAACCCGCATTTCTAATAAAATATTTTTTCTGATATACATTCTGATTCTTAATATAAAAACTACACCATTCAAACTTTTCTTAGAATTTTGTGTTCTAAAAACGATATTTATAGATAAAATTTTCATTTAAAAACTACATATATACAAAAATTTTTATAACTTTTATTAAAATCATATATGTATATATATATAATATATGTATATTGTATATAGAAATACATAATTCGTAAATATACACATTAAAAGTTAAAACTTTTAACCAAAAAAAAAACTTTTTAACAGGCTTTTGTTTAAAAAATAATAATCTATTTTTGAGCAAAAGTGAATAAACATACTATTAGATACAAGTTTGATATATGATGGAAAATAATATTAATATATATGTAAAACCTACATAAGAACAAATATATAATTGTTAGATATTTATACCAATATAGTTTATTATGATTTTTCAATTACATTGATCGTACCTCTATCGTCGTCTCTATCAAAGTACAATTGCCCAAGTAGAACCGATCGGGCAAGAGATCAAAAGGAAAAAGTAAAGATGGATGGGGCACACACCTAGAACGTCGAAAGAAAGCATAGCAAGGCATAACAAGGGAAGCACTAGATTGTAACCCACAAAGAACCCGAAGAAAAGGCCGCCCCAATAATACCTGGAGGCGAACGATATTAGAAGAACTGATCTCAACTGGAAAATCATGGGAAGAAGCAAAAATAACTGCTCCGAATAGATTCAAATTTAGATGCCTAGTAAATATCCTATGCTCTCAAGAGGAGCAATATGGACAAAAAAATTGTATAATTATAGTATTCAGTATTTATTTTCTAATGAAAACTAAACTCCGATTTGCTCTGATCATTGTTTAACACTTAGAACAAACCCAAAGGAACAATGTTCAGAGCCAATATTTATCCGAACTCTGATGTTCTGGGTTAATAAAGAAACACAGTTTTTGAAATCTTTTAGAAAGAGAAATACTATAAGTTATATTGATCTACGTTTGTCTAGATATGATCCCAAAATTAACAGAAATCTTATATTTAAGGTTGATAATTAGGTAGATTTGTGAAGACATTTCAATGCATAGCCAATTCTAAAAATAAAAGCTTGTAACTTTCGAGAAAGGTAATCATGTAGTTCTTATACTCTATATTAAAACTATGTGTTAGTGTTCTCGCCCTTTTAATTTCTTGTCTTTTGATTCAGTTATAATAAAATATTTATATATAACTAGATAATACCCAGTACACGTTGTTGCGCCTCTCAATGGAGCTTTAGTTTAAGTCCATGTTGGGAAAAAGTTAATTTCAAAATGTATAATAATTTCGAAGCAATTTTTTTAAAAAGATTTTTTTAGTATTATTCTAGCAATTTTTTAACAAATTTTTCAAATTTTTCATAATTATTAATAATGCACAGAAATATTAATTCACTTGGCATTATTCGCCAGAATGGTTTCCATTCCCAACTCCATTCTCAACTCCACCATCAAAAAGCATCACATATGGGATAATTAAAGATAAAGAACATCACGCATACAACATTTAAAGTCAATCGATCAAACCGTTTCTGATTTTGAGTAAAATAATGATAAAACCATTAAAAAGCTGTTGCCCCACAATGGGTTAACGGAACTCAATAAAATTTTTTTTGAGACCTTTTGGCAAAAGCAGTACTTAGCAAAATTGGACGAAATTTATTTCTAAAATTTGTTTTGACAAACCGTCGGGCCGACATGGGTTACCAAATTCCAAATCTTTTAAAAGTGTCAACTCAGTTCTAAAGGAGCATCAAAATAATTTGAAGTCAATCGGTCAAACCGTTTTAATACTTTAAATTTTTAGTCCAGTACCCAAAAACCTCTATATACAAATTTTTATGATAATCGGCTGAGCTGTTTAAGAGTCTAGTTTTTTATGTATTAAAAATATATTATATAGATATTAATTTTTTATATCAGTGCTTTTTTTTAAAATTTATATTAATTATTATTATGTTTTTTTCTATTTTTATTTTAGATTTTACATATGCATATTGCTAGTGTTGATAAATTACCATTAAGCACAACAGGATCACCATTATTAATAAGATATAAAACATTTCTTTCAGTTAATTTTGTAATACCAAAGGACAGTGAATGTCATGATGTTTATACAACACTTTTTAAACTATTTCAACCAGGTAATTTTGTATTAGCATTAATACTTTAAAACATCAGTTTCATTTATTGAATTGCATTAACATACAGTTATTAAAAAAAATTTAACTAATTATTCTACCTTATTCAAAATTATTAATTTTGAGTTAGGGGTTAGTGAAGTTTTATTTAAACAAAACCTAATAAAAGTTTAATCGAAATTTGAGATAAAACTCCATCAAAATATTGAGAGATGAAATAAAGATTCTTGAACTTCAAATACGTCGATGGGTGGGTTCCATTACCATTATAAATTTCTTTTAATATCAAAGTTAAAGCTGAAAATGTGTATTCAAAACTATCTTTAGAATACTGAAATTTAAATATTTTTAGAATTCTGATTTGATTAATATATCATTGTATTATGTGGGCATATGAATATAAGTACCAAACTTATAGTATTTGATGAGAAAATTTTTAGAAAATCGATTCTATAAGTACCAGGAGGTCAGACAGTATTACATAACCAATGATACATATAATAATATTTAATTCCAATAAGTGTCAAAGAGTAAAAAAAAAAACTCTTTATGATTTATTATACATACTTGTAACAATTCCAAACTTAAAAAATATTAAGAGTTTGCCAATTTATTGCAATTTTCCAAGGTCCTATTAAATTGAAGTGCTTTCCATTTTTATTGGCAATTCCATTTATTGTATAATATCCAAATAAATCCCAATAAAAATATTTACTTTGCTATTATTATTATTATTTTGAATTTTAGAAGAAAAAATAAAACAAAAAGTTGATTACGTGTAAATTTAAAGTATAAAAAATAAAAATTAAGGTCAATCAAAGAAAATCAAATTCTCTAATACCCATTTAGTGTTTTTTTTTTTGGAAAATATAATAAAAATTTGGATCATTTTCCTTTTTATTTTATTATCATTTCATTGTTTAAGACTTTTCTCTGTTAAAAAAAAATAACCTTGAATGGAAAATTTAATGTTTACAAAATTATACAATGTGTCTGACTTGTGAGACACATTGAGATTAAAAGAGAGAACAAAATCCTGATAGATCTAATTCATTTCAAAACATTCAGATCATTCGCATCATGTGCCCGGCCCATTGCAGCCTTTGTGCTTTGGCAAATTTGACGATGTCTTCCTGTTTAATGAGTTCTTGAGTTTCCGCGTTATTTCTTCTTATATATTCGCCGTTTTCTATTCTTCTGGCACCGAAAATTTTCCGTAAGATTTTTCTTCCAAAGACTCTTAGTCTGTTTTCATCTGCTACAGTTAACGTCCATATTTCGCAGATCTATTACAAATAATTCTATTAAACATAATCCACTTAAAACTTTTAAGTTAAAAATTAATTAACCTTAATTCATAATGTTACAATATTATTAATATTAAACTAAATATTTATTTTTGCAATTTCAGTTTCCATAAATAAATTATATTGCTTCAGTTATACACCAGGTAAAGAAGATATACCAAAATCAGCTGGTTGGGATTTTTTTAAATTGGAAAATGAATTTAAAAGAATGAAAATACCAAATGAACAATGGTCATTATGTAATTTAAATCAAAATTATGAATTATGTGACACATATCCAAGACAAATATATGTGCCAGCTGAAGCAAGTACAGCAATGTTAATTGGAAGTTCAAGATTTCGATCAAAAGGACGTTTACCAGCCTTAACATATTTACATTCAAATAAGGTAATGTTATTTTTTTTTTTTAAATAATTTATTGTATCTTGAAAATTATACTTAATTATAGTAGTTTACCTGATTTAATTAAGTATTAAAATATAAAAAAAAAACTTTTCATATGTAATATAAAATTGCTAAACTAAACATTATTTTTTTATATTAAGGCTACAATTTGTCGGTGTAGTCAACCATTATCAGGATTTAGTGCAAGATGTTTAGAAGATGAACAAATGTTGGAAGCAATTAGAAAAACTAATCCAAATATTGATTATATGTATGTTGTAGATACTAGACCGAGAGTAAGTATGATTAAATTTTTTTTGACATTATCTAATTTTTATTTTAATTATAGTTTTAATTTTTAAAATACAATTTATTCACAATAATTATTTTATATTCAAATTGCTTTTCTATTTTTTTTTACAATGTTTACTCAGATAAATGCTATGGCAAACCGTGCAGCTGGAAAAGGTTATGAAAATGAAGCATTCTATGAAAATATAAAATTTCAATTCTTGGGTATTGAAAATATTCACGTTCAACGAACAAGTTTACAAAAATTAATTGAAACCTGCGAACAAAAATCACCAACAATGAGTGGATTTTTAAGTTCACTTGAATCATCAGGATGGTTAAAGCATATAAGATCAATATTAGATACATCTAGGTACAAAAATTGATTTAAAAAATGTTTTACATTTAACAATATTTCTTTCTTTCCTTAAAGTTTTATTGCTAATGCAGTTGATAAAGGGGTTTCAGTTGTTGTACATTGTTCAGATGGATGGGATCGAACAGCACAAGTATGCTCATTAGCATCTTTAATGCTCGATCCATATTATAGGACAATAAAAGGTTTTCAAGCGTTAATTGAAAAAGACTGGCTTGCATTTGGGCATAAATTTAGTGAAAGATGTGGTCATATACAAACAGAGCCAAAGGAAATATCACCAGTATTTACACAATTTTTAGATTGTACATGGCAGTTAATGACTCAAAGAAATGATGCATTTGAATTTAATGAAAGATTTTTATTAATATTACACGATCATGTAATGTCCTGTCAATTTGGTACATTTATTGGTAATTGTGAAAAAGATCGATTAGATTTAAAATTAAATGAACGAACATATTCATTATGGGGTTATATGGCAAATCATATGAATGAATATGTTAATCCTTTATATAGACCAGAAATGGATGAAATATTGAAGGCAAATTTAGCACCTCAGTGTGTTAGGTAAGTTTTTTATTTTAATTTTACTGGAATTTGTTTCAAACATAATTCAAAATATAATTCTGAACCCTCTATAAAAAAAAAATGTCGATTTAACAAACAGATAACCAAAAATTAATTTTTTATCAACCCTAAATCTTTACCCAAAAACAATTTTTGACTGGTTTGAAGTTACTATATAGAAAAATTTAAATTTTTTCTAAAACTAAAAATTTTTATTCAGATTTTGGCGTGGAATGTATAGTAGATTTGAGAGTGGAGTACATCCAAGAGAACCTCTTGGTGATTTACTATTAGCAAGTAAAGATCATTGTAATTCATTAGAAGATCATGTAACACATTTATCAAAGGTTTGTTTAAAATTTGGCTATTACTTTAAATAAAATTAATTTTTTTTTTTTTTTTTCAATTTCAATAGAGAATTGCAAGTTTTAAAAGTTATATTTCGAAATCAGCGAAAAAATTATCAGATGCAACAAGAACTTCAAGCAAGGACTGTACAAATTCAGAAATTAATGATAATAAGTAAGTAAAAAAAAAAATCAATAATATTTTTAATATCCTCTTTTTATCATAAAAAAATAAATAAAATTTTTTGTATTCAAGATACAATTACGATAAAAAAATGAGTGAACTTTCGTTAGCAGATGATGATCATCCATTAAAAACAGAGGAAATGAGTTTTTCCAATTTATCGGTAAACACAAAACAAAAAAAAAAAATATGCGTTCTTATAAATTTATATAAATTTCAATTTAGATGTCTGATGCAGATCCAAATAGATTAGCTGAGGAAATTGATTCAGTTGCAGTAGAATGGAAATCATTAAGAAGTGTAACAGCTTGTGCATGTTCAACACCATTCGACCAATTCAATAAAAAGGTAATTAAACGATGATTTTGATGGTTTTTAAAATAATTTAAAATTAAAATTCATTTTTTTTTATAGAATCATTGTTGGAAATGTGGTGAAGTTTTCTGTTCAAGATGTATTGATAGATCAATATCATTGCCTGGTCATGATAGTGGTAGTCCAGTTCCAGTATGTCGGCCTTGTGTACGTTTGGTAAAAAAAGTTAGTCCATAAACTTCATAATATATCTTATATCTTTAAAAAAATATATATATATATATAAGTATATGTAAAATTTAACTTAAAAATCAAAAAGAATAGAAAAACATAAGATTATATTTTACTTCACAAAAAAAAAAAAAAATAATTAAAAATAAAATTACATATTTTAGAACTGCATTACGATTTAAAACATAACTCATAAGTATTAAAAAAAAAATTAAGATAAACACAGCACAGATATATAAAATGCCTACATTGAACCAAAATAACCACAACTGAAAAAAATTATAAACAATAGTTCCATTTTTTAATTTATGTATTTTATAGATATTGTTATAGTTCCATAAAAATCCATTATTAAAATTTTATCGTTTGTTTTTATTTAAAAAAAAAATAATAATTAATGAGCTCTCTCTCGCTCTTTTATCAATGACCAACTTGTAAGTATGTATTTTATTTTTATTATTCATCAAAAAAATTGATTTTTATGGCAATTGGCTATCATTTTAATTGGATTCTTAAGGCTGTATTAAAATAATATTGAAATTTATTCATAATATTCATTTAAATTAAAATTTGATTTTTTTTCAGATTTGTATTCAATATTTTTTTTTTGAAACAATTGAATTTCTTTTTTTTTAATAATAAGGAAATGATTTTCAAAACAAAATTCTACCTACAAAAATGAGAAAAATAATTGTAGATAAAAGAAAAATTCGAAAAATGTTTTAAAGTTGGAAAGCTAAAATAAAATTTAATTGTTTAGAAATTAACACATTTTCTATTTATTAATAATTTTTCTAGTCTGTTTTTCCTTCTTTATCACTAATTTTTTATTTATTGAAAATTCAAAACCACTCTTTAGAGCCCTTTTAAATAACTAATAGTTGTATTGATTTACTGATATCAATATAACGAAAAAAAAAATTAGTATATTATAAAAAATATTTTTTTGAAATTGTGCGATGATATATTGTAAGATCTAAAGTAATCTCCTATCATCTGCATAAGTTAGTTAAATATTACCGTTTGACTGAAGTTTTAATTTTTTTTTTTAATGTGATAAAATTTACAAATTAATTCATATGTGTAATATCAACATCACAATTTTTTATTTCGTATAATCGTGTTAACAAATTTAATTTGAGATTTACTCAAAATAAAAATAAATTAAATATAAAATACATACAAATAAAATATAAAAAAAATTTTAATTTAATATTAACTACAGCATTATTATAAAATTAATAGTGGAATATAAAATCTTTCAATGTGAGTTAAATTTGAATCTGTATTAAAATTAAAACAACATATTTTTTATATAGTAAAAATTTTTGAATTTAGTTAAATTTAAATAAGCACATTTAATGTAGAATTAAAATAAAATTCACTAGAATTCTGTTAATTTCTTTATATAAGAATAAATATATAATTAATAATTATAATAAAAAAATAAAAAAAATATATATAGACTTTTAAATTAATTAATAAGCTCCATTTATATTTTAAATATATACCTTCAAATAGTTTAAAAAATTTTTTCGAAGAATAGTTTACAGTTGAAAAATATTAAAACAATAATTTTATTAATTATATTAAATAAAATATAAATATTTCGTTAAAACAAAAACAAATGTTTAAAAAATATTTTAATTAAAATTTTACAAATTTACAAAAGGTCAAGGTTTTTTTTAAAGATAAATAAAATTAGTAGACAAATTCAAAGAATCTCATTCTGTTTTTTCCAATTTAAACTGTATTTTAATTTTATAAACAAATATTTTTAAGAATTTAAAAAAAAAAAACGAATTAGTTTTTTTTATTAGCTCAAAATAATTTTGTTTTTTTAATTTAACTACAGAAAGTAATTAGTTTATGAAAAAATTTAATTAGTAATTTGAAATTTTCATTATTATTTTTCGTAGTTAATCTATTGCACAACGATCATGAACTAAAATTACTTAACTAAAGTAAAATTGGTTCTAATTTAAATTAAAAAATATTTATTTTTTCCAAATTTAAAAAAAAAAAAAAAAATTTTAATTTATTTAAGCATATAATCTAAAAATTCTTTTAATATTAAAAATACAATGTGATCTATTTTAATGCGCTTTACCAAAGGCTTAAAATAATAAAAAATTAAAAGCAAATTAAATAAAATTAATATAATATTATATTTTTAAAAAAAAATTTTAAATAGAAACATTTCATTCCAATTACATAATAAAAATATTCAGAAATCAGAACTTTAATTAAAAAAAAAATACAATATTTAATATTTTTTACAGTTTTAAAATCATATGATTGGATTTATTAAAAACAAAAATTTTAATTAAAAAAAATTTAGTTTAAATTAGTTTATAGTACAAAAAAAAATTAACTAAAAAAGTATTAATAATAGAAAAAGAGATTTAATCCCCTCTTTCATCGTAATATTGTAAAAGTTCTTCAAGGCTTAATTAAATTTCTGTATTGTAAAATGTGCAAGAAAATATTATATTATGTAAATTAATAAATTGAAAAACAAAAAATTCTGTATTTATTTTAAATAATTTAAATATATTATTGTCATTGAACTAACGTTGAAGTTTTTTTTACCATGTAGGTACATATGTATGTATATATGTTTATAAAATCTTTTCAGACTTAAAAATATTAAATGCATAACAATTGCAGGTGAACTTCAATTTTCAAAAACAACGATTTAAAATTTGATAAAATATTTCAGCAACAAATATGTAGCAACATTGTGTAATTGCTACACAAATTTTAAAGTTTCAAAATTCATTATATAACGGAGAAACCTTTCAAATGTATCGACTTTCGTCGGCTTCACCATCAAATTCAGCCGCAGCGTTGCCACTTTGATACTTTTGCGTTGCCACTTTACTTTGCATTTCGATATTTCTATTTTAATACTTGCGAAATGCTCCTTTTTGTAAACTCAAATGTTTAATGTTTTCCTTATTCTATTTTCTTTAATAATTATATTTTTATATAATTAGTTTACAAATATTTCATTTATTTATTTAATTATGTCTGACTTTACACATTTTCATACTTACTGATTTGTCAATAAATTTAAATTATAAAATTTACCCTTAGACAATTATAAAAATAAATAAAAAAGTCTCAAAAATGTTCATTTAAATAAATAGTTAGAATATCAATTGTTTTGTTAAAATTAACATGATAGGATGTGAAAATTATTGAAATTTCGAATAAGATATTTTTAATTTAAAGAGAGATTATAAATTAATAATCATTATATTGAAACTTTATTTTCAAAAATAAATTAAAAAGAAAAGATATTTTCATAAACAATGGGAAACTATGTGAAAGCCTGTTCATTAATCTATTTTAAATACTAAATAATTTAAATACTAATTACATAAAGATAGTTAGACTCATAGAATTACTAGTACTAGAATGGCAATAGAGAAAAAATTTTCAGACAAATTTCAAAATTTGGTACGTGTACCGTTTGTATGTATTTACTAGTTTCTCCGAGATTCATTTCATTTTGAAAGTGAAATATAAAAGAAACTTTTAAGTACGATTTAAGTAAGATTTCAAAGTTAAAAGTAAATGAAAACAAATTAGAAAATATTATATTCAAAAAATTTGTGTGTCGTTGTGCTTTTTGAAGTTTTTTAAAAAAACATTAAATTGAATAAAGGATTATTAAGATGGGAAGAAAGTGTTGCTTAAAGATTTTTTTTTATTTCTTGAGGATTTTACAAATATCAGCCGATTTTTTTTTAAATTATTTTAAATGTTAAAGGTTTTAATTTTCCTTTTGGTGTTTGTTTTCCATTTTTCATTATTATTAAGTGACCATTCTGTAAATTTACCAAAACATAGTATATTTTCGAATAGAATCAATTTGAAAATCATATTGTAATGCTAAATTTTTTAAATAATAAGTAAAATTTTGATTGAATAAAAAAAGGGTAAAGAAAAAACCGTTTAATTTTTTATTCGGAAACGCTAAGTTATTCGAAACAGAAATCAAAACTCTCCTTACGGTTAACATAAATGTAGATTTCATATTTGCAAAAGGTTCGTTCATATTTAAAAATAGCTAAAAATGTTTATATATTCACAAGATTATAAATACTTTTTGTTTTGTTCAAAAAATTATGATTTGTTTTTGATTTATTTATTTTCGATAAAGATACATCAAAATAGATATGTAAGTTAATTAAAATTAAACTAAAAATATACTTATAGATATTCCATTATTTTTAAAAATAATTTACTGCAATTTCTTTTAATATTATTCAAATTTTTTTCTTGATGTTTTGTTCAATTATACATTCAATATTAAAAAGTAAATTAAATTAAATAGTTGAAATCTTTATTCGAAATAACTTACAATATACAAACTGCCCAATCCTAATGAGAAACTGCCTAATAAAAATACTCATTTACTCAAATTTAAGCAATGACAGATGAAGTAGCCGTACCATTTGTATACGCATACCAAATTGCATATGTATTTTTTTATCTGAATACCTCAGGATAGGAAATCACATTAGAAGAAAAGAGTCAGGAACATTCTTTTGTCATTCTAGAACTAGTAATTCTATGGTTAGACTCATTAAAACCATTTTTATTGATACATTTTTGCTACCTGAGAATTTCTTTTTATCTTCTGGCAACCCTGTTTTTCATAAACTGTCAAAGTTGTCAATGTCAAAGTGCCCTTCCTTCAATTTGCTTGTGTTAAAAAAGTTCACCATATTTGTTATAAAAAAATAGAAATTTTCTAAATCAATTTTGAGAAATAGTGCAAAGAAAATTATTTTATTTCCAAAAAAAATTATATAAACTAAAATATTTTTGAGAAAATATATAAATTTGTGATTTGAAAATCCTTTAAAAGGATAAAAAGATGAGTTCACAACCAAGTCCATTGACAACAATGTCGCAAGCAAATGACAACGCACAGGTATTACAATGGATAAATGAATTGGCTCATCCTGATACTAGAGAAACTGCATTACTAGAATTAAGTAAAAAACGTGAAAGTGTTCCAGATCTTGCACCAATGTTATGGAATAGTTTTGGTACAACCGCAGCTTTATTACAAGAAATTATCAACATATATCCTTCAATTACACCTGCCACATTAATTGCGCATCAATCGAATAGAGTATGTAATGCTTTAGCATTACTTCAATGCGTTGCATCACATCCTGAAACACGTACTGCATTTTTAAATGCTCAAATTCCGTTGTTTTTATACCCATTTTTACATACTACATCAAAAACACGGCCATTTGAATATCTACGTTTAACTAGTTTGGGTGTAATTGGAGCACTTGTAAAGACTGATGAACAAGAAGTGATAACTTTCCTTTTGAGTACTGAAATAATTCCATTATGTCTAAGAATTATGGAATCTGGGTCAGAATTAAGTAAAACTGTTGCTACATTTATTCTACAAAAAATTTTGTTAGATGATAGTGGTTTATCATACATTTGTCAAACTTATGAACGTTTTTCTCATGTTGCTATTATATTGGGAAAAATGGTTATTCAATTGGCTAAAGAACCATCAGCTCGATTGTTAAAACATATCGTACGTTGTTATTTGAGGCTTTCTGACAATCCAAGAGCTAGAGAGGCACTTAGACAATGTTTACCAGATCAATTAAGAGATGCTACTTTTGTTTCATGCCTTCAGGATGATAAAGCTACCAAACATTGGCTAACATTGTTAATAAAAAATCTTGATATTAGTGGAGGTCAACCAAATGACCCACGTCAAATGGGAATGTCTCCATTGACATCGTAAAAAAAAAAATAAGAATGTAATAGTTTTATTTACCTATTAAAACCCCGTGATAAACCCATTACAAAAAAAAATATCTATTAGATAATAAAAAATACAACTAACATAAGGAGACTGGTCAATAATTGAACAATTTTAATAAATTATGTACCTAACTTATAACAACAAAAAATCATTGAAAAAATTTGTAAAATCTTTGAATACGAATATATATTATTAACAAGATTGCTTTTGTTACCTTTAATAATAACAAACTAATTAATAAATAGGTTTAGAAAAAATGAACCATTTAAAAAATGTATTAATATTTATATTTAAATAAGAATTTCTGTTTAGATTATGAAATTTATATTTCTTCATTAAAATTAGTGAAAATAAAAAAAATATATATATATAAAATAATTAATATTTAAATGTACATATTATTCAGTTTGTATAAAATTAAATCCACAAAAATTCTTGTAATACCACATGTAATATAAACAAATATTTAAAAAAATAAAATGTATAAATGTAGGTAAACAATTAACGATTTATAGATATCGCTTGAGATAATTGTGTTAAATTTAAAAAAATTTCATAGTAGAATTTTAAAAGTAGAATTTAAATTAAAAATAATAAAAAACTACTTAATTTTTTTATTTTTGAAATCGATCATCTTGTAGATATAACTTATGTTAGTACAATAATAGTACACCCTTGTATATCGAATTTTTTAAATGGTGGAAGGAAAAACTTTTTTCACTAAATCATTGTGAAAAGAAAACTTTACCTTATTTTTTTTTTTATTTTATTCAGAACTCACATTGAAGTATTTTTAATTTATTGCAAATAAGTTTATTATATTTTTTTTTAAATAGAATCATAATTTTGTAATTGACAAAATATTAAAAAAAAAAAAAAAAAACATTCTTGTTTTCCAATTTTTTATTTTTATAAAAAACAATTTTTTTAAAATTTAAATTAATAAGCGATGTCTGGCTTCAATCTTAAAATGACAGGAACACTAGTACATGGCAAAATAGCTACTTCAGTAACGACAGCTGTAACCAGTTCTGGGGGTGTAATATCATAATTTAAGTTAAGTGGTAAAATTTTGTTTGCACCCTTTTGCCAATTAGCTAATTTACATGAGTTATTTGTTACCAAATCATCTGGATTTCCTAATTCATTGTAAACAATGGCATCTGTTTGAACACGTTCACTAAATTTGTATGTTTCACAACAGACTAATACGGGTACATTAAATGATTTTGCTACTAATGCTACTTGAGCTGTTCCTGTTCGTGCCATTACATTACCATTGGCTAATAATGCATGAGCTCCCATTAAAATTTTTGTTACTTCGGGCATAATAAAACCAACTGCATTAATTAAAACATAAGAACATGGGATTTCCTTTAAGGCCAATTTTCTTAATAATTCTTGTCCTTCACAATATGGTCTTGAATCTACAACAACAACCCTAAAATCTTTCTTACGATCATGAGCTTCTTCGAAAATTTGATAAATTAATGATGAACTGAAATGAAAAACATTATTAAAAAGTACAAAAAAAAAAAAAAACAACTTACCAGCCATATGTTAATATTACATCACCGTTAGAAATCTTTTCTTGAACAAAATAACTAATAGCTTTGGCAGCTTTTTCTATTTGGTCTTCAATATAAGTGTCAATATGTTCACATAAACGTTTCTTTGACTAAAAAAAAAAATTAAAAATAGGATTTTTAACCATTAGAATTAATGAGCCATGAGTAACATACTTCTGATTCTGATAAATCATTTTTTAAATGTCTTAAAAAAGATTGCATTGCTTTATGAGCATTAGTAACTGAAACTGCTAAAGGCCGACACTTGTGTAAATATTGTACACAATTATTGATACTTTTTTCTAAACCACGCACAAATTCCTTTTTTGGGGGAGTTTCATAATCTTGAATCAACTAAAATTAAAAAAAAATTTTGAAATGTTACGCTTTAAATGAAAAATTAAGATATTTTACATTTTTAAGGGCTTTTAAAAATGCTACACATCTTGCATTTGATCCTACTACAGTTCTAGTTGCAACTTGTTCTCCTAATTGAACAATTGCTGGATGTATTTGAGAATTATTAATAAATTGATTTTTTTCTTGAAAGTCTTCTCGATCTAAATGCTTAAACAGTTTTACTTTGTATTCACTAGTAGATTTAGAGAATTTTGAGGGCGATGATTGCCGTTCTTCCATCTTTAGGGATGTTTCTTTTTTGGGAATAGAAGTTAAATTTTTTTTTTGTGTTTCAGTTGGAAACTTTTTTTGTAAAATTTTCTGTTTGTCTTCAAGCATTTTAGCTTTCGCAGCCCTCTGCGCTTCTTGAATAGAACGTCTTTCAGCTTTTGATAAAGCTGTTTTTTTTTCTGAAGTTACACTTTCCACAGGAATTGTCTCTTCATTGTTTCCGTTAGAAATTTCATTATTAATTTGTGCTTTATTTTTATTTTTTGCAGCTTGTTTAGCTAACTTTTTGGCTTCTCTTTCAGCCAATATATCTTCTCTAGTTTTATCCTTATTTATTTCATCGATAGATGTTTTAGGATTTTCAGGTTTTTTTTCAATAATCTTTTCTTTATCTTCACAGCTGTTAGGCACAGATTCGGATTTTATACTTAATTTTTGTGCTTGTTTGGCAAGTTTCTTTACCTGTCTTTCCATAAGAATTTGTTCTCTATCTTTATCAGAGGGAATATTATTATGTTTAATATCAACTTCATTTCCTAATTTCTTAAGGTTATTTGGCGGACCAGAAGGTGAAGTTCCATTGGTTTTTGAATCGGGTTTTTTAACTTCATTGATTATAGTTTTATTTTGTTGGTTTTTGCTTCCAACATTGGCATTTGAGGTATTTTTATTGCTGGTTTTAGCATTTTTTTCTACATGAACTGAATTCATATTATTCTTATCTTTGGTGACATCCAATGTAGTTGATACGTTCTGAGATAATTCACAGCACTTACCTGAATTTTTTTTTTTTAAAGATTTTTGATTGGTCGATTTTAGTTCTTTGTGATGATTTTCACAATTATTTTTTTTTTCAGTTTGAGTAACACTATCTAATTGTTGAGTATTCTTTTCATTAATATTTTTCTCACCATTTAAACTATTCCTTCTAGATTTAGATTTAAAATCTTCACCAGTTCTTTTCTTAGCCCAAGTCTTAGTTTTATTATTGGGTTTGGGTTTTGAGACCTTTAAAAATATAGAAGAAAAATTAAATTAATAACCTTTTAATATTAGCAATAGTTACAAGAGTGCATAGTGAAAACATAAATTAAGAAATTAGCAAGATATATGCATTTATTTTCATTTTATAGCATTTTTTATGATATACCTTTTTTGGTAAATCGTCAGTTGATTGCATTTTTAATTGTTCTAAAAGTACAAAATAAATAATAATAATCAATATTATTCTTTTCCTTTTATTTGGCAAAATATGATAAGTAAGCAATTGAAAAGTTCACTAATAAATTAAACGTGTTGATTTGGCAAATATTTTTTAAAAAACTTTAAAATGTGAGACGTGCCTCAATCAAATTATGTACTACACATTTCTGTTTTAAAAATCTTCTTTAAATTTTTAGAATATAGATATAGAATTAATTACAAACATATATAAATTGGTTATACTTACAAAATTAATAATTAAAATTTACTCAATTGTAATATTAATTATGAAATACCAAAAATATTGAAAATTTTTTAATTCACCTAAAATTAGAAAATGAATAAATGACATTTGACAATAACAAAAACAAAAGTACATATATGATTCCGGCAGAGCACTCTTATGTCGTTAAAGTGTTTTTTTAATATTACTATAATTAAATATTATTTTGTTATTTTACAATTGGCATAGCGGTTACGATGTATTTTTACAAAATATTGATTAATATAAAATACATAGTGTTTTTATTAATAAAAAGGTTTCTTTAATATGGAATTTTATTTTTTAATTCTGCAATATCTCCTAATGAATTTTGATTGAATTTGTTCAAAGGTGGCCTTTATTTCGTTAAATTTATTTATAGAAATTAAAAGTATTTTGGGTTTTGACAGTTTTTGATGATTTTGTTTATATTTTATTTTGCCTTTGATTGTTGATTAATGTTGTTCTATTTTTCATTAAAAATAAGAATATAAATAAATTTTTAAAAAAGGAAAAAAAAAATAAATGGATATTATTAGTATTAAAAAATGAAAAATGAAATTACAAAAACACATAAAACAAATAATTCCTATTGCAATTTTATTACAAATATACACAATACATTTGGTAGAATGTACAGTAAGGAAATATCTAAATAATACAACTCCGGTAACTACTTCGATAGAAATAAAAGAAAAAAATGAATTGATAAAATCAAACCTTTCTTTAAATACAACACAAAAATCAGACTTAATTATTTATCCACATGTACATGAAAAAAATAAAAATCAGCAAACACCAGAAGAAATCCCCGATTCGGTTACAACGGGATTTTACATTTTAATGGGAGCGGGGCTTATTGGACTTGGTTTCATAATATATAAAGCCTACAAGTAAATATCTTTTTATTAAATTAAATTTATTATATATGTATATTATTTAAGGCTAAGAATGTCGAGAGCAGAAAGACGGTATGGAGTGCAAGGTGATCGCAGTGCTCAAGAATTAACACCTCTGCCAATAGCAATTGATGAAGACAGTGATAATGAAGATCAAACAATATTTGAACGTAATCATCCTTAAGCTTTACTTAAAAAAGGTTTTTTAAGCTTGTTTGCTCTTATAAACGTGCTCGCCTTAATACCTACCTATATGTTTACTCTTTATTGAAAACTTAAATAGGAATTAAAACTTTCAAATGTGATAAATTTCTAAAAATAATATACATACAGAAATTGAAATAAAATTATTTTTTCAAAAAAAAAAAAACATTTGCAATTTTATTGTTCAGGAAATTAATACTAATAAATTTGAGGAACAAAAACAAAACATTGCAATTACTAAATTAAATTTTATTTAACTTTACATTTTGGAAAATAACATTAATTACTTATTCTATTACAAGTTTATCAGCCGAATACAACTTTCCAATTGTTACCTGCCGTTTTATTAGCTCTAAATTTTCCGTTGCTTTAGCTAAATTTTTTTCAATTAATATCGAATCGGTTAAATTCGCATTGGCTTTAAATTCATCTCTTATTTTTCTTAATGCATACATTCTGGTGTTGTATGCAGGGAATTTGTGAGCTTCTCGTAATAGTAATTTATATAAAGCTAAGGTTTTCATTTTTGCTGGACCAAATTATTTATGTTAAACTTTTACAGTATTAAAAATATTTTTAAAATTATACATACAATTCAATTTGTTCACCGTTATTATGCCTTCTTTTGGAAGAAAGTCAAATTAATAAATATGTAATAAAATATTCCTATATTCAATTTTATTTTGTAGGTAACCTTTATCAATGAAGCAAATGTTAAATTAGATTTGGATTGGAATGAATTTTCTGTCATATAGATAAAATTTGAAGGTTTATTAATTGTTTACTTTTTTTTGAAACGTCAAAAAAATGTCAAAGTATGCTAAAACTTTAAAAGTACAGTGAGTACAATATGCAAGTTCATAAAAAAATTTTAATAAATTTTTAAAAAAATTAGGCACGAGTAGAATTTAATAATTTTTCAAAAATAAACACATTAAACTAATACTTTGATTCCTTCTTACACATTCAAGATTATAATTTGATTTTACATTTTTTAGATAATTTTTAAGAAATATAATTTCATCTGTATGAAATCGTCTTTTTTTTTTTTTAAGACAAAAGTACAATTTTTTTAAATTTACTCAAATTTGGTACATTTTTGGTATTACACTATGGTCTTATAGAACAAAAAAATATGATACAATTATTATTAACAAACGTCAAAATTTGGAACTGCTCTATAATATATATTATAGACATTGAATGGCTGCAGCAAAAGATCGCACCTGAAGATTGAAGATAGAAAAGTTATCAAAATAATATATTGGCAGCACTTAGTAATTATATTCTTAAATATTTTGACAAATGACAATTTAAATTGGCTGTTAAGTGTTGACAGTTCCATGTTGTCAAACAACAACATCTGTATTGTCAATTGTACTGTACTGGCTTTTGAGTGGCTTGGACAGTTTGTATTGTTGGAAAGTGTTTTATTTTCATTAAATTTGATTAAAAATAGAATAAAAATTAGTTTGAAGTAAAAAAAAGTCTTGTAAATGTTACTTTGCTTTTAAATAGTGATAAATTCATTAATATTACAACTGATGACGTCTTATACGGGTAGTGAGTAAATTAGATTTTAGTATTTTTCTAATATCAAACACAAAAAAAATAAACAACTTTTTAAAAATTTAACACAAAAATTAAAAAAAATTTGAATTATTGTAGCAATATAATAGATATCCTTACTAATAAGTTAATTTTTTCAATGTACAAATTTTTGTTTGGCTCTGAAGATTATATGTAATAGTTTTCCAACTCACAGAATTTTTTTGTTTTGGCTTCTGGAGTTTTTAATTTTTATTTGTTTTCTAAAATTTAAGGATATTTTTATTATTAATTTATGTTTTGTATTTTTATTTCATATAAATTAGTTTAAATACAATACATGATTTCTCATATTTATATTTTTTTTTGGAATTAGCTACAATTTTTGCTAAATAATTTTCAAATATTTTGTATAAATAATGGTTTTTAAAATAATACTTTTTAAAAACTTTATTATTAAATATGTGAATTCATGTAGTGTATTTATAATTATAAATTTAATTATATATTTATTAATCTGTTTAAATTTTGCAAGATTTTTTCCTTTCATTTTGAATATAATTTTCTTAAATTCAAAAAAAAAAATAAAAAAATCATTCATCATGTCTAAATTGTATGGCAAAGGGAAGAGTAAGTACCAACATCCATTTTTTGTTTTTGATTTTTATTTCATAACATTTTGTTAATTTTTTTTTAATATTAAAATGGCATTGGCAAAAAAAAAAGATTGTATATTATGTAAATATATAATAATATATTATACATGTACATATAAAAATTTGTTTTTCAAAATTTATTGTTAATACACAAAAAAATTCAAATCACATTATATTATCATACAACAATTTATTTTACAATTTATATTTAGCTAAAATAATTTATATCTTATAGGCGGAACGGTGAGTGGCAATTTGGCCCTTAAAATAGGTAAATGGACACAAATTTTTAAATATATCATTTAATTTTTGATTACTTTGTTTAATTTAAAAATCATATTTTCCATTTTTTATTTTTATACATTTTTGTAACTTAGCATATTTGTAACAACAATAAATTAAAAAAGAAGAAGACTATCAATTTAACCATTATTTTATTAATATGCAATTTTTAGATTATTTAAATTCATAACAAAATTGAGTTCATTTTTTTTATTGAAGATGCAATAAATAAAGAAAAAAACTGAATTGACATTTCTTGCAGAGTTATAAACAATTAAACTAATTTTGATTTTAAAAGCTATTAAAAAAACTAATGAAAAATAAAATATATTTTTAAAATTAAAATATATTAAAATATATATATTACGTTTTATTTTCAAACATATTAATTTATATAATTTATTTTTATTTATAAACAAGAGATTATTTAAATCTGCAATAAATGTTACTATATTATTTAAAAAAAACAATTATTCACAATATATTTCAAATTTTAATGACTTTTTCTATTTTAAATTATCTTATTTGATTGAAAATTCAGCTCCAATTGAATCGGAAGAAAATGCAAAACTACGACTTCAAATAGAATTGGAATTTGTTCAATGTTTAGGAAATCCGAACTATTTAAACTGTAAGTTGATACATAGCAATTGCTATGTATAAGTAAATTAATTTTTTTAAATTTTTTACTTTAGTTAATATCAACGTTTTTCAATTATTTTAATTATGTATGCCTTTTAATTTTAGTTCTTGCTCAACATGGTTATTTTAAGGATCAAGCTTTCATAAACTATTTAAAATATCTTTTGTACTGGAAAGAACCAGAATATGCGAAATATATTATGTATCCAATGTGTTTATATTTTTTAGATTTATTACAATATGAACATTTTCGACGTGAAATAGCTAATACACAATGTTGTAAATTTATTGATGATCAAGCTATATTACTGTGGCAACATTATAATCGTCGAAGAATAAAATTGTTAACACAAGGTGATAGCTCTTCGTATACATTAGAACGTGACACACAAAATAATAATCCGATACAAAATGGTAATAATCAAGTTACTAATAATATTACTCAGACTATTAGTGGAAATATCGGACCAACTCCTATAACAACAACACCAACCACATCTCAACAAAATGGAATTGTTTCAAAAAATACTTAATATTTTTTTTTTATAAAAGTAATTTTTTATTTCATATTGAAATTTCAAAGTTTTAGATCCATTTATTGTAATACTGTAAAACTTTTTTATTTTTTTTTTCTGTAAATTAAATTTGTAAAATAAATAATAATATAAAATCTTAAATAATAATTTAGTTCTTTATTAAACTATATTATAATAGTTGAATCTGAAAAAAGATTTTCGACAAAATTATTAATTTGCTCAATACATATTTTCTTAATACATGTTTATTATTTTCTGTCTATAAATATGAAATCCAAAATTATGTTATGTAAAGAATTACACTATCATTAGATAGAATTACACTAGATGAGTTAAAGAAAGTTCACTTGATTTTTTAAATAATATATGTCACTAAGAACAAAAGCAACAAACAGTCAACAACTAGTTGTTAAAACTTTAGCAAAAAAAAATGTCATTAACTTGAGGAGGGCCAAATAAATTTGTAGAAAATAGATTTTAGACAAAAAATAGAACTGCATTTTTTAACATATGAAATCAGAAATTGTTCTGTGAAGTAGTCAAATAGAAACAAAATGTTGTGAGTAAATAAATACCTACGGGTAGAAACTGCACAAATTTTTCTGGATAATATTTTTGAGAAGGGGGAGGGAATACAAGTGGTTGAAATCACTATATTTCGTCTACCTTTCTCTTTCTGAATGCAAATTACAATAAAATTATTTTTTATATAATGCAAAAAGTTTTAATAAATAAATAAAAAATAAATTTAATCGATCTCATTAAACATTTTGTTTTATTTTACTAAAATTCTCAATATAAATGCATAAATTAGTTTTAAATATAAATGATCACTTTTAATAACTTAAAGAGAAAAAATTTACAATATATATAAATAATTAAAAACACCTAATATTAACAATTTATTTAATATATCAAAAAAATAAATTAATAAATAAATAAATAAATAATGAACATAAAAATCTAGCTATTTTAAAATTTTTTGTTAATTTAAAACTCATTTTAGTCATTGATGAAAAATAGATGTCTTTTTTTTTTTATAAATCAAAATCAAATAAATCATCTGCACCACCTCCATCAAATAAACCACCACCATCATCTCCCAAACCAAAATCAAAACCAAAATCATCATCAGCATTTGGTGGTACAAATGCACCATTAAATAATCCCGATAAACGATCTTCAATACCCATTTGTGTAGCTAAGCCATATATTAATCTCATTATAAGAAGTCGTACAAATCCTTGTGGTGTTGCTTCCTGTTTTGATGTTAAAAAATTTAGAAATTGTTTATCATTTTGATTATCCAAATTATTGTCAATTTTTGATTTTTTATTTATTCGTCTAGCATTACAATAATCATTTAATAGAATTATATAAATTATAATTGTTATTATAATAAAACTTTTCCAAAACATTTTTGTTTATTATTTTTAATATTTGTTTGTTTTTTTAGGGAATAAATATTTTCACTTTTATTATTATTTTTTATTTGTTTGCTAATTTAAATTTTTTTATTATGACTTTCACTGTGTTAATTGATATAAGCGTGGAAATTATAAAAAAAAAAAAAAAAGTTCTTTTAAATAAAAATAAAAATTTTTAATTTGCAAATTTAATGACAATTTCAGTACTATGATGGTTAATTTCTAACACATTTTAATTTACTTTTAATTTGTTACATTATTATTATTATTTTCAATTATAAAAAATTAATATTAAATTAATTTATTTTCTTAATAAAATTTTAATCTATACCGTTAATAATTAAAAAAAAAATGGTAATGATGTTGATTGGTAGCACGCAAAAGTTTAAATGTTCACCAAAAAAAATTTAAAAAGTTTTTTTTTTTTCTCATTTTGAAATATTATTTTATTTTTTATATTTTTATTGTTTATTTATATAAATGAAAATATTTTAACTTTGGTAAAAGTTATACGGTTATATGGGAATGTTTATTGTTATGGTCAAAGATCAAAAGCTAATAAATGTTAAACAGAAATATTAAAATATGTTTTAAAACGACTTTTAAATTTAATTATTGGATTTTAATTTTAAGTGAAAGCAGCGAGATAACTTTTTTTTTTAATATTTAATACTCAAACGACTTAGAAGTATGATAGACAACTTACAATATAAATGGACATTTCAAATATTGTGTTAAATTATATATAAATGTTATATGATTTTGGAGGATGTTTTTTTATTTAAATATGGAGTTTAATAAAATACTAAAAACTTTTTTGAATTTCAATAAAAATGACGTTTAAAAAATTCTGGTTGTTATCTTAGAGAAGCTGCAGTTTCTTTGCAGGTCGAATCGAGGTGGAAACGGGGTGATTTTAAAAATCAATAGTCTACGATATTATAAAAAAAAACTTAAAAAGGAAAAAAAAATTAAAAGAAGTTGGTGGTAATACCTTTTTTTAATCATGCCGAGCTATTTGCTTAACCGTAGTGCTTTAAATACTGGGTCATCATGGATATGTGCTTAAGATTCTAATTTATCATATATGTAATTCACAGGAAGCTTATTAAAAATAATTGTTCTAGAGACTATGATAAAAAATAACATTTTTTTTTTAAGACTTTAAAATTTTAAACCGACCGATAGTTTTAAAATAAGTTTTTTTTTGTATACTTTAAAATCTTTTAACAACAATTTATCCTCCTCAAGTTAATGTAATTTAATACGCGTAACTTGATGATAACTTTATATATGTAATTTGACCGTAACATATTAAGTGCACATTTTTAACCATAAGAGTAATAGTACTTAAAATCAAAGTAAAAAAAAGCACCAAAAGCTACTATACTTTGTATGGAATACCTTAAAAGAGGTCTGCTGAATAAAATTAATATGTATAAAAGGAATAATAAAAACACAATTTGTAAATATATATGTATATATATATATATTATATATTTTTTTTTGAATTTTTAAGTCTTTTTCTTTTTTTTAATTTTTTTCTTTTTTTTTTAACTTTTATTATTATTTTTTTTTTTATTTAGTCGTCGAATCATCGTTAATCGTATTTTAAACTTTCAACTTGTTTGGTTTTTACATGAAATATCATGATAACATCATCCCTACTAATATGCATCGTACGCTCAGTAAAAAAAAAAAAAGAAAAAAAGAAATTAGGAAGAAATTTAATATATGAAAAATATATTATTTAGTCATTATCATTAATATGTTTGCATGAATGTATAGCTCTTCATGTTAACATTAAGGTATTAATTATTTATTTTTATTTAAATAGAATCATATATATATATTATATATACAAGTATATAACAAACAATATTCAGTAGCAAAAATTGCGTACAAAATAATATGTACATCAGCAGTTAACAAATAAAATATTAGCATATTTCAGACCAGATATCAGAGAATCAGAAGCATATTAACTTCCTAAATGCCTACCAACTTTTAACCAGAGGATTGCCTAAAAACAAGAGATGGAAAAATAATATCAAAGATGATGAAAGAAAACTTGGCATAATGAGTTTAACTCTTTCTAAAGAAGGTCATTAAAGAATTTTTTCTCAATATAGTTATTGAGCAAGAGACCTTAATTCTATATGGTATAACTTAGAGTGCGTTTATATTGAAGCTTTGATTATAGCTATGAACTGAATTCAATCTTACTTTTTTTTTAATCAAATTTATGAGTACCTATAGGTTGAAATTGTTTTAAAAACAACATATGAAACTTGACGCAAGTAGCAATAAAACGAAAAAGATCCTAAAACTAAAAAAGGTAGATCTCAGGCTGATAACAGGGACGATCACATGCCATTTGATGCTCAGGGTCCATGCAGCAAGAATAGCCAGAGCAACTACCGGAGAAGTTAAACTTGAGTAAATTAGTCCGGTTCATGAGGGGTACAAAGTGGCTCAATGAAGCGCTGTAGAATACGAGCGGCTCTGAAAAGAGGTTTGCACAGCGGCCATGAGGTCCAGTTGTAAAGGAGACTCGTTTCCCCCCCTTCAAAACAATAACAACAATTGATTTAATGATTAGATAATGATTTCGAGATTCAATTCTACATTATAAACATATGTATTAGTGTTATTGGTATATATATCGAAAGTCTAATGTATCTTGTTGACTTAAACTTCTCCTATATGAATACCATAAATAAGAAATAACAGAAAAAAAAACATATTGTAAATAATTATTTAAAAAAATATCTTTTCATCTTTATCGGAAATACTAGATGAGAAAATATTCACCTGAATTTAATCTAAAGTAGGTTAAATTATATTTTGTTTTATCTGTAATTAAATGATAACTAAAATATAACCGTATTTACATAATATCATAATTTACATATTTTAAATAATCTATTAACTAAATGCATATATCGTTTGTATATATATGTATGTATATGCATGTATGTTTTATTAATAAACTTAAAAATATTTATGAAAGTAAATTTTTTTATACTTTCCTTTTAATTTTCGTCAGTTCTCTTCGTTATTCTTAAATTTAAATTTTATCTAAAATAAAAATTGAAAAGAAATTTTAAACGCATACTTTATTCATTATTTATTATGATTAATCTTAATGAATAAATTTTTAGAATTTTTTATTAAAATTAAAATATGTCTTAATCTTTTAACACTTTGAAAACCGGAGCGATTAAATGATCAGAAATTTTTAAAAATTTTTAATTCTGAAGCATGAAACAATGTAGTTTTGTATTAAATTTTTAGTATCTTATATTTCGTATCTTAACATTTTTTTTAAAACTTTAAACCTTTCTCCAAACTACACTCAAATCAAATTGTTCTAATTATCAATTGAGGGATACCTAATGGATGTTAGAGCGACTGCAATTTAAAAAGGAAAGGTCTATTATAAAGCATTTTTAGGCTCAACTGATGCCCTTTCGCTTATATTGGCAGTGTTTTTAAAAAAATAAATGTTTATTAGTTTAGTCTTAATTCCGAATATTAGCATATTGCAAAAACTTTTAAGCCCATAAGTATGTATGTATATTTGAAAAAATTAAAACAATTTTAAGCTCCAATGTCTTAAAAGCATTTGATAAAAACCGTTCTTTTACTAAGCGCATGCATAGTAAGCATTTCGGATAATCTGGGATTTTTCTTTTACTAAGCACGCAGGATAAACATATCGGGTCATCTGGGGTCTTTTGATTCTCAACCAATTTTTTTGAACATTTTAGGTAATTCTAATGATTTTAAAGGTATTTCTAGTTCTATTGAAATAGTTCTATTAAATAATTTGTAAAAATAAATTATAAGGAAATAAAATAGCTTAAAATGGTTTATGAAAATTCGTTTGTTATGCACTCGTCGAGATTATGGAACCATATTCTGCCCCATCTGTGTCCTGAAGTTGATAATTTTTGTATGTGCGTACTAATGAATTAAGTTTAAGAAGAATATTAACATCTTTCTAACTTGATACCTCCTCAAATTTTCCCATTTATCCTACATGATCCATTATACCAATTCCAATTCCCAAAACGTCCTTCCAAATTCCCTTCCTGAAAATCAAACTGTACTTAAATATCAAGGGGCCCATCCTAAAATAAGTTCAAAAGATGGCTTTCAAGGCTTTTTATGGCCTTCGTAAATAAGCAAAATAAAAAAAAATAAATGAAAATTTATTAAGACATGCTACTATCCACATACGGTCGGTTCGAATTATAACATAAAGTGTTTAAAAACTTAAATAAGATAAAATTTACATTATATAAAATATTTGACGAATTTGGGCGCCATCTAAAATTTTATTTAAAATATTGTTTAACCGCGTACAATTTAATATATATACATATATGAATGATAAATATTTTAACGCGTGTTAACAATATAATTGAATAAGTATATATGTATAATATCACGAATTAGGTATATATGTATATATAAATATGTAGTATGTACAAATATTTTACAAAATTAATAACATACAAATAAAATTTTTACATTTTAAAATAACTATATAACAGTTTAATATTAAAAATGAATGTATATTCATAACATACATATATAATTATTCAATTTCGCAATCGTTTATTTTCTCTATTGTAATTGCTTAACTATCAATTCTTTAAGCTTAATGATTCTTGATTTTGTTTGAAATTAACTACCTAGGTAACTACTATTATTATTTTTAATATGAATACAAATTAACTGTTTTGCACTTTAAACACGTACGTTGACCATCATTTTCATACATGATTATATAAAAAAATTACATATATATATATGTATGTTATGTGTGCCAATGGTTTCAAAACAAAAAAATTGTTGTAGGTGAAATTTTACTTTTTTTTAACTTTTAAATTATCAACAAAAATATAAATTATTATCTATAAAGTTTAAAGTCAACAGTTTAATAAAAAAGTCAATCGGAAAAAGTAAATTTAATATTAGTATTTATTGTTTTTAAATTCTTTTTTGTGTTTTTCGCTTCAATTATTTTTGAATTACAAAAAAAAAAAACGAATTTACCATATAAAGAGAAATTTAATGACATATTTTTTTGTAAATTTTTTAAAAATGCTATTTTATTTGTAATTTTTTATTTGAACTATATATTTTATTATTTTTAAAGTTGTTTCAAAGCTTTTCGTTTTAATTTAGAACAGTAAAATTGTATAACAAGGAACAAAACCTTAGAGTAGAAGTGCAAAAATTATTATATTTGCGCACAGTACATATTAAATTAGGCCAATGGTGTAATGGTAAAGACGCCGCTTTTCATGTGGAAAGTCTCGGGTTCAAACCCTGGTCAGATCATATCTAATAAAAAAAAATATCATAAAATTGTATAATTATATCGTAATAGTTAATATCGTAATATAAGATAAGTTTTAATATAAATATTTAATTAACCCTTATGTTAGGATAATAGATGGCGCACAATATTAACATATGTGTATCAATGATCTAATACAACAGGTACAGCCGAGTAATCAACGGCTTAGTGAATATATAATGATTAAACAAGCTGAAGCCTAGTTTAAATAGCCTTGGTAAATGCCCTATACTCCATAAAGAATTGAAAAAGAATATAATAAAAAATATATTAAATTAGGGGCGTTAAAAATATTTATTTTTTAATTTCTTTTGTACTTGGCATTGTACAAAAAATACAATACAAAAAATATCATGCGTTTATACTTAATATTCCATTTCGAAAAACTTCATAACAGTTTTGTTGCCTGATACGACGATTCGAAGATAGCTGCATATAACTTGATTCGGAATTATTTTCATGTTGATGTGACAAAGATCAACCTGACAATTAGTGATTTGGATCGTATTAAAATACACATACAAATGAAAATTTCATAATTTCCATGTTAAACCAAATTTTTTATAATTTTTGTCTTTCAAAACTTTAAACTCATTTTTTTTCTCTCATTTTTTCATGATTAAGGACATTTTAGGACTTTAAATATATAAAATCTTTGATAACAAAATAAAATTAAAATAAATTTGATAACCTTTTAACCCAATTAGTGCGTTTATATTTCAATATTCGAACTTTCGGACTTAACTTCTTTATTTTTAGTATTATACAAATAGATATTTTATCAAGTGTCTTAAAAAAATTTTGTATGCTTAAACTAGAATATTATTAATGAGAAAAAATATGTATATTATAAAAACATTGTAAAAATTTAATTTACATGACATTTAAATATATTTTTATTTTATTTTTTTTTTTTGTTAATTTATTATGGCTTGTAAATAATTTTCTTTTAATCCTTTTGATGTCAGCCATGAGATTTAGATTAAGAACAAAAAAAAGATAAAATAATAAAAAAAACTGGTGAGTAACCTTAAAATATAGTATAATCATTTAACAAATATTTAGATTTACTTTCATTTTGCACTAAATTAATTTTTTTTTTATTATCTTTACTTTCATAAATTTATAAATTATTTGTTTATTATGAACTATCTGAGATAATCAAATATTCATTAACAATTTAAATATGTGCATATAAGTATGTATATCTGTTTGTAAATAAAATTCTTTGTTTTTAAAACATAGGTATGGGAACCAAAAAATTATATGAATAGGGTTGATGAAAGTAGGCTTTTTTCAATTTCATCGAATTATTTTAATGTTCATCACATCAGATTCGATAATGAGGTTGTTTCAAAAATTAGGGCTCGCTTCAATAGAAACGGTTTCAAGAAATGAACAGGCGTTATGTGGATCATTTTCGAGGTTAAACTTCAACTATACAGAAAAACAAAGAGATTCTTTCGAACTAAACATATATGTAGACGACAAATACAGACTAAACAAGGCCCAGTTGATTCATAAGTTAATGATAAATCATGGTAGCATTAGGGTCTAACAATGAGGCAATTGACCCTGACATTTACTAATAAAAACAACATCTTATACCTATCCAAATATTATTAATTCAAGTTTTGATCCAAATTTTTGAATAACAAATTAGAAAAATAATTATAGCTTATTAAAAAATTTTTATCATGTATGTTTTAATTTAATCTAACAATTAAAAATTTAAATAAAAAGTAAATATTTAATTAAAAAAAATTATTTTTATTTTTGCATTATTATTTGATTTATAAAACGCGCTTTTTAAAGTTTTTTTTTGAAATATAGAATGATTTCATTCGACTCGAGTATGCCCTGGCCTAACAGAAATGCTTTCAAAATAATTGAAAGAGAAAGGAGGCTCTTAATAATATTTATTGGTGGTAATTTTTCATAAATTTTGTAGAATTAAGGTTAGTTTAAAATTATTTGATAGAATTAAGATTGGTTTATTTTGTAAAATTAAATTTAGTTTAAAATTATTTGATAAAAAATGCTATATTAAATGCTGCTTCATAGACCATAAATGCTATTTCATGAACCAAACGATATCCCACGATACGGAGACTATGGAATCATGGAATTAATATTTAAACTATTTGTTATAAAGTCAGATTAAATTTCATGATTTAGATTGTACATTTTGGGTTCAATCAAATAAAAGCAATTAGATTAAATAGTCTAGGAAAATATAAATAATGAAAGTGGGAAAATAATATGTTGGAGTGTTGGACATTATATACATAAAGATAAAAATACTAAATTTCGTATAAAGTAAATTTTAAGATTGCGTATTTTATTTAATTCTAAAAAAAATTAAAAAAAAAAAAGTGATAATCTTAAATGATTTACAGAATAAAAATTATCATAAATTTTATGAAATAAGTCAAAAAAGATTAGATTTTAGTAACAATTAAAAATGATGTTATTTTAAAGACTTATGACGCTTTGCGGTCTTATTGTTGTTTGTTTTTACGTGAGAAATAACAGACCTTGCAAAAATTTAATATTTTGTTTTAGTAAATATTTATTTAAGATTTAAGATAATAAAAAAATAGAGTGAAAAATTCTTATATTTATTATACGAACTTAAAAGAATGCCTTATTTTTTTATCTCAAATAAAATATTATATTTTAATATATGTACGTTTTTTTTTTGTTTAAGATCAAAGTTCTATAATCATATGCCTTCCAAAGACCTTTATTTCTATCAAAGAGTTAGATTAACTCATCACTAGAAAAACTCATAGAAAAACTCATCTCTAGTTGCCTCTCCAAATTAAAAAATTAAGTTCTTTTAAATAATATTTATATTTTTTGAAAATTGTATATGGGACTAATAGGTATCAAACTAAAGGTCTAGGTGCAACAATTTTTTACCGTAATAAAAACTTATTGTCAATGCATCGGTTTTTTAAATAATGAGGTTTATATTAAAAAGTTTTGACTTTGTAATCAACCAAAAATTCATCATTAGTTGAAAATATCTTTAGAAATTATAACTTGCACGCACAGTATTGTACAATAATAGAAAGCTCACATTTAGAGCTTCAAAATTAGCCATTTTACTGGTTTGCAGAGCTAACTATTCATGAGTTCTGTTATTTTATATTGATTCGAATGATAAAACGAACTTCGCGGCTTTAATGCCCAATAACTCGAGAAGAAGGCAAAATAGATCTGAACTTTCTCTATAACCTCCAGATGTATGGACCACTGAGCACTGGACACCTTATAACTAATTATAACTAGTTAAAATATCAATTTTAATAAATTGCCATATAATTATACTATATCTACCCTATATATTGATGATATATATTTATTTCATCAGATCTACAATAGTGTGATGGTCATCACTTGTCATGAATCTATTGTCAATGAAGCAATCAAAGAATATAGTCTACTGTTATTCTGGATTTAAGTATTAATCGAAAAAAATAGAATATATTTTTCTATACTACTTTTAATTTTACTCACTTATTTCGTTGACCTAATATTTATTTTTAAATTAACAATCAACTTTATATAATTATTCTTAATTATAGTTCGTGCAGGTATTTAAATTCAATGAAATAAATTGTTTAGTGAGTGAAAGTTATTTTGACAGCAGACATTTTTTAAAGTTGACAGCAGCATTTATTTATTTTATAGTATATACTGTTTTTAGTTAGGTCAAGGACAATTTGCATAATATTTGAACAATATTGATTTTAATAATTAAATAAAATATTTTTCGGAATAATAATATAATGAATGTATATATCTTTTGAAATTTTAAATATTTTATTAAGATATTAAAAATTAAAGTGATCCATTGTACATACGGCAAAACTTATTTTTAGATAATTTCGAAATTTAGAATTCTTATTTTTGTTTAACTTTATTATTATTTAATTTTTATTTCTTTTAAATTTATTTAAGTATTTCAAATCTCTGTTATTGATCGTTTGGTTCTAGCACAATTGAGTCGAGCACTGAGGAAGTTTGCATGTCGTAGACGGAATACTTGTATTTGCAAAAATAAATAGATTTTAGTGAAATTAAAAGGAAACTACTCGGTTTTTTTAATATCATTATTAATAAGTCATTAGTAATAAGTTTTGCAACCAAATATCAATAAAATAATATTTTAATTTAATTTTTTTTATATATGTACATAATTAGATTATTTTATTGTTTTGTTTTTCAAACAATATACTAATTACATTAAAAATAGTAATAAATTTTGAAATTCTGTGTTCTGACGTATTTTTTACTCCTTATTAAAACAGATAATCTTTATAATATTGATACATATAAATAAAAAATAAATATTTTAAAAAAGATCTTATTTAAAAATGTTGTAAATAACTGTAAAAAAGATTTTTAAATTTTTTAACTGATAATAAACTTTAATTATTGCATATTTTTAGGCGATTTTTATTTTTATTAATTTTTTATTTTTACAGGCAGTGTCAATTAAATCACTGTGACCTGAGTTGGATTAACACTTAATCTTCCTATGTTAAAAAGTATTATAATTAAATTGCACACCAAATTCCGTTGTTTTTAGTTCTATAATTAAAAATATAACATAGGTACTTAAATAGCAGGTACTTATAAATTTATATAATTTTTAATATAAAAATTTGAATTTTTATAAAATCAATAGGAATTAATATCTATTTTTTCGTTTTAATAAAAAGACTAAGTACTTAAAAACATAAATTCTAGTACTATATATATTAATAAATACATATATTCATATTTTAAGATTCAAATTTTCAATATACATAGAGATGCATGTTTTGACATTCTAATTGTTAAATAAAATAAACTTAAGAAAATAAACAATTCCGTATTTAACTTATATGAAGTTGTGATATTAATAAAATAAAATAGTTATTTTGAAAATATTATGTCTGATTGTATATATATAAATATTATTTGAACTAGTATATAAACAGTGTGGCGCAAAACGACCGATATGGTTTGAATGTTTAATAACTTTTTAAATTTATTTATATTTTTTATTTTCATTTCAGAATTTTGTGAAGAAAACTTAGGGAAGTGGAAATGGAACAGTACACAACAGAACAACAATCAAAAATTATGAAAAGTTATGGAAAATGTACTAGAAAGAGCACGAATGTGCGAAGCCGAAAATGGTCACCACTTCTGGGATATAATTTTTCTACTTAAGTTAAAAATATTCCTCATTAATATACTGTATAACAAAAAATAATAATAAGAATTTACCATTAAATAAAAAAGTTATTAAACATTCAAACCATATCGGTCGTTTTGCGCCACCCTGCCCTGTATATGTATATTTTATTTATTCAGTGTTTTACACCAATAATACTAAAATTAAAAGAATAAAATATTTTATTTTTAAATGTACATATAGGATATATTTAAATCGTTTTTAATTTGAAAAGTTCCTTTAAAAAATTATTAATCAGAAGAAGTTTATTTCAATTTCGATCTACGAATTAGTAAGTCTTTGGTCAGTTAGGTTAAACAGACTTATAAGTTCGTATAATATTTGACATATAAATACAATTTAACATGGAAAATGTACAGGAGGTTTCCTTTGCACAGAAGGTTTAATTTTATTGCAAAATGTTTCATTATTTTTTAAAAACGTTTCATACTTCTTTACCTTTAGTTCTATAGCTTCGGTTCTCTTTATATTTTATAATTACTCAGAGTATATACCACCAATTAGAACAAAAAAACTCTTATATTTAAAAATATTTGTATTTAAAATATAAAAAAATTATTTTTTTTTACAATATTTTGTTTTTTTAAGATACAGTCATTAAGTCATTAAGTACTTATTAAACTAATGGATATTTGCATTTTAATCAACAAGTGTAAATTGCATTGCTTAATTAAAATTTAAATTTTTTAAAGCGATTATTAAACGAAATTTTATTTATTTTTTTGTAATCGTTTTTAAAGCTTTTAATTAAGCGCTTCTAATAAATCATATACACATATACAAGAACATAGATTTTATGATTTTAATTTAATTTTGCTTATTATTTAGTTAATGATAAAGTAAAAAAGAAGAATAACTGATAAATATTTACATTTTAAAATTTAATTCAAACCCCTTTCTTAAATAATAATTCATATTTTTTTTTGTATTATTTAGAGTCATTAGAATTTACTTAAAAACAAAAATATGATTATATTACTGCGTTTAGGTGTGATTACTTTTTAAATAAATAAATAAATTAATTAATTATTACATACAATCTTCCTACAATGTAGTTCAATACATTACAAAGATTTGTTTTACACTTTTCCAATTTTAAGTAAATAATTACGAGTGTACTGGATTAATATAAACAGATAAAATTCAAATATTTAATTAATAAGTATTTATACTTATTTACTTAACTAGATAAAATCAATAGTTCTTATGAGTTTAATTTTATATTATGTATGGTACTTTTTAAATTACTGTAATTAAAATGATATTTACAAGTTCTTTAATATCATACCTTTTACTTAGTATGGATTGAATAAAAAAAAAAAAAAATTAGTAATTGCACATCACTGTTCAATTATTATGAACCTGCAATGAAATGAAACTGCTATACTTTTTCCCTGAAATCTGATTTAAAATTATAAAAACTAATATAATACATTATTATAAGATTTGCGGTCACTAATACAGAAGTAAATTGGTGTTGAACGTGATTTAAGAACACTGACATGGTTGACGGTATTAACGGGATCAGTTCCTTAAACCAGTCAAATAACTGCAGTACTTAAAATATAAAAATTATAAAATATTCCCGTACAGAGCCCGTACAATTTGTAAATAGTATACTTTAATAAAAAATGATTGACTATTTCAATAAGAAAAATGATTAAATTTCAACAAGTTCTTTTCGAATTCGAGTAGCTTCCATACAACTTCTTTTTTTATATGAAAATATAACTCTATACATGATAAAGCTGGGTGTCTGCAATTTTGCCAAAAGTAGTTTAGTTTTATGGCCAAAGTTTATACAAAATTGAGTTGGGCTGATGCAGTGGTTCGGGTATCTGTTATACAACTTCTTTTTTTATATGAGCATTACACTATATACCTAACAAATTAAACTGGTTGTTTGAAATGTTGTCAATAGTAGACAGTAGTTAACTTTAATGGCTGAATAAAATGACGTCTGAATAAAATAAAGTGAGTGTAGTGGAAGAGGATTTGAAGAGCTGCCTTTCACCTTCTATGAATTTCTAACCGAATTATATAATGTCGATATTACGGTAATACGGGTATCCCAGAGTTGACACAGCCTACTCTACTATAGTTTTCCACGTTTATTTTAAAATTCTTCCAAAGATTTAATGATCAAATAATTATGTTACCTGATATTTATAAAATTATGTCACTCTGTTCAAAATTGTTATTAAAAAGTTTTTATATCACCGAAATAAAAAAAATAAGTTAATTAATTCTTCAGTTCTATTAAATAATAAATTTAAAAATAAAAATATTTACATTTGAGTTAAAACTTTGTTTAAATATTTTATTAACATGCGCGCAATCAAAATTCTATAATAAACTTTTAAATATTTTCAAAATATTTCTAAGTTAAAACCAAAAAATTTCAAAATATAACTTTATATTAAATTTATATACTGTAATATTCAATTTAATATTTAATCTTAAATTAAGACATTTTTCTTTCAAGTGAAGATATTTATTTTTATTTAAAAATTAGTATTGCCTCTCAGTTTACTTAATTATAATTATTGAAATTTAATATAGTCCATAGCAAGACCTAATATTGAACGATTTTTCAATTAAAGTCTTTCAGTTGGATTTAAAATAAAATAGTTATAATTTGAACAGCTATGGGCAGCTAAGTGTTAATCTTTCATTCAAGACACTCAGGGTCCCAGTGATAGTAAAATATGATTTTAGATTAGACTCATATACCATTCACAATTGGGTTCAAATTAATGACATAACCCATAATTAATAAGAAAATTAGTATAATATAAAAATAAAATTTAAAATATAAAGAATTCATTTAATTGAATATCAGAACCCACAACTCACAATTCGCAAATACTAAAATTAGAATTCAAATATAAAATTACTACAATGTACAGGGTGGCGCAAAACGACCGATATGTTTTGAATGTTTAATAACTTTTTAAATTTATTTATATTTTTTAATTTTATTTCAGAAATTTGTGAAGAACACTTGGGGAAATAAAACAGTACAAAACAGAACAGCGATCGAAAATTACGAAAAGTTTTGAAAAATATAAAAAGTCTAAGACGTTTCTACATGTTATTCAGGATGGCGCAAAATGACCGATATGGTTTGAATGTTTAATAGCTTTTTAAATTTATTTATATTTTTCATTTTTATTTCAGAATTTTGTGAAGAAAATTTGGGGAAATTGGAAATGGAACAGTACACAACAGAACAGCGATCAAAAATTACGAAAAGTTATGGAAAATGTACTGGAAAGAGCACGAAGCCGAAAATGGTCAACACTTGCGGGATATAATTTTTCTACTTAAGTTAAAAATATTCCTCATTAATATACTGTATAACAAAAAAATAATAATAAGAATTAATCATTAAATAAAAAAGTTATTAAACATTCAAACCATATCGGTCCACCCTGTATATCATATATTGTATCATTTTCTAAAACCTTTCAAAACGTTATAACGCCTAGTTCTATTTCATGCATGTATTACAATTCAATTGGTCTTTCTAATAGTTACAGTATATATGTATATATATACTAGTAAGACCCATTTTTTCTAAAGTATTTTATCTTTTCTAGCATTTATATTGTCATTGTTAAATACTTTACCATACCGAATTACTTCAGACAATTTGTTAATACTTTGACTTTTTTAAATTACGTTTTGTATAAAAATTACTTTTTGAAATTAAAAAAATTTAGATTTTTAATAACTTATTTTTGAATGTATAACTACTTTTTAATAATTGTGCAATACCAGCTATATTTTTAGGGTTGGTGAGTAAATCCACAAAAAACAAAATCCATAATGACTTTTGCCACAAAAAAAAAAATCCACAAAAAAAAATCCAAAAAAAAAAATCCACAAAAAAAAAATCCATAAATCTATAAAATTGTTCAAGATTAATCGTACCTAGTGATTTTAAATTTTGAAGAAAACTCTGCTTTTGAATCCAACTCTAAAATCCCTCCTAATTCAGAATCCCACATATACATAATAAATATTCTGGAAAAAGCGGCAATCCTGATTTTGAATCCAACTTTAAAATCCCTCCTAATTCAGAATCCCACATATACACATACATAAATATTCTGGAAAAAGCGTCAAACCCTGCTTTTGAATCCAACTCTAAAATCCCTCCTAATTCAGAATCCCACACATACACATATATAAATATTCTGGAAAAAGCGTAAAACTCTGCTTTTGAATCCAACTCTAAAATCCCTCCTAATTCAGAATCTTACATATACATATATATACAAATATTCTGGAAAAAGCGGAAATCCTGATTTTGAATCCAACTCTAAAATCCCTTAAAAGGAATCCCTGAAATCTCTAAAAGGAGGCATTTTAGAATTGGATTCAAAACAGGGTTTTACGTTTTTAGGATGGATTTTTTTTAGAGTTGGATTCAAAATCAGGATTGCCGCTTTTTCCATAATATTTATATTTATGTAAACTTGAGATTCTGAATTAGGAGGGATTTTAGAGTTGGATTCAAAAGCAGAGTTTTCTTCAAAAATTTAAAATCACTAGGTACGATTAATCTTGAACAATTTTATAGATTTATGGATTTTTTTTTTGTGGATTTTTTTTTTTTGGATTTTTTTTTGTGGATTTTTTTTTTGTGGATTTTGGCTTTTGGATTATTTTTTGTGGATTTTGGTTTGTGGATTTACTCACCAACCCATATTTTTAATATGCAATATTAATTATTATCCATTTGTTACCCAAATGCTATCTATTTTGTAGAGTACTATCACAAATAAATAATATACAGATGTCTCAATTCGTAAAAAAAATGACCCCAAGTAATTTTAGCACATAGATGTCGCTACTATGACCGTTTGGAACTAAAAATTAGATCTATGGTGAAATAAGAAATTGATTAAAAAAATCCAAAATATACCATGCACAAAAAAAAATCTTCTGTGGTAAAAAATTTTACTCACCACTCACTCCATTAGAAATTAAGCGTTGTTATTGTTTTCGAGTCGATCACATTTTTATCTATGTGGTAGTTCTACTGAACTTATATAATGTATACATAAATAAATAGAATATCGCTGTGTACTTAGATTAGATTATAATAATTATATATGGATATGTGGTATAATATTATTATATGAATTATAATATACATACATACAAATATATTAATTGTGTATTCATTTATTATAATATAAGAATAAAATAATAGAAGTTGAAAATTCAAATTCAAAAGTTGAAGGAAATTTTTTTTAAAGGTAAGTAATTTTTTAAGTATATTTTTTTACTACATTATATTATAAGAAGTATATAATTTTAATAATTTTTTATTTTTTATCAGCAATAATTTAAAATGGCTTCGCAAAAACGAATTTGCCATATTTTGAGTTGCAAAGCGGACTCAAAAACATTTCCTGACCGGCAATTTTTTAAGTTCCCTAAAGAAAATTCAAGGATGTATAGGGAATGGAAGGCTGCAGTAGGAGAATTTAACATGAGAAGAGTTAAAAAATCTCTTATATGCAGCAAACATTTTCAAAGTAGTGATATAGGTACGCTATTATTTTTAAATTTTTTAAATTAATTATTAAAGTAGGTAGCATCTGTAGTATTTACGAATGTAGTATTTCGTTTTTCTTACCTAAATATGTACACAAATTATCATAAAAGTAACTATATTCATGGAATATTGATGTATAATTAAATATTTAGCCAGTTTTTTTAAATTAGTAAAAATTAGTTTTTCACGGTTATCATATTTTGGCGAACATTATATAATTAATATATATAATTTGGCGAAAATTATATAAATATATTAGTCAACTATGATTCTAACTTCTTTTTGTTTTGGTTTTTGTTCATATTATATTAGTCGCTGTATGTAAAAATATTCTCGATTGCATTGTATTGTAATAGGAAAAGATTTATGGAAGAGTTTATTTTTTTCTTTCCTAGTATTTTACTTGCATATTCTTCTTATCTCTGAATATTTTTTCAAATTATGTAAAAAAATTTTATATAATTAATCCTGTTAAGTTTCCTTTTTAATTGAATTTTTTTTTCTACATGAATAGGTACTCTATGTATATAATTACTGTATGATACGAAATTTAATTCTTTTAAATTAATATTAAATTTATTAAAATGCAGGTATACGACGTTTAAAAAAAACTGCTGTGCCAAAATTTGCGCTAGAGAAATATGAAAATTCATATTTCGAAAATGATGATGCCCTTAATGTTAATCATTTTGATCGAACTTATGCACGAGTTAACTATTTAAAGCCGACACTTCTGAATGATTTGGACGAAAGTGTTGATATTGAAGAATTAAATAGAGCTGCAAGAGTTGTAGATTCAAATAAATTCCAAAATGAATTTTTAAAGTGTGAAAATTGCTGCAAACAACAGCACTTTTACATTAATTCATTAAGAAAATTGAAAAAAGAAAAGAAAGTTTTGACAACAAAGTTGAATAACTTTAAAAAAACGAAAAAGGTGCTTTTAAGAAAAATTAGTAGATTGAAGCAGATCAATCAAAATTTAGAAAAAGAAAACCGTTTTCCGTTAGAAAATTTAATTGACCGATTACCCGTAAGTAAAAATTCTAAAATATTTTCTAAATTAATTCTTTCTGACAAAAATAAAAATTTCATGGAGGACGAAAAATGGATTTCTCAAGTTATCTTTTTTCGTTCTTCAGCAGGTTACAACTTTTTAAGGGATCAGCTTGGTTTTCATTTACCACATCCCTCTTCTTTGCACAGATGGATAAAAATCAAAAGTTTGTTACCTGGAATGGACATTAATGTCTATCAGGAATTAAAGAATTACGTTAATTCAAATTTAAATGAAATTGAAAAGGAAGTAGTTCTTATTTTCGACGAAATGAGTATACAAATGAATTTATCATATAATAAACATAAGGATATAATAGAGGGTTTTGTAGACTACGGGAAA
Organism: Dolichopus griseipennis; assembly: GCA_963082915.1. NCBI lineage: Eukaryota > Metazoa > Arthropoda > Insecta > Diptera > Dolichopodidae > Dolichopus > Dolichopus griseipennis. The sequence continues at coordinate 124,188,249 of OY720442.1, read as the reverse complement.
AATACAAGATTAAATGAATGTGCAAAGTCGGTTTGTGTATTCATGGTTAGGAGTATTTGTGGGAAATTTAAGCAACCATTATACTATGTTGCTTGTCCAGGTAGTATACCAAAATGTCAACTCGAGTTAGAGTTATATAAATGTCTGGAGATTTGCAAAAATCTTCAATTAAATGTCAGAGCTATTTGTTGCGACCAAGGTCCAACTAACCGTAGTCTTTTTGCTAGTTTGAATATTTCACAAAATAATTCCAGTTTCTTATATAAAGACCAAATAATTTATTTTATGTACGACATTCCTCATCTTTTTAAGAGTGTTAGAACCAATTTAAATAAACATAATTTATTTACTAGTGATGGGGAAATAAGCTGGAAAGTTGTTGAGTATCTATACAACTTAGAAAAAACAAATACTACCAAAATGTGCCCTAAATTAACTAATGCACATATTAATCCTACAAATTTTCAAAAAATGAGTGTCAAACTAGCTACACAAGTTTTAAGCAGAAGTGTTGCTTGTGGAATCGAAGCTCTTATAGCATTAAATAAATTTCCACTTAATATTAAAAAGTTTGCAAAACCAACAGCGGAATTCATTAAAAAGATGAATAAACTTTTTGATGTGTTGAATGGGAACCCACCACTTCAGCGAAATGAATATAATTTTAGTTTTCTTAGAGAAATGAGAGAATATATTTTAAATATTAAACCAATGGGTCCTGCAAGAGAACCTTTTTGTTTTAAAGGTCTGGTAATCACAATTGACAGCGTTCTCAAACTAACTGCAACATTATTTTCGTCTAATGACAATATTTTTTATATTTATGCCAATAAGTTGAACCAAGATCCACTCGAAAATTTATTTGGTAAGTTGAGGGCTAGAAATGTTAATAAAAACAATCCGAGTGTTGCCGAGTTTAGCTCCTCATTTGCCAAAATAATTTCTTTAAACATTCTGTTTAAATCAAAATTTTCAAATTGTGAGGAAGACGATTGTGATTTCCTTCGCCTAGATTGGGATATAGTTTTGCAAAATACTGAAGAAACTTCTTTCAATTTATCCAATGGGAATGAACTATCTGAACAAAGCGATGATATTCAAATTGACGACATTGAAAATAATATGAACGTAGGTAATAACACAATAGCAGTAGAGGTACCTAATATAACCGATGTTGCAACAAGGTACTTTGCGGGGTACTGCATTTTCAAAATGTTCAAAAAAATAGGTAAAAATTGTGAAAATTGTTCTAACGAAATGTTAAAAAACAAAAATAATTATAATTTAACAGAAATTCTTATAAAATTAAAAGAATATGAAACTTCAACCAATTATCCAATTTTATCATGGCCTTCAGAAAAGTTCTTTCAAATATGCCGCTTGCACGTAAGTGTCTTTTCTCAATATTTTCAAAAAACACCCTTCGTACGAAACTTAAAACAAAATATCGTCAAACAATGCGAACAAAAAATAAATTTTCATTTTCCCGATTGGTTTCAGATAATAGTTGCTATGAACATAGAGTCTTATGTACTGATTTCTTAATTCTAGTTTTACTTTGGAAAAATAGCAAGTGGGTTTTGGACAAGAAACAAAATCAAGTTCAAAATAAAAAATTAAGAAATACAATGCATATTTAATTGTCTGTCCGTATTTTTAGCAATCTGTATTCGTCAGTTTGTCTGTCTGTTTAAAAAAAAATAAAGAATATCAATTAATTTTTGTCTGTCTGTCTTTCCGTCAATCTTCATTCCCATGTGTTTTTTGGTCTGCCTAAGAAAACTAAAAGGAATTTTTAAACTATAATAAAAAAATAAATTCATTTTTAATTGTCTGTCCGTCTGTTTATCTATCTGTACATCAGTCTGTTTGTGTGTCTGTCTAACAAATAATAAAAAACAACTGCTCTTCTGTTTTTCAGTTTAAAAGTACATACATACACATATATATATATATATATATATATATAATGTATTATTATATGATTTTTTCATTTGAATTCATTTGTTTTTTATCTGTCTATCTGTCTATTGTCATTTATCCATCAGTGTGTTTGTCTGTCTGATATTTACGAATGATTAACAGCTAAGAGCTATTTTTTTTTTGTTTCCCTTATATTAAGTACATAGCTAAATTTCTTTAATAAATAATTTCCATAAAACATTAAGGCACAGCAATTTTTTTTAAGGTCGTAACTCGTAAGTATATTTATCTATTGGTTTGAAATTAATTATGTTTTAATTTTGTTTTATTTTTTATTATTTATTTTGTATAAGTATATAATTGTGAAATAATTATTTTTAAATTTATTTTTACATTTTTTTTTTTACTTTCTTATTTGTGAATAATTATGATGGCTGTTTTTATTTTTATTTTGAATTGTTTTTTAAATTTTTTTGTTTGCATATTTTATTTAATTTATAATAATAATAAGGGTTTTTTATGCCAAATGGAATTTTATTACATACATTATGTATTTTGAATTATTAATCATTAATCAATAATTTCCACTTGGCTTTTTCCCTTTATAAATAAAATTTAAATTAAAAGGAATAACAATGTAGTTTTTTTATCAAATTTTATAGGTACTTTATTAGGTGCTGAGTGCTGACTACATTTAGAATTTACGCATAATAATTTTACTTAATCGTAGATTATGTATCATTATTTATAGGTGAAGATTACACTGAATTAAATTCTGAACTTTATTATAATTTTGACTTTTAAAAGAAAAAAATATACCTACACAGTTGTTTCGGCTTTTTTCGTTTTATTAAAAAAAATAAAATAGAAATTGAATTTTTGAGTTGATTGGGTTTTTTTTATTTAGAGAAAAGTAAATTAATTTATGGAAAAATTGAAAAAAAATTTTTTCAGATAGGTATCAATTTACTTTTCTCTTAAGTATGTACGCACTCACATATTTATTTTTATTTCTCAACAAAAATCTATTCAGTTTACCTATTAACAATTAACAAACATCTATACCCGGTGTACGGGATTTGAATTTTTCACACTAAATAATCTATTTTGCTCTTATAAAAACTTATAAATTTAGACTATTCTTCAGTTACATTTGCTAGACAAAATTAAAATTTCGTTGTTTGTCCTTCGCTATAACTCTATATATATTACGGCAAAGAGATATGCACATACATATGGATGCCTGTATGTAGGTATGTATATCAAAAATTTTAAAACTCTTATTTTTTTTAAAACAAAGCAAAAAATTTTTATATATTTCATAGTAAAAAAAATAACACAAAAAAAACAAAAACAAAAGCAATAAAAACTATACAACATCCATATAAAAATGGCTTATTAAAAAAAACATATTCATTCAAAAGTAATATTTTCATCTATTTGTGTTTTTTAATTTATAAACACATGCAAATACTTATACCACCTTATACGATGAGTGGTGAAAGTAAAAGGTATTTTTGCCTATGGTGTAATTTTAAATAAATTATTTCAATTTTATTTAATTCTAAAACCAATTTTGTCAATTGGTTTCGATCTTAACTAATCTTAATAAAATGTCTTAGATCAATGTCTATTAAAAATTAATGGACCTTAAGAAATGGAACACTTTTTTTGTATGGAATGAGACATCTGTATGTTATTTATTTGTGGTACTATATTGCCAATAGTCAAATACCCATGTATAGCAATGATCTCGCCAAATCTTGTGTATTATATATATATGATTTTTTTTTTTTTTTATTTATTTTATACTGCTTAACACAAACACATATGATATATAATATGTCTAATACCCTCCCTTCCCTCATATTTTAACATGTATCTATGGTACAAAAAGCTTTATTTGTCTAAAGATTCTTACACTTTAGCAACAAAAAAAATGTTTCACTTAAATTAAAAAAGTTTTCAGTTAAAGTAAAAAGTGCTTATTATTGAATAAAACGCAAGATTTCATGTTTTTTAAATAAAATACTTTTTTTATTTAATTTATTTAATATTTTATCACATTTTTTTTTTCATTTTTATTTACTTTTTTTTTTGAAATAAATTATAATTAATTTTTTAATTAATATATTTTATTTTTATAATGTGTTGTGTTTTTTTTTTAATAATTAATTATTTACATATATATATATTTTAAATCAGATTTTTTTTTTTAATTTTATATTTAATATAAAATGTTTTTCTTTTTTTTTGAAAATATTTAAGTATATATACATTAATACATTTTATAAATACAACAATTTAATATCACAGCCATTTTAATTATTTATTATTCATTATAATATTAATACATATTATTATTATTATTTTGGTTTCTTCTAGTTAAAAAAAAAATAATAAATTAAAATTAAATAAAAAAACAAAAATAAAAATAAAAACCTAGCTAAATTAATAATTTAAAAAAAAAAATTGTTTTTTAGCCATTTTTGGTTTGTTCATTTGAAGAAAATTCATTAATAATATGTAATCTAGTATTTGTTTCTATATTATGTTGTTGTTGTTCTAGTTGCTGCTGCTGCTGCTGCTGTTGTTGTTGATTTGATACTATTATATTTTGTTGTTGTTGTTGCACTTCATTTACAATACAATAATTATCTTTTATTGATGATTGTGATATTTTAATATTACTATCTTTATCAATTGGTATAACATATATTGCTTGTTTCATAATATCTTCATAGCTGGGTGGTGCAAATTCTCTGTATGATGGTGCCGGTGATGGTGGATATTGTATTGAATCATTACGATTACGAATAGAATTTGCTGTATTATTACGGCCACAACGTTTATCTGAACATGCCATTAAAAAGAAAAATGCAGCTAATGCTAAAAATGTTGATGTATACCAAACAATTGTTATAATGTCCATTGCTGTTTTAGATGCTTCAGTTCTTTCTGTTGTTGTAGCTAAATATTGAAAAAATAAAAAAAAAATTTAAAAAAATAAATAAAAAATTAATATTATTATTATTGTTTTGATTTAAATTAAAAAAAAAAAAAAAACTGACTTTGATAAGATTAATAATAATTAATAATATAAATATTAAGTATAAATAAGTGTCTACCAAACAACAAAAAATTACTTTTTGAAAAATTAATGAGGAAACCCAAATAAATATCAAGTGGATTGGATTAAAATGTTTGTACTTTAAGTATATAATTAATAATAAAATAAATATTGTACTTAAAACTGATTGATCATGCGTATGAGAATGAGTGAATGAAAATTTATAGTAGTCATACCGCAATAACTCATAAGTCAAAAACTTATAATCATATTAGAATCATTTCATTTCAATGAACTTTGTATATGTAACAAGAGGGTCTACAGTACAATTATTAAATTTCCTTGACAATAACACCTATATTGTTTCTTTTAATTAATTTAACATAGATACTAAAATTTCTTAATAATATTACATAGATACTATAAATATATTTTGAATACTAAAAATATGTTGTGGTAAAATCATATTTTGGAAAAAATTTAAATAATAATATGGTATGATATTTTGATACTTTAAATATATACACATATAGAATATTTTAAATATATACTTGATTATAGAATATTTTAATTAATATTAATTAATATTATTAATAAATTTTCCACTTTAGATATGTTTTTCATTCATGGAATATTTTTTTGGGAAATTAATTAAAATGTGGTCTATATGTATAATATTATTTTTTTAAGTTGTTATCTTATTCTAGTGAAATTTAAAAAAAATAAAAAGTTGTTTTTTAGAACAATAAGTCTATTTTTAAATTAAGTGTTTGATTGAATTATCGTGATTGATTTTTAGGTTAAAAATATATTATTAATACCCATAATGATAATTTAATGGAGATAAGTTATTAGTTTTTTTGTTGATCAAGATTCTATAGTCTAGAATATCTATAGAATAATAATTATTAATTTTAATTTTATATTGTTAAGAAATAAAATTAAAAATAATCATTTTTATTAAGAAAGTAGGATACTTAAAAAATAAAATAAATATGTTATATCGAATTTGCTTTAAATATTAAATAGTTTGATAAATTATCAATTTGGATTATTTTATTTTTCAAATTAATTAATAGAATTTTGAAAATTTTTTAAATTTTGAATTTTTAGTATAATTATATACTAATTTTAATTTAATTTCAAGTTTTAATTTATTTTATTTTTAAGAAGAGAATTATTTTTTAATTAATTGATTTTATTAATTAATATTTTTTTTTTGAATAATGTTTCATCTTGTAACATTACTAGACTAATCAGTAGACTTTAAGGCTACATTGCCTAGACAAACTTTTGCCTGAATAAAATATAATGGGTTTTTTTTAACTTATAGGAATTTTATGAACATCTCATGTGAGTTTAATATGAATCATAATTAGTAATTATAAATTAATAATTTTATACAAGTGGGGTTTTTGAACATATAGTACTCTGTACTTACTACTTATATATATCTAAATGTTTTTAATATTACACTTAATAATATACTTAATAATAATAATATGTTTATTTAAATAAATAATACTTACAAAATTCTTTTAATTCTTCAATTCTATCAAAATTTGTTATTATATTTTGATTATTAATTTTATTTTCAATATTTTCTTCTTCTGATGATGAAGAAGTATCTGATAGTAATAGTATTGTATTTACTTCATTTAAACTGCACTTTATTTGTTGTACTAATAATAGTAATACTGCAATTAATAATAAGAAAAAAATATTGTAATTAATTTATATAATTAAATAATTTATTTTAAATATTAAGGATATATTATGCATTGCTTAAAAATATACTAAAGTCTTAAAAAAAAAAATCCTACATATAAACCGTAAAGTCAAATTAGTACAAAATTTAAATAGTGAAACGTGGATTAAACAAAGGCCACAACAATGGTGGTTCGGACACTTACAGAAATAATGCTTTTCCGTAACTCATTGTATACATAGAAATAAAAATTCTTAGGAAAAATATAGTAGATCTATTACAAATTTTGGAATAAATTAAAGAATATTTCAATTATTAAAAAACATTCATTTCAATTTTATTGATAATAATATCCATGGCCTTGATTATTGTCGGTGGTCATGATTTATTATTGATTTTTTTTTTTTTTTTAATTATTTAATTAAATTCTAATTTTCATATATTAAATACTTATATAATATACCTTTATTGTATATAATAACAAAAACAAAATTGCATGTACATATATATAAATTTGTATAAAAAAAACTTATCCGATTTTATTATCTTTTTACTTCTTACATCGTTAATGATTTAATAATTACTGAAAGTTTTGAAATTAATTTTTAATTAAATTTTATGTGCTTCTAAGAAAGCAAAAAAATGGGGGTTGTAAATAATTATTATTTGTTATCATTCTTATCATTAAAAAATAAAGAAAAACAAAGCAAAAAAATATTCACATTTTATTTTTATCATGATAAATTTATAACATATCCGCACAAGAGCGCTAATATTTTGTCATAATAAAGTATATCTGATAAATTTAAATCAAAACGCCATATGAAATACAAAATAAAAAAACAAACATGTGTGTTTAATTTATCTTTCCCTCTTTTTTTTTTTTAATTTAATTTAATTTTTTTATCAATAAGTTAACAATGATTTAATTAAACGTGCGTACATGTTTAATTAAATTATTAAAGAAAAGCTGCAGTTCCATATAAAAGCTGAATAATTTTAAAACTAGGTGCGGTTCGATAATTAATCACACTTCATTGGCTGCCAATATTTTTTTTGAAGATTGTATTACATTATATATAAATATTTATTCTAGATGTGTAAGACATATTTCAAGAGTTGAATAAAATTAATGTGATGAAGCAAAACATCGATCTGATATTATATTCAATAACTTTTAGAAAGGGTCAAAGAAGATAGCACTCTTCTAAGTCCATAATAAACCAAAACCTCTTAAATTATTTTATTAATTTTATTTCATTTAATTATCTATTATCATACTTATTATTAAAAACGACGTTTCGAATGCAGATCGTATTGACGTTAAGTTCTTCAGTTCTTTGTATTATTGAAAACGTCGGCTAGTTAATTATCGATTTTACGAGAAATATACATGATATTATGATATGTATTTAAAATAAAACGTACTAGAAATATAACGGACACTATATGCCTTAATTTTTTAAATTGAGTTTGTACTGCGTTTTTAAAACTATCAAAAAAAAAATTCCCGATTCACTTTCAAAACGTGCGTTTTCAATCTACTAACTTTTTATTAAACCACTGAATTAATTATCTATAAAACAAAACTGAAACGCCATTTACGTCAAAACTTCATAATTATAATTAAAGTACAATTTGATATTTCATAATTTTTTATGGAATTACTGATTAATTATGAATTAAAAACATTAAATTTATTGATAATATTAATCTAGTCGTTTTCTCTCAATATTAATTAAGAATTCTTTGTTAAATTGAAACAAAAGCGCTTTGAAAGGGGAATTTTTTAATTCTAAAGTATTTATCTTTATATATTGGATAACAAATTATGTATTTGCATATAAATAGTTACCTAAATAAAATACTTTGGTAAATCCCATTACTAATAATGCCATTAAAAAGAATTTATTAATTTTCAGAAAAAATCTTTGAGTAATACATGGGATGATGACGTCAAATTTCAAATATAGCATCTTTACAAATTTATAAGAAAGTATGAAAGACTTATGAATTATTAAACACTTATGAAATTGAAAGGAAATTTTTTAAAAACTAAAATGACTTAATATATTATAGTTAAACTTGATTTATTAATTGATTTATAATATAATACAAATCTATTTTTAGTTTTTCGAATTTTTTTTTTTATAATTTTAAACATCGTGAGCTGTAGTTAAAGAAAGTTTTAGAAAAAAAGAAGTAAAAAGAAAAGATATTAACTATTAATAGAATAATATATACTTTTTTTTTAGTTTTAAGACAAGTTTAGTATTATTTTTTTTATAAGTTACTATAAGTTTAATAGTTAAGTTATTTATAGTTTCTTTTTTTTTATCTTAATTTTATCTTAAGATAACAACATTTGAACATAAGAGAAATCTGACTAATATTAATATTATTAATAAGAATAATCATTAAAAAAATATTATATAAATGCATCATACATTTGTATTATATACTTCTTTTTCTTATTAAAATTATAACTCGGGTTGAAATTAATCATACAAGCATTTATTTATATTTACCAACTATAGTGTTATTTAATTAAGTAATGGGTTATTAAGATAATATAGGGTAAAGCCATTATCATTGAATTGAGTTGAGATCTGAAGTTCATAGACTACAAAATATACAAATTTATAAAAGAGTTTTAATTTGTATATAATATACAAAATAATTTAAATAAAGAGAAGTTTTCTAGCCTCCCAGCTACTACCAGCACCATTTTTTATAAGGCCTTCATTAAAAAAGATATAGACTCAGAATTAATAGTTTTTTATTAATAAATTCTCACATTATAAACTAAAAGTTAGCTTTAAATCTAAATTTTAAGTTTCTTAACCATTTTAAAGACATTACTATCAAACTTTTTAATACTGTATTTATTTTTATTATTAATTAAAAACTTAATTAAAAATTAAAAATATAATTTTTAAATTAAAAATAAGCTTATTTTCTAAAATTTAATGGTATTTAATACTCAAAAATGAACTATAAAAATTCTTTAATTAAATTTTAAACTTTAAATTAATTGAAGATTTTTAAAAAGTAGTTGAATTTAATTCATAATTACTTTATTACCTAATTTTATAAATTTATTTTTTAATTAATTATTATCTAAAAATTAATTTTAAAATTATATTTATTAAATTATAATATATAATTGAAACACTATAATAATTAACAATTAAGAAAACTCAACCGCCTATTAAAACCTAAATTTAAAGGTGATAAAACATATGAAACTAAACTAAACTAATATAATGTTACCACGCAATATTATATAATTTTTTTATTTTCATTGAAGAAGTTTTAACTTTAATTTAATCTTAGTCACTTAAAAGTTCATTTTAAAATTTTAATAATTTTAATTTAAAATTTAAAACCAAATTTTAAAATGAAATGGCTATACAAGAAATTTAATTTTCCAAAAATAAAATTACAATTGAAACCACAATTTTATCACTTAAAATTAAATTTTTTTTCACATAAAGTTAAAATTTCTTCACTTAAAGTGGAAAGGAGTTATATTATAGGGTCATGAGAACAAATTTTTCACAATTGATCTTTCACAATTGCACACAAATCCGATCGATATACACTTATCATCAAATTCAAAAAAAAAAAAATATTAGAAAACAAAGGGTCTTTTTGAAACTCAAACGGTTGTATAACAGCCCAGCCCTATTACACCAACAACTTATCATACTAATCAAATAATAAAATAATAATTTTTTAGATCAATTTTAGTTGCACCAAAACCGTATTTGACAACAAACCAATGAAGTGTTTGATTAGTAAAAACATTCCTTAATCAAAATATGATGGTTGCTATGGAGACCAGGATACATAGTTTCAAGAACACATTTAAACAATAGGTGATTCTAATTGTATTTCTCAGATTAGTTACTTTTATACTATTAGTTACTAAGGTATATTTATTATTATAATTCTAAGTTCATCTCTAGTTTTATATTATAAAAGTTATAAATAATTTAAGTTATATAATATTTAAACTGTTCACTAAATTTCACTAAATTATATTTTATACTTATTTTGACCTTCCATAATATCTTATTTCTTATAGATTCATTTAACTTCAGTTCAGAGTCATTAAATTATACTTATCATACTTTTAATACGAGTATATGAGTATTAAAAACAACGATGACTAATTATTAATAATAAATATATTTTTTTTGTTGAAATTGCATTTAAAAAGAAATTTTATATATTTTTCTGGTTGAATTAAAATTTATTAAAAAAAAAAAAAATTTCGTAATAAAAATATTAAATTACAAAGTATTAATTAGTATAAACACGGAATCACGTCAACTTCAATTATTATTGAGAAAAATTTTAATTTTAATTGATATTTAATTACTAACTTATTAAATTAATTCAATATATTAATTTTTTACTTAATAATTTCAACTGATATTTTATAATTACTTACCAGTTAACTGAATTAATAAAAATAATTTCCTATTTAAATCCATATTTGATTTGATTTACTTATAATTTGATGAATGAATAATCGAATTTCCCCCAAGAATAAGTTTTTTTTATTTATATTATTGTTTTATTAATATTATATAATTTTATTATAAAATTATATATTATTAATTTTTTTGTTTTTAATCTTTTTAATTAAATAATTTTCGAAAATTTAATTAGTATTTTTCTTTTTAGTTTTAATATTTATTCAATTATTAATTAATTTTTTTTAAAATAATTTTCGAAATTTTTAATTAATATTTTTTTATTTGTTCAAATATTAATTATTATTAATTTTTTCAGTCACACTTCATTAAATTTTAATTATATATTTTTAATAATAACACGTTTTTAAATGTATTCACTCTTAATATATTTAATTTATTAAAAGTGATGAATTAATTTATATATAGAAAAGTATATATCTTTTCTATATTAAATATTTATTATTAATTTAATAATTCACATTGCATCTATATTAATTAAATAATTGTTTTTGTTTTAATTTTGCCTTTTATTAAAATTTTTTAATTAATTTTTATTAAAATAAATTATTAATTTTCGTGTATTATTTTCACTTTGAAAAACAATTTAAAAAAAAAAAACAATAAAATCAAAAAAGTATCTAATAAATATAATATATTACAATAATATTATCGTGTGTTTAAATTCATCCGTCTGTTATAATATAACTAAAATAATACCGGTAAATAATATTGCTTTTTATATGAAAAACTTAAAAACTTGAAATAAAAAAAAAAAATAAAAACAAAATTTCTTACCTTAGACAACAGGTGATATATCAGGTATATAATACTCGAAAACAGAAACAAAAAAAAAAAATAAAATTATTTCATTAAATAATTTTCACCTAAATCTATATACACTGTTTTTGTGTTTTTTGATAAGTTTGCTGTGTGCTTTTTTGTTTTAATTTAGAAAAAAAAAAGTTCTTATCACTAAATAATTATTATTTTTTTAATTATATATAGTAGTAGGTACCGTTATATGTCGTATTTCGTAGATATTATATATGTAAAATATAATATGTATGTAATATATGTAATGTGAGTACTTGAATATTACGTGGATTTTTTAACACTTATCTAATAAAAAATATATATATGGTATACGTACATTAACATTTAAATTTTAATTAAAATTTTAAATTAACGGTATATTAGCGTTTTAAATTATAATTTGTAATGGTGGGAAATGAAGAACTTTTAATTTATTAGAACTTTTTCTTAAAATATAGGGTAAATGTTTTAATTTATTGCGTTTGTTGCCAAAGTTATTATATAATTCGTCGGGTTACCGCCATAGTCACGAAACTGCTTTTTTCGCTTTTTTGACTTATTAATGTAAAAATATAGAAAATAATGAGATCTATATTATGCCAAAGACACGAATCTCTTAATCTTATTTATTGCTTTGTAATGCAATTTCCTTATTTTCATAAACTAACGAAAAATCATTTATTTCATATTTTCTTGGTGCCAATGTCGCGAAAATTAAGTTTTACTATTTTTCAGTTTCGTGACTTTGGCGGTAACCCGACGAATGTGCTAGGAAGTCATCCTGTAATAACTTTAATCAAAAACAAATCATATATGAAGGGGCTCAGAACCAAAGTGGCCTAGCTCTGGAATTTTTTTTTTTTAAATTAGGCTATTTTTTAAGAAGTCAAAGATATTTTCCTTATTTTTTTAGTGCTGAATTGGACCAAGCCTTGTGACTTTTTTTTTAAATTTTTTCGGGAGTTAGTCCTCTTTAGTTCTGAGGCCCCGATAATGTTTTATGCATTGGGAATTTATCAAAAAATATTTAATTTTGAGAATGATTGCACCTTGATGTATGCAATTGAAATTATTTATTTAAAATAAGTTGAAATCATTAACTTGTGCAGAATAAGTTTGTGTAGTAGGCTATAGGAACTTAAGTTAAAGGCTAAAACTTTTAAACCGAAGCTTAGTGACCGAATAAATCGAAATAGTCGACTATGATCAAATAACTTAGTGTTAGTTTCTCCAAAAATTTTATATATAGTCAGCATTATCGGCAGCGTTCAAATTAATGGCTTCCTTAATAATGATATATATTTAATAAAAAATACATAAATATAACAATATAAACAAATAGAAAATGTAAACAAATAATTCATTTAAAATAATATAACTCACAGATATGGAATACCATATAACTCAAATACAAAAATTATTAGATTATAAAACAAAAAAAATAACTGTATATCTATTGAAAATCTAACACATTTTTACTATAAGGCCGTAGTACGATCTCATGTTTAAATTGTATGTGTAAATCATTTAATCAATTCTAATATATGAATATGTCTCCCCCTGTTCCGACATGCACAAAGTCGGGCTGTTTAGCCTATAAAAGTGAACAGTTAGCACGTAGAGATACCGGCAAAAAAAAAATCCTATTGTCATTTAATATCATTTTGATTCCGAAAATGGAGTTCCCTCAATATTTTATAATTTTTGAAACTAATTTTAACACACATGTCACACACAATATCATTCTATCAAATATTTCTTTTAAATAAAATTTTTTTTCTTTCACTGTTACATTGAAAACTTGTTTAAGCAAGTTTTAACTAAAATAAAACTTTTGAAATTAAAGTAAATAAAAGTTTTGTTCTATATAGTGATTAGTTACGTTAAGTGACGTCATAATTTAACAAAAAAGTACCTCAAAATTTTGGTTAAAATATGTTTTAAAAAAAATGTATCAAATATCAATTTTGTATGGGTGATTTATTTTATTTTATTTTTGTGTTTAATATTTGTTTAGTAACAATAATAATATTAAGTTTTTTAATTAGTAATTAATAAGAATTGGAAATTGACGTCAAAATTTTGATAGTTTTGATGTGAAAAAAAAGGATTCTATTGATTCTATGTAATTTTGAAGTTAGATATGTTCGTCAAACAAATATAATTTATTAAAAGATAAAAGCTATATTATCAAAGCTGGAATTATACTTGTTTGTTTGATGACGTTTTGAATGCTTTTTCATATGTCAAAGTATTATTAATTTATTAAATAGATTTACTTTCCTCTGTCAGATACGCGTTTATTACTTTGCTGATGTATTTTAATAGAGTTAACATTTTTTTGACATTTCGAAGCGTCGCGGAAGAGAATGTCATAGGGAACGTCGTATATAGACTTTCAGTGAAAAACCATGGCAATGCTTTAATTGAAATTAGCTTTATATATTTGTTTGACATTTCGAAGCGTCGCCTAAGGATATGTCATAGGGAATGTCATAAACTTTGAATGCAGCCATGGTGATGCTATAATTAAAATTAGCCTTACATATTTGTTTGACATTTCGAAGCGTCGCCGAAGGGTTTGATTAGTAAAAACATTCCTTAATCAAAATATGATGGTTGCTATGGAGACCAGGATACATAGTTTCAAGAACACATTTAAACAATAGGTGATTCTAATTGTATTTCTCAGATTAGTTACTTTTATACTATTAGTTACTAAGGTATATTTATTATTATAATTCTAAGTTCATCTCTAGTTTTATATTATAAAAGTTATAAATAATTTAAGTTATATAATATTTAAACTGTTCACTAAATTTCACTAAATTATATTTTATACTTATTTTGACCTTCCATAATATCTTATTTCTTATAGATTCATTTAACTTCAGTTCAGAGTCATTAAATTATACTTATCATACTTTTAATACGAGTATATGAGTATTAAAAACAACGATGACTAATTATTAATAATAAATATATTTTTTTTGTTGAAATTGCATTTAAAAAGAAGGGAATGCCTTAGGGAACGTCATAGACTTTGAGTGCAGCCGTGGTAAAGCTATAATTGAAGTTAGCCTTACATGATTTTTTTTTTTTTAAGTTTAAATCTACGGAATATTAAAAAATAACTAGCTGTTATACTCCTATAACTCTTTTGTTATACTCTTTTAAATTTGAACGAAAAACTTAAAACATGGAATACACGCCTCTTTACAAAGGAAATTATGTAATTATTATTTTTATTATTATTATATATTAAATATAAGTTATAATTCTAGCCAATTCAAGTTTGAAAGAAATTATTATAAATTTAAAAGTTCTGATTGAAAAAGTACTCCACTTTTAATATAATATATTATCTATATTAAATAACTATCACTTTAAAAATTAATATATGACCTAAAAAGTATATAAATTAAATTTTTTTTTTTTAGTATATAGGTATAATAACTAATTATTACCTTTTTAAACAAGTACAAACTAATTTTTTACCGGGTAAAACATGTAAAAAGTTTTACACGTCACAAAAAAAAATTATAAAAGTACTTTTAACACTATTATATTATATATATACGTGTTAATATAAGATATTTATTTTATTAATGTATTTTTCGTGTACTGTGACTTACAATAAAACTGATTTTAAAAGCGTAATATTTTTTATGGTATATAAATACTTTAAGTTAGTAACTTTTACGATAAATACGAATTTATAGAACGTGTGCCGTACTATATATACGTATGCAACGTATACGTTTACACATGTAAGAGAATTTGCACGATTGTAAAGGTATAAAATGGAGATGACGCACCTATAACAAATGGGAGTGTTTTGTAAATGGGAGTAAAACTTGGTTAGCCTTCAACATAACAAACCAAAGGGCTTAAGTTTTTTACACCAAAGATCTTTGAACTTTATGACGCATATGTTTTGACCTTGAACCTATTAGTGCAACGAAGACTTGTGACAGTTACATGATGTATGTGGAATATAAATCAATATAATTGTAGAAGAGCCAATAGAACAAATTAATAAAAAAATATGAGGTACATACTGTAAAACGGAGTCTTGCAAGGATTTCAAGTGAGACACTTAGGGTTCCAGAGGACCAGTTCATTCAAACAACACCTGCGCAGAATCATGCTTGTGAAAGGACTACAATACAGACAACTTTACCTAGCACAGTGCAAAAACAGTGATTTAGATAATTATCTCCAAAATGCGGTAAAAGATATGAAAAAAATGTGAGGGCTTTAAGTAAAGGTAAAAAATAAGTGATTTAAAAATAAAATAAAATCTGTGTACATTAATAGAGTTTTTTTATGCAAAACTTACAGTTATTTATTTAAAAACAGTAAAATATATCAATCTTTTTCAAATTTAAGCTCTTGAGCCCTCTTCAAATATGAGAGATAACGTAAGTTTAGGATATTATTATGAAAGTCCATAATTTTAGCTACTTTCTGACACATTTTGTTCATTATGAACTTCTCTATCATTCCTTGAACTCATAAATTTTTGTAACTCACTTTTGTCCCTGCAATAATCCAGATGCCTGTCTTATATTGAACAGCCTTTATATATAAAGGAACACACTTCTTTAGTGATCATAAATTTACTTGATTGACAATGTATAGTACAGAGACGAGTTATCATAGAAGATAAAACTTATCTTTATCACTTCTGTATATATATATATGTAGAATAAATATATAGTATATAGAAAATATTGTACCATATGTCAAAAAATCCGTTATGTTTAAAAAAACAATGAAGTGCAGTTAAGTGTGTACTGCTACTAATTTATTCTAGAAAATCTCTAAATATTTGTTAAACCTTGAATATTTAAAAAATCTTTTCTATTATTAATATGACTATATATGTATAATAAAGCTATTTTAATATATTATGTATGTATACATTTAATATTATTAATTATAATCCAAAATAATATCATAAACTTTAATAATATTAGGAGAAGCTTATTAAAGTAAATGCAGTTTGATAATAAGATAAAAAATTTTAATTAAAAAAAAAAAAAAATTGAAATTAAATACCATACAAATATTAAAAAAAAAATTTAAATCTCTCATTAAAAGAAATGCAAACTTTAAAGGCACTCTTAATCAAATAAAATTTCTTATATATGAATATATTTAAGTAAATAATTAGTATCTTTAAACTTATATACTGTAGATACTTATTTTTGCAGTTATAAAATATAAATTACTTTAATCCTTCTTGAAAAGGCAATCATAAATAATTTTTTTTAATTCTTTGTTTTGTTCAAGTGCGTAAAAAACGTTCCTTTATTTTTGTTATACACTTAAAGAAATTGTTAGAAATAAATTTTGTTTTTTAGAAAAGTTTTATGTTTAAAAAAATTTTTAGAAGGTTTAAGAAGAGTCTAGACTAACACTAGAGTATAGTTAAGGTTTTATTAAATTTATATTTTAAATTTTCAAAAATCATTTGGGTTTTAAATATTCTTGTATCTCGCTTTTTTTGGCGATTCAACATTCCAGGAAACCCTATAGTTCAGGATAGTTAAGGTATAAACTGTTCTCCTCTTGGTACTTGTTCGCATATTTTAAGAGAGGTAATTTTTAAATCTATGGCACGGTACTAATTTGAAATGAAAACAATGTGTAATCAATGTGTTTTTGTGTAATCAGGTGTGTGTTCAGAGTAGAGCGCTATAAGAGTAAAATATGCTCAGATCAAAGTTTTTTCCGAAATTGGACGCTATGGGTTGAAAAAGAAGCGCTCAGAACTGAATTTGTCAATTTGCATATGGTACTTTATCCAAAATATTTTTTTATTTTATAAAATTTATAAATAAATAAGAATTAGGGAAAATAATTTTTTGAAAAATTAAATCTGACTCTGCTGTAATTAGAAAAAGAAACACGCCCTATATATTACCAACCCTTTAAACATTATCAATGCAATACTATAGGAAAGCTTCAAGTGCTTACATTGTGTAATTTGGTTTAAGAAGGTAACTTATTTAAAGAGGTTACTCAAAGTAACTTATTTGGTAAAGGAGGTAAAGGAGTCAAGTCATTTGGTTTAAGGAAGTAACTGGTTGTAATAGATCAATTATTGTGATAACCACTTAAATGAAGGAACACGTTTCCTTCGGTACTGTTCTCCCCTCTGATATAAATGATTCAAGTTACAATTTGGAAAAATTTAAAAAACTTTGTTACATATGTTAACCAATTTCGATCATACATTATAATAGCCTCCTTTACACCTTATCCAAAACTAAGAAAACTTTGTATAAAGGAAAGCATTCCTAGAGGGTTTGGTAAACGTCTAAAATCAAATTCTTTGTTTTTCAAGAGTAATAATAAGAAAATGCAAATTTTGTTTACATCGAGAATTATTAGAAACTAGTTTTTCAAGTCTATTAATAGTAAAAATACCTCATAAAATATCTTGTTTCAAAAGTAAATTTACAATTTCACAATATCAATTGAATTAATTAAATACAGATGATTTAATCCCATATGAGTCATATCAAAGACAATTCTCGTCTATATATTGTGTCGTTTATATATCAATGAATGTGTATATGATTATTCTTTCTTCATATAAAGTTATAAAATAAGAATAAAAAAAAGTTAATATATGTATATAAACAATTATATGTAAACAGTTTTACTAAAAAAGGTTATTTACACTTAATAACAGATGCTTGACGCTTGTACTACTCAAAGTTATTATAAAATGAGTTTTCAAAAAGCTCTTTTGATAAAAGAAATAAAACAAGTCTGGAACATAATGATTTAAAGAAGGTGGGATAATTTTAATTTACTTAAAGTTTTCAATTAAATGAGTATTCACTTCATTTGAATTTATCGGGGATTGAAGCTTCTAAATTTCAGAGGTCGATATGGAAGATTTTTCGAAAGGTAGAACTTTAATATTGAAAAAAAATATTAATTTATATTTTGAGGTAAGTAATTAGTATGCTAAGAACGTTACCTACTAAAATCCTATTCCAATTTTATTAAAACTAAATTCACACTAATTATTATAATAAAATTATAGTGGAACAATCAATTGAAATCAATTTGCCATTATATTTTGCATTTATAGATTTGCCCGGAACATTTGATACGCTGAATAGAAACTCAATTTGGAAATCATTTGAAATAAATGGTACATGTGGAGAACAAATATCTACATCATCAAGAACTAGATGAAGTCATTCAAAAGACAAATAACTTTATCAGAATTATTAACTTACAGCTCCCAAACATATAACAAAACCTGGACTATGCATATGATATCTGCAGATACTGGAACACACTCATCAGAACTTAGAAGAAAAAATTAATGGACTGAAAAAATATGGAGGAGAAATGGAACAGCAAATAACTATGACTAAAACTAAAGTGGTGAGAATAAATATAATAACACAAATAAAATCACTATTGGAGACTCACCAATAGAAGAAGTGGTAAATTTCAGTTACATGGATAGCATAATTGCTAAAAAAAAAGTATAAGCGAAGACTGGTTTAATAATAAAAAAAGTTTTCGGCAGAATATGGAAATCTGGAGATCTTTGAAGAATAAGGTTTACATGGAAATCTACACAAATAGCTAGGTCAACAACAAACGAGAGTCATATAAAAGAGTTACAGATATTCATCAGAAAATATTTTTGCATTTTGGGAAATCTTTGCATATAGGAAATCTTGTGGCCAAGAAAAATAACTAATGAAGAATTGTGGCTAACAACGCGTGAAAAACTTATCCGGTTACTGATAAAAAACAAACAAAAATACAGATGAATACGGCACATACTTCATCCAGAAGAGCCTCAATTGGTAAACAGGCATTAGGTTAGAAAAATGATTGGACAGAATCCTGATCTAGGGGTATTATTGTTTCTTATATGTATCATGATATATGATATGATATTTGCTCAGCATTAAAGTTTTGTAAAGTTTCGTTATTTGCAGATGATATACTAGTATACATGATTGGAAGTGAGATAAATTAATGTGAGAATAAAATGAATGAAGATGTAAATAATCTGTATACGTGGTTGAATATGAATAAATTTTAGTTTAATACAATGAAAGCAAAGTGCTTAACAATAGGTACAACACAAAATCCAAAAATAGAAATAATTGGCGAACAAATTGGAATTGTGTATGAAATTAAATACTTAGAAGTAATTATAGATAAAAAAACTAAAAATTCTCACTGCCAATATATATGTCAAAAGAAAGCAAAGAAAATAGCTTTTTTAGGTAGAATAAAATCAAAACTTTCTAAAAATTATGCAATAAATATATATAATACGCTCATACTGTCCCATTTAAATTGCTGTTCCTCAATTTTGTTCTTAAGCACCGAGACACAAAAGAACAGATTTGAAATTCTACAAAATAGAGCAATGAGAATTATTTTAAAATGCAGTATCAGAACACGTATCAAAGATATGTTAAATAGATTAAAATGGATGGATATTAGAAATAAACTGAAGTGCAACATTTTGATGCTTACGTTTAAACTAAAACATAATTTACTTCCCAGCTATATACAGAATTACATTGAATATGTCGGTGGATATTATTATTTAAGAAACAGAGGTGATTTTAGACTGCCGTTATATAGAAAAACCAGTACACAAAATTCGCTTATGTACAAAGGTATACAAATTTTTAATGAGCTACCGCAAAATATTAAGAATGAAAATAGAAGTAGTATATTTAAAAAACTTATAGTAGGGCGTATATGTAGAATATAGTTTGTTAAAAGTAATTGTAAATTATAAAGTTTATTAGAAACTAATAAAATAAATCTAAATCTAAACTTGGAGAAGAACAATAGAAAAATAAATAAAAAGAAAAGGACAAGTTTTTCCAGGTAAAAAGTCATATTAATAACATAATAAATAGAGTTAGATCGCATAGCTCAGTGATAGCCTTATATCCCCAAAGGGAATAGAAAATGTTGAAAACAAATTTTGAATTTTAAATTTAAAAAATAAATAAAATAATAAAATAAATAATTATATATAGGTTTATGAGAAAAGCTAAAAATCAATATTTGTTATGTTAAGTACATTCAAAACCTCTTCAGAATCCAGACTTTTTCCAATTCAGAACAATAAGAAGTTATAAAAATAAACAAAATTGGGTAGCACCTTAACAAATTAATTCTATATCTACTGCACATAAAAACCAACTTTATCAATCCAAATATTTAAAGTACCTATGTACTTTTGAAAAAAAAATGGAACAATAATATCAACTCATAGACTCGTACTTTTGATTACACAAAATATAAATGAAATTATTCTATAAATAGAAAGAAATAAGCAAATAACCTGTATTTTATCATTTAAAATTATTTTAAGAAATAATTAATATTATTTAGTAATATAATATAAAACAAAAATTCCTGCGCCCAAGTCTATATATAAATTCAATAAACTTTTTAATCTTTTGAATTTTTTGAAAATAAATCGAAAATTTTTATTATTTTATGGCACTTGAAAAAGTTTAATGAAATATTGAATTTTTTTATCACAAACTTTTAAATTTTTTTAAGGTGTTTTTGGTATAAAACCATAATAATAAATAAATAAACTTTTTAAGATTATTAAGCTGTAAAGTTTTAAAATTTATTTATTCAACAAAAAAAAAAAACAAATCAAATTTAAATATTATTTTGATTTAATAGATTATAAATTAATATTTATGTAAAATTATAATTTACACAACCGCGTATCCATAATAAATTAATTATAGAATTTTATATTATTAGTGTTTGTAGGCGCACTTTGTTTTTGTTTTCATTTTCCACTCCTTTATGGAGTAAAGGACATTCACCAAGTCTATTCAAACTATGTTTCAGTTTTTTCAATCGTATACTCACTAAGCCATTGATTACTCGGTTGTAGCTATTGTATAAGAATACACAAATGTTAATTTTATGCGCCATCTATTGTCTTATACAAGGGTTATTTGTATATTTTTATTAAATCTTATTTTATATTACGATATAATTACACAATTTTACGATATTTTTTTTTATTAAATATGATCTGACCGTGGTTTAAACCCGGGACTTCCGCATGAAAGGCGGCGTATTTTCGAATGCACATTGTAATCGGTTTAATTTCGCGGTTCACCTTTAAAATTTAATTTGTAAGTCACTTCCGATACCTTGGAAAATAAAGTTTTGAAATTCGAAATCTTAAAAAAATAGCTTCCTATTGGAGCTGTGCATACTTTCTATACGTAGTCGCTCATTGTAAACCAAAACCATAATCCTTTTTGAACCAAATTTTGGGATAGGATTTGTGATATAAATGCGCAGCATGGTTTCCAGGATAGGAATGTGAAAAGATTTCACGAGGAATGGGGTTTGGGAAAAGGGAGATTAGAAAAAAGGAAATGTAATCGGGTTTAGGAAATTTAAAATTTAGGTATTATGAGAATAAGCAAAATTGGATAGGATAATTAAGATATGATTGAATTTTTTGTGTATAAAGTACTATAATATACTATAAGTTACTATAATATTAATCTTTACTCTTGAATTGAAATCAATAACTCTTAAATTTCTAAAAACTTTTCGAAAATTTTGGAGTTTCATATATGCTCTGAAATTTTAAAGCGAAATATATTTTAAATCCTAGTATATATTTACTTTAGCGTTTTGAAATCCCAGATTATACTAACAATCATATCATACAATTTGTAGCTGGTACTTTTTATTTCTTCGTACAGGTGATGGCCTATTCTTAATGTCTTGTTTGAAAGCATTTTTTTTTTACACACTTAATAAACACTAGGAACGGACTGCTTTATACATATGTAGGTTTAGTTGGAAAGGGGGAGGAAAATAGGATATGAAAGGAAATTTTGAGTTAGATTGGAAATGAAGCTGAAATGATTCTTGATTTGAAGTTTTGTAAATTGTACCATGGGGACATTTTGGGAGAAGGGAACCCAATCCATTAGATAGAAGAATGTTTCACATCTTAGCAGTTCCCATAACAAATAAGTTTCCAAACCCAGTTTTAAACCCTGTTGGAGTTTCCACAGTATAAAAATAAGCACTTGCAGCTCTTCTATTTTTACGTTGAAATGTTTATGAGGATGCATAATTGTCTTCAGTTTAATAGACTAAGTGTTATTACCTACACAAGATACCTGTAAAACGGAGTAATCGCTCCAATATTTCGACAAAAGTTAAGCAGAGGAGGTGTTACTAATTTTGTTTGGATATATGCTCAATCTCAAGCTTCGCGCGTTATTTAAATTCAAACTTTTGAATAATCTTTAAATAAATATGAATCTCTTGATTTTGGTGATTAGCAAAGGAAGCCAATATGGAATTAAGATTGGGAATCATAAATTATGTAGAATAAATTGGGAAATTTTTGGGGATATTGGAAAGAAAGACAATAATGTTTTTAGAAAAAGGTTTGGAGTCTAACATTTGTCAAATCTTAAAAAAAAATTTAATTCCTTCTTGTTGATATATAAAGCCATATACGCACTTATATTATACATACTTTACTTTATTTTGAAAATATTTATATATTTATTGCACAAGTAAATGATAAGTGTAATTAGTATGATTAATAGATAACATATTCAAAATAAAACAAAAATTGTTTACTTAATTCGTAATTATCTAATAAAGTCTAATTATCTTAAAAATGTTTGGAAATAATCTTTTTTCTTAGGAAAATTCTGAATAGCTTACCATATGTATTATTGAAGAAAAATTTATTTGAACTTGAAGTCATTTTAAAAAATGTAATTAGTAAATAATTTCTAATAAAATATCTTGTACCCATTTAAATTTTAATCATTAAATTTAAATCATAACATATTATTGTACACAAAGTAATACTCATTATAAGTAAACACTCCTGTTTCAATGTCGGTAAACAATGTACTTAATACTAATATTATATTTTAAGGAACGTGTTCAAATAAATGAAGAAATTAGTTAAAATCAATAAAAACAAAAAATATTATTATTCTAGAAACAAATTAAATTGATTAAAAAAATTTTTGGAATAAAATTCTTCCGCA
This sequence comes from Dolichopus griseipennis, assembly GCA_963082915.1. Classification (NCBI taxonomy): domain Eukaryota; kingdom Metazoa; phylum Arthropoda; class Insecta; order Diptera; family Dolichopodidae; genus Dolichopus; species Dolichopus griseipennis. The sequence continues at coordinate 124,164,159 of OY720442.1, read as the reverse complement.
TTAATATTATAAACAAAAATTAAGTAAACAATTTTGAAATTGATACCAGCTGATACCTTCTCACAGAAATTTGGATTTTTATTTTGATTTAATATAGGTTGATTTGATAACTAATCGATTAATCACTCAATTAGTTCAACCTTCTGACATGTCAGTTAAAAAATTCATTTTGATAATAACAAAATAAAGTTTACTTGGGAAGATCTTCATAAGTATACCGAGCGATTTGAGTCCCTTACTTCATACAATGTGATAGAGGAGTGAGACATAAGCTTTCTGGCGTGCAGAAATATATCGTTTATTAATATTATAAGTAATGTTATTTAATTTGGTTTTTTTTTGTTAAAAGGGACAGTAGAAAGCTTGAAAGCCACCAACTACCACTGTGCGATGATTCTTTGCGAAAAGCGCAAGCTTAACACATCAAAATAACGGCTCTTGTTGAACCAAACATTAGGGTGGGATATAAATATACACTTTGGTTACGAGGATGGCGATATTGAAGAATTTCGGGACTCGGGCTGAGAATATTTGGAATTGTTGTATTATTTAATATTTGAGAAAATGGGGGATGGGGGAAACGGGATGGGAAGAGAAGATGTTGTTCTTCTTAAATTTAGCTAAATCTTATACACATGCATTATCAACTTTGAGGAGCAGATTTGGTGGAATAGGGTTCCATGAATGAGATGAGCGAATAACAAACGAATTACCATAAGTCGTGTTGCGCCCATCTGGTTAGCTCTACTGTGTAAGGAAGAGCGTCTGTTGCCATTCCTGTTTACCGTTTACCGGAAAATCTTGACTAGAACATTAATTATTGTTTAATTTTTTTTAGAACAGGGGTATTTCTCTACAAGATATCTATAAGACACTATGTCAGTCAGAGTGAACGTAGAGTTGACACTTTGATCATTTGTAAGACATAATACTCTAATTAGCTCTTTATTCAGATATCCCAACGCGGTAACTGGGGCACCAGTACAAATGTGTTTACATCATGTATTTTATATTTTACTATGTATATATTTGGTCACCAAGGGCATTTTGTTAACAGCTATAGATTAACATTTAATTAACAGCTATAGAATCCTTACTAAATCCTCAAAATAAAAAATAATTGCATCAGATTTTGATCCAGTCCTAAGCTATAAAAAAAATTATTTTATTTTAAAAGTATTTTCCACATTATTATAAATTCAATATTTAATTGCAAATAACTAAATGTATTGTCACATTACATCATATTAAAATCTCATTTATACCAGATATTATCATTAGTTGTATAGTGACGTTTAAAAAAAAATGTAAATAAATAATTGTAAAATTTCTTATCAACAATAAAAAAAAAAAACAAACAAATTAATATTTATCATAAAAATTAAATAAATATTTAATAAACGAATAAATAAATAATTGTTTAATAAATTGATATTAGATCATTTTTTTTTTCGGTGTGATATAATTATTCAGTTAAAGCACATGTGATATAATTTCAAAACTAATTAGTAATTACACATTCAAAACGAATTGTTATCATTTAAATATAAATAAACATTAACTTGGATAAAAAAAAAAACTATAAAAATTTTAAATATACTGTGCAATTTATTCCAAAAATTTCTTAAATAAATAAGGAAACATTCGATATATACTTACAATAAAAATGATAGGTATGTACTTATTTGAAAACAAATGTATGAGTTCTATTATGTATAAAAAATTAGATAATGCATCATAATTAATTTTATATTAAAAAAAAAATAAAAAACGAGTAGTTTCCTTTTAATTTCACTTAAATTATTTATAGAGGGTGGCGAAAAACGACCGATATATGGCTTGAAAGTTTAATAACTTTTTAAATTTATTTATATTTTTTATTTTTATTTCAGAATTTTGTGACGGAAACATCGGGGAATTGGAAATGGAACAGTACACAACAGAACAGCGATTAACAATTGTTGAATTTTATTTTGAAAATCTAATGTTGAATTTAATTTTGAAATTTTAATTTGATAATGAGCGATGAAGCCCATTTCCAATTGAATGGTTTTGTAAACAAGCAAAATTGCAGGATATGGGCTACGGAGAATCCAAGAACAGTTCATCAGCGACAATTACACCCACTTTAGTTGTTTGGTTCCTGTTCCTGTTTCCACTTTAGTTTATCACCCACGCACTGTTTGGTGCGGTGTATTGTCTAAAAGGATCAATTGTTCATATTTCTTTGAAAATGCACATGACGCCTCAGTTACGATTACTGGTGCTGAATATCGAACGATGCTGGATATTTTCTGAGGTCAGCTGTATAAAACCATTCACAGTTGTGGTTCCAACTAAATGGAGCCACAGTCAACACTGCAAGGGACACAATGGCTCTGTTACGGGAGAAGCGATTTCAATTAGCCTCCACGTTCACCGGATTAAACAGCGCCAGACTGTTTTATTTGGGTTATTTGAAAGAAACGGTATACGTAAACAAGCCAGCGACCATACCAGAGCTAAAACAAAACATTCGCAATGAAATTCAAGCAATAACATCGGAAATTTTACGAAAAGTTATGGGAAATGTATTGGAAAGAGCAAGAATGTGCGAAGCGGAAAATGGTCACCACTTATGTCAGTCTTGATTTGACTAAAACGATAGAAACTCAATTAAACTTTGTTCTGACATTCAATTCTTAAGAGAATGAATAACGAGATGAGCTATGTTTCATAAGGCCTTTTGCTCTATTTTGCTTCTTTAAAAATATCTTAAAATTGGATTTTTAGCAGAGTTTATCAAAATTTTTGAAATGGGGTTTGGCCTTGGAATTTTTAAAGTAAGATTAGATTCTAAAAGAATTAATTATAATGATTCCAGTCTTAATTAATTTGTTGTCAGTTCAGATATCACATTTTTTTCAAATATCAAATTCAAATCTAACGATTCTTTGGGGTTTTCCTCATTTTTTCATTTCCTATTTAATTCAATAATATAAGGACTAAATATTTTCGGTTAAGCTTTATTTTAATTATTTAATGTTGCGATGAGTATAGAAACTTCAAAAATTGATTAGTTAACTCTATATATTCGAATATGATTTTATAATTAATCACTTAGTTACAGTTAAATAAACTTAATAATCGGTACTTATGTTCTTATTTCTAATTGAAATTGAAAAAAATTATTCAAAAGGTTCACTTTAAATCACTTAAGATAAGCTTCAATTGATTTTTTTTTCAATCGTTTTATTTGTTATTTAAATAAACCATTTTTTAAATAATTTTTTAGGAAACTGTGTATAAAGCGAAGTAATAGTCAGTTCGAAAGAATTAAATAAAAAGTATGTAGGTCAAGGAAATTATTGTTATATTTGAATTGTTTTAAAAACTTAATAAACTTCATGTCATTTAGAATAATTTAGATTATAATTAGAATTATTGAAATTTAATAAAAACAATTACAAAATATGGTTATACTAAAGTATTAAAATATGAACACTTTCTAACGCATACCCATGTTTTAACATTTCTTAAATTATGATTTATATTATTTTTTTTAGGGAAGTGAATATGAAATGTTTTTTTTAAATATATACAGGGTGTAAAAGATAAAAAGTACTGCAAAATAAAACTAAAAATTCAAAGATTAGAAATATCGCAAAATTTTGAAACTTTTTCATGTAATATTATAGCGTAAATGTGGTTTTTTAAAACATTTTTTTTGTGAAAAACTAAAAGAGCCTTAGCTTAGCTTCCATACACAAAATGTATGTACCCATAAGTATCTATTCACTATGCAGTATATAGTAGTGCACCTAATTAGGAACACCCTGAGTAAAAATTTTATTTTCAAAATGTAGGTTTTAAATTCAATTTTTAAATATATTTTTGATTCTTTTAAGTATTTTTCTTCTACTCCAATTTACTGATCAATTTCTTTTAAGTATTTATTGAAAATGAATTCGATTATTTAAAAAACTAAAAGCTGTTAAAAAAAATAGGTATTAAGTTTTCATAAATATTTGTCAAAATTTTTAAAATCAATTATAATTTCAATGCTGCTAAATTCTATAATTAGCATGTTAATAAAAATTTTTTTTAATGTTTTTCTTTAATATTCTTAAAGTTTGTTTTTTTATTTTTTTATTAAGAATAATTTGGAAATGATCACGATCATTTATTATCAACTCTATTAAAAATGTTTTTTTTTATATTTATTTTAGATATTTTTTGTTTATTAACATGAAAAATCTAATGAGTTCAGCAAACTTTATTTAAGTTAATTAATTTTTTATTAATATTCAACAACCTGGAAAATTTTTATTCTTGGTTACATTTTTAAAATTTGAATATTTATGAAGTATTGTACAGTATGACGTTTTCATTTTTAACTAGTATGTTAATATCTATTATTTTCGATTACATTTACTAAAAATTAAATCAAGATCTTGGTTCTTATATGTGTAACTATATTTTGATTTAATGAAAGTCTCTTTAATCCTTCTCGTATTTCTTAATCTTGTGTAATCGTTTGGATTGAAATTGATTGAACTAAAAAATATCATTAAAAAAATTCTAATCTTACACTACTTTAAACGAGTAACAAGTGTGAAATTTTATATTACACCCCCGCTTATGAATACATATTTAAACCATTTTTTTTTTCTGTTACTTCCAGTATTAGTACTCCATCTATTTTACATTAGAAGAAGCTTTTTTAAAAAAATAAATTTGTCCTATAATTAAATTATTGATGAATCAAAACTTACTGCATTTTTAAGCTCCTCATTTAGCTTAGACCATCATAGATAATATAAGATTTTGTAAAAACCATGTCCTTAATAATAATAACCCTGCTGATAACTTAGCATTATGATGACAATGATGGTCAATGATTAAACTATTATTCAAACCTTGACCCATCAATTATTAAATTGATATATTTGACACAAAGTCTTCTATATTGATCAGAAAATGTAGGGTAAATTATATATTTATTATTTAATATATAATTGCGCAAATTACTGGAAATTTATAAATAAAGAATATATATGTATACGGAAATCCAAAAAAAAATATTAAATTAATAATTCGATGTTCGTCTTATTTGTGAATAAAAATTATGTACCAGAGTTAATTATAAATTAACTGCTTTTCATAAATTAGGGAATAAAGGCAAATTTTTGAATATTAACTAATGAATCATTCAAATTATATTATATTTATATAATTTTGCCTTGGTTGATGACACAATATTGAAAAAATATCAATTAATACACAAAAAAATAAATTTTAAATTGACTAAACTTACTGTCTGTTAGGTCTTGGTTCAAAAAAAACTTCTGAGATTAATATGTTGTAACTATACATAAGTATTTATTTTTTTTAATAAAAACAGGGATTGCACGTGATCTTAACTATAATAAATAAATATATAGAAAAAAAAAAGGCATTTTTTGTTTTCTTTTTTCTTTTACTTTAATATTCACATCTAAAGCTGATTTTTATTTTTATCTTTTTTTTTTTAATCTTTAATTATAATATATATTATATTTAATTAATTATTATTACTAAATTTAAATTTAATTTATTTTAATTTTAATTTTTACCCTACAAGTTTTTTTTTTTTTGTAATTTATTGATTTTCTTAATAACAATAATATTATAATAATAATTAATTGATTACATTTTTTTTTTTAAATATTATGTATTAATATTTTAGATTCTTTTCACATTTTTTTTTAATTTATTTTTTTGTTTTTCCTTTTTTTATTGTTTATTCATTTCATTTTAAATATATATATTTAAATTTTATATTAATTATAGTACCATTTTTTAAGGAAATTTTAAATATATATATATGTATTTTTTTTTAATTTAATCTGCTTTTAAGAAAAAAATGTTTAGTAAGATTTTTTAAGCTCTTCTACTAAATTATTAAATATATTTTAGGTATAATTAAATTTTTGTAAACCTTAAATAGTATTTTTGTATTTTAAAACTGGTTTTTCTTCATATTTATAATTTAGACATTATTTTACAATTTGTTTTTTTTTTTTTTTTATTTTTTTGCGTTCTTATTTTGAATTCCAATTTTATGGTTCATTTAATTAGATTTTTATATTTATTTACTTATTTATTAATTATATAAATAAGTTGCTCATTATTCTAGTTTTTCTAATGAACAACTTTAAGTAGAAATATATAATAGTTAAAATGTTTTAAAAATTTTCAACTTATTTAATCTTTTATTATTTTAAATGCTTGTTTTAATTGTTACAAGACTTACACTGTTCTCTTTTGTTTGTTATTAATTGCAATTCAATTGAACCTATATTTATTTAAATAGTTATTATATTAATTTATTTGGTTTTTTTGGTAGTCAATTTAATTTAATACAGTTTTAATTATTGAAGTTTATTTAAAAATTGGTTTTATTTTGTGTTTTATCCTAAAATCACACTGTAAATTTAGAGTTTTTTTTTTTTATTATTAAGTGCATTATTTGTATTTTAATAAATCATGTTTTGTTTGTTCTATAGTAACATTTATTATAGTTTTTTTTCTTAGGTTTCTGTTTAAAAATCAAAATTATGTTATAAATATTGAAGCCAAAAGATGTAAGATAAATTTAGTTTTAATTTTTAAGTTAAAAAACAGTGGGATTGAAATTGTTAAGTGATGCTGGAGGTGAGATTGAAAATTTTGATTTATGTATTTGATAACCCTCCTTTAACTCTATATTTCCTTTATAATTTGACAATTTTTTCAAAATGATGTAATTAACGTAATGTATGTATAGATTATAATTATGATATTTCACAATCTATTATATTAAATTTATATAATTGAATATATGAATTAGAAAAATTTGGCCAATAATGTTAAAGAGTTTTATCAATTCTCCTCAAATATATATATATGAAAACATTGTTACATGTTAAAATATCCAAATGAATGCAGTAATAGTTATTTCTAACATAGCTTAGAAAAATTCGTTAAATATGAAATAGATATTATTAAATTAATTTGTTGATTTATTGATTGTTGTTAGACAGAAATTGACCTTGAAAACAATTTGAATTTGCTGTGTTACAATTTTATTGCATTCTTTTTTAAATTTAAGTAAAATATGGTCATTATTGAAAATAACGATTTTTGGTAGCCAGAAATTGGTAGAGGATAAAAAGTATAGAAAGAGATTTTTAATATAATTTACTTTATAATTTAAAATAATAAAATAAAAATTAGTAATTAAAGTTATCAAATAGTTAAAGCAAAAATCTTGATCTTAAAAAAATCATGTATTATTTCTCTTTTGTTTTTTTAATAAATTTTATTTTTTATTTTATTTTTATATTAATATTAATAGGTACAATTTCTACGTAGTTTTATTATTTCTTTTTAATTAATAATGAATAGTGTTAAAATTTATTAAAGATTTTTTGTTTTTTTTTTTTTTTCTTTTTAAATTTTTAACATGTTGAAAATTTACTATTTTTTTTTTTAAATTGCATTTATATTTACTATTCTTTTAAAATAAAACAATTAAGAAATTATTTACAAAATAAAAAAATGAGTATGTATTATTATATGTATAAATTAAGGTGATTTGTATTGTGTATATTTTTTAACCATTTTATTTAATTTTTTCAAATTACGATTTGAAAAAAACAATTATGTAGGAAATATTAAAATCGGTTAAATTTCAAGAAAAATTTAAATTATGTAATATGTATTATAAAAAATGCTTTGAAAGCACAATTTAATAAGTAATTATGAAATTTTCCAAATTAAAATATGAAAAAAAAGTCCAAGAAAATTGCGAGCATTTATATGACTTTTTTTCTGTCAACATGTCGGATAGAATAATTTAAATTCATAATTTGTGCTATGAATATTTGAGTTAGAAATGCCTTGCTTACAATACCAGAATATCAACTTATTATGAGGAACACATATTAGTATAGTAACAGGTTGTAATATTTTAAAATTTTAATGATAAAAAGGGTTTTGTTTTAAAAACTAATTATAATCAATTAAAAAATCGAAATTTCAGGGACTTAATACATATTTAATAAATTAGATTTTAAGAATGAATATTTTTCGAAGATTACCAATTTCTTAATGAATTTAATTTTTTTTTTCTATTAATTAAAATCACGGTTTTTTTTATATATGTTGTTTTTTTTTTAATTATTGACTGAACATATTTAAATATTTTTTTTTGTTTTTCATTTATTTAATGTATTAAATTTTTATTATTTCATTCTTTTAATTTTTTTTTTTATTTTGTATTTAATACCAGTTTATACATATATTATACATACACAAAAATATATTTCTTAAACGAAACTATGTTTTTAAAATCATTACTTTCAAAAATTTTAATAAAATAAACTCTAAAATAAATGTAGAGAAAAACTTAATACAAAAAAAAAAAAAAAAATGTCATAATAAAACTTTCAATATTTTTTTTTTACATTTTATTATTTAATTATCAAAAAAAAAATTTTAATTTTATACATAATTATATCAATTTATTTATGTATAAAATAGGACTTTGAATTGAAAACACTAAAAAACAAAATACATATATTTTATAAATTTTTTTTTTAAATAAAAAGGAATCTAAAATTAAATAATAACTATAATATAGTATTTAAAAAATAATAAAAGTTTAATCCTAAATACGGATAGATATTCTAATACTCTTATTTATTTCATTTTAATTTAATTTAAGTGTTTTTTTTTTTTTTAATTATTTACTAACCACGAAAAATGTGATTATTATTATTTTGCCAAAAAGGTTTTAATTTACCAATTTTGTAAATAATTATGTATTTTTGTATCTTAAGGTTTTATTTATATTTATATAATATATAATTTTAATTTATGATATTGATCACTATACATTTTACATCGAAAAAAAAAATTACATTATTGTTTCTTTTTTTTTAACTTTTATTTGTTTTTTTATTTTTTTTTTTTAGAAAACTATAGTTTACATTTTAAAATTAAAAATCACTATAAATTTTGTATTTATTGGGTATATTTTTTTTTTTAATTTAATTTTTTGTTTTTTTTATAATGATATTTGATTAATTATATAATATACTTTTTGTTTCTTTGATTTTTTTTTTAAATTTTTTTTTATAATTTCTGAAAAATATTATGTTTTTTTTTTTTATTTTATAACTAATTTACTTTTTCAAATATAAATTTTTAATATACACATTAAAAGTAAATACAAAAGAAAAAAATTAAATCTAATTTAAAAATAAAACATTTAAAAATTTACAAAATAATAATTAAAAAATACAAAAAAAAAAAAAAAAATAGAAATAAAATTTTATTATTTATTAATTAATATTTTTTTTAACTTATAAACTAATTTCATATGATCTGGTTGTATTTTTTTTTTTATTTTTCTAGTTTTTCTTTTAAATGTTTTTTGTTTTTTTTTTTAGTAATAAAAAATATTGTTCTAAAATATTCTAAATATTAATCGGATAAAAAATATTTAAATTTATTTGTAATTATAATTGCTATTTATCTTAATTTTAATAAATAATTACTAATTAAATATAACTTTTTTTTTTGTTTAATGTCTATTTTAAATATTAAAAATAATTTTTTATTATATAGTTTAATTAATTATAATATTTTCTCGTGTTTTGTTTTTGTTGTTGTTTTTAGATTTTCCTTGTTAAAACAATAAAAACCCTGAAGTAATTTAATTTTTTTATTTGATTTTTTATTATAGTTGGTATCATGTTCTTGTTTATTTGTTCTTAATTTTTAGTTAATTTTTAAATAAAATTTTAAATATTATATGATAACCTCTATCTTATTCACCGAAGACAATTTTTATTTATCACTTTTTTTTAAATTTTTTTTTAGTTTTCATATGTTTTTTTTTGTTTTTAATACTTTTAATAGGAATTCTAAGTTTTATAATGATTAAGTTTCACTTTGTTCAATAATTTTAAGTTTTTCTTAATTTAATTTATAACTTCACTTTTTCACAATTAATTTTATTTAGTTTTTGATTACCAACTTATAATTTAAAAAAAAAAATTCTTTTTGAATTTTAGGTGTATCTTAGGTTTAAATTTGAATTTATTAATTTTATCACTTCATAAATGGGCTTTTATCGTTTAACTGATCTCATTTAGCGGGTCCAGGAGGAAATGGGTTTATCACAGCTACAGCGGCAGCCTGTTGGCTAGCTAAAACAGCAGCTGAAATAAAAACAGCATACGTTATTAAAAAAAAAACTTGCATATTATTATAATAATAATTCATTTACCTCCATATGGTGCTGGATACATTGGATAACCTAATCCAACGTGCGTATGATGGTGCGTATGAACATGTCTTTGTGGTGGTGGACTGCGGCTATCGGTACCACCTGGGCCTCCCAATCCACCTGGTCCACCCATACTGTTTGGTGGTGGGCCACCGGGCATTTGTTTACCGACAGATGGATCACCACTTGATTTTCCTGTATCACCCTTATTCATTGGTGGTGGGCCACCAGGACCACCTAAGCCACCCATAGGACCACCAGGACCGCCTGATGGTTGCATATTAATTGGACCACCACTGTTTCCAACATTTGGTGGCATAAGTCCTGATTGTGGTCCATTAGGTCCGTTAGGACCACCAACATTTCCATTATTTGGTCCACCAACTGATAGATTACCTGCACCACCACCTTGCTGTGGTACATTTGGACTAGAAACATTACTAACTTTAGGATTTGCGCCTATACTAACCGTATTACCACTATTACTAGTCGGACTTTTTATTGCTCTTTCACTTAACTCATGTATTTTATGTGTAGTGTAGTACTGACTTGCAGCATGATGAAGCGCATCTAATGCTTTTGTACCTGGATTTCGGGACAGATCTTCTGGGGCATGAAATCTCGCCATTGGTAAATGATATGGGGGAGCATTATAAGGTCCAGCAGACATTAAAACATTTCGATACATAGGATGATTAGGATCAAAACCAAATGGTCCTGGACTAATATATGAAGGATGCAAAAAATATTGAGAAGTTGGTGGTGGTGGAGGTCCTTGAGTTTCCATTGTTGGTTTTTGACCTTCTTGTTTTATTTTAACATCCTTCTCTTCTTTAATGTCTTTTATTAAATTTGTTGGCTTTTGATTATTTGATAATGGGGATTGTTGTTGATTTGACTTAGTTGATTTTGTCGGGCCACTGTTCTGCGTCTGAATTTGTTGAGGTGATTGAGAAATTTGTTGGGATTGCTGCGAGGAAGGATGATGCATGTTAGAATTGGATTGTGGTGAAGGAGGTTCTTCTTTGATTGTTGTGATTTGTGGATTATTGTTTGGTGGCTGTTGATTCGATCTTCGTTGATCTGGATATATATAATATCTATAAGGAAAAAACAGAAATTTAGAAAAAAATTTAATAGACGGTAAAATACATTTTTTTACCTTCTTAGATCTTCATCTCTTGATAAATGAGATGGAGGAACTGTTTGTTGTGGAACTCCTAATGTCGGATGTCTTTGATACAAACCAGGATAGCCTCCTAAAGATTGAATTGGAGATTCTTTTGGATGCATTCCATGGTTATTTTGATCTTTATTCATGTCTTTCATTTGTTGTTCCTTCTGTTGGTTTACCATTTTGTTTTGCAACATTTGTGAAGACTAAAGTTTATAAAATTATTAGTAATTTCTTATATGTAATTTTAAGAAAATTTTCTTTTTACCTGTCCGGTGATTTTTCCAATATCATGAAGTCCATGTGGACTTGGACTTTCTTTAGTACGATCATCTTTTAATGAAGGTGGTTGGTTTGGAGGACCAGAACTAATTTTGCCATCATCAGAAACAATTGGAACTGGAGCGTAATTTGGATCTACATTATATGGATATCCTGTTGGCATATAACTGAAAAAATACAATAGTTTTCATTAAAGATATGAAACCGTTAATAAATTACAATATGATATAATACGTACTGTAAAGGATAGAAATGTGGAATTGGTTTTCCTGGTGGACCTGGTCCAATTGCAATTGGTTGACTTGGAGGATTATTGATTGAACTTTCCTTAGAATTCGAATCATTACATTGACTATTTGGTGTTTTTGTTATCAAATCTAATGGCGGTTCTTTGTTTTTATTGAATTCAGATGAGAGCGTTGATGCTGTAGAACCTTGGGAAGAAAGTTTTTGAATCCCTTGAGGAACATTTTGATGATCAGACTGTGTTGGAACCATATAAGGTTGTTGCGCATAAAATTGATACATTCCGTAGCTACTTAATGCAGGAATTGGAGGGGGTCCGCCACTATCTTGTGACTTCTTTACCATATCTGGTATTTGTGGTGGTTTCGATTTATCAACTTTATATGAAAAATTAATTTTAGTATTTTAAATTTGTGATAAAGTTTAGGGAAATACCTGTCAAATCATTTTCAGCTGATGGTGAGTCATCTGATATATCACTATATGCCGGACTATGTGCGTCATCCCTAGAAGTTGATGTGTCAAATTCACCAGGTATTGGGGACTTACGATTTTTCTTTTGCTTATTAAAGTTCTGACTTTTGTTAATTGGAATGCCTGAAACAAAATGGTAAAATGTAAATATTGAATAAATTTCAATATTAAAATTTTTATAATTTCTTACCTTGTTGGTTTTGAGATTGACCATATGGATTCGTATCAGAAATGCTGTTTGGATTTAGTGGTCCTAAATTTGATGGTCTTAATGGACTCTGTTGGTTGGTCAAATTACTAGGATTTGTTGGATCTGTTGGTGGAGGTACAAATCTAAGTACACCTGGTTTAACTAAAAGTATTATAAAATTATAAAAAAAAGTGATGGAAATTGTAAGAAATAAATAGAATGAAATATAGAATAAAATACGCACTTGGTTGTTCACGGGTAGATGTAACAAGCCCACTATGAAGATTGGGTGGCGGTTGCTGAAGTAAGGGTGTAGGACCGGGCCCTGTAATTTGTTGATCTGGCATCATTTGACCACTCGATAACAAAGCGCTTTGATTTGGCAACGCGGAAACAGAATTTTGTACTCCCACTAGAAGGGAATGACTTTGTGACGACTGTTGTTGCTGTGGGGGATGAGATTGCGGTTGGTGCAATAATGATTGCTGCTGCTGTTGTTGTTGCTGTTGTTGTTGTTGTTGCTGCTGCTGTTGTTGTTGTTGTTGTTGCTGCTGTTGTTGTTGTTGTTGATGTTGTTGTTGTTGCTGCTGTTGTTGTTGCTGCTGCTGTTGTTGTTGGTGTTGTTGTGCCGAGAGAGCTTGACTTGAAATACCAGCAGTAATACTTCCTCCAGCAATAGGATGTTGTGGAATATTTTGTTGCTGTATATTGGATGAAAGTGGCGTTGAAGGAATTGCGGTTATAAGCGTAGGTACACTGTTTCCAACTGGTAATAAACCAGTTGCACTTAAAGGCGCCACACCTGTAGAAGTTGTACTTACAACTGGTGCAGGACTAGGAATACTAACAGCAGCTATAGTGGTTGGTGCAGCAATTTGTGGTGTTGTCGCCACAGAAGGAGTTGTTGAAGTTAATGTAGTTGTCGAAGAAATAATACTTACAGTAGTAGGTGTAGTTGGTGTTGAAGCAACAATTTCAACCCCATTACTGTTTGCATTTGAAGTATTAATTGGTTGAACCGGTGGTGTACATGGTGGAGCTGGTGAAGGAGACGTCGGTGGTGCTACCCGTATCGGAGATTCGGGTAGTGTTGAAGAATCTTCATCCATTGAACCACCAGAACCATGTGCATGACTTTGGTGATATCGTAAACCATTCGCGTGTTTATATTTTTTATTACAGTCTTGTTCTGGACATTCCAGCAGAACGGGAGAAATCGCACAAGGCGAGGCAGTCTTACACTTTTTATTTGATATCTGAACATTTAATCCAGTTATAGGATTGACTATTATTTGAGTTGATTGACCGTTCGAACTACTATTTTGAGATGTATCATTATTCAGAGCAGCTGATTCGCCGTTAACTGGACTAGGACTTTCATCTTTAGATTTACGTTTTTCTGATCGGGGTGGTAAAAATCCTGTTGGAGATTGGGAAGGTGTATTGCATGTATTAGATGAGCTTGAACTAATTGCAATGCCACTTGCGTTTGCTACTGTTGTGGTCGATAATAAACCATTACCATTACTACTTGCCGTTGTAGTTGTAGCAGTTGTTGTTGTAGTTGCTGTTGTGCTTGCTGTTGTAGTACGCCCACCTCGGCCTTTGGCTCCACCATTTCTTAGCTTGGAATGAACCTGCAAAATATAAAAAATAAATGGCAATAAAATAATAGTTATCAATAGTAAAATAAAATTAAAAAAGAAAAATTTTAAACTTACCGAACTGCGTGTTTCTGTGAAATTACTTAAATCAGGCGCTAAATTTGCACTACGACCTCTCTTCGCTCGTCCTTTTGGTGTACGAGAATCTAACTCTTCAGTAGGTGAATCACAGAATCTAAAAATATAAAAGTATATTTTAAACAAATTCGAGTTTTAAGTTTTCAATGAAAAAATACCTTGGAGGTGCCCAATCATGTCTTGTACAATCCAATAGAGTACCAACATAAGTTTTCCCTCTCCACGTTACATTTACAACAAGTACACCCCCTTCTGTTTCATGCCAAACAATTCCTTCAAGTGTAACTGAAGTACCTGGTTCACAAGGGCCTAAACAGTCAGGCTCAGTGATAGTACCAACAGAGGTACCAATACATACATCTACCATGTCTTTGGGCTCAGTTTTTATTCGCTTTGCTGGAGGACTTTGAGTTTCATCATCACAATTTGTTTTAATTCCGGAGGCTAATGAAGAGTTTGATGTAACAGATATTGTATGATGAACGGTAGCTGAAATATGTCCACTGCCTAAATTTTTCATATTGATAGAATTTTGCTGTTGGCCACTAGCGTTGGCATTATTAGAATTGACGCTCCCGGTGTTACCACTGTTACTAGTATTCGATTGCGATTGTGTATTACTTATGCTTAAATTTTGCATTGGATTTGAATTTTGTTGTTGATGTTGTGTTATACTACCGTTGTTGTTTAAAATATTTGATTTGTTATCTTTTATTGGTGGACCAGGTGCATTTGGTGTATTATTACTCGTTGGTTGAATGTTATTTGTAGTAGAATTACCTGTAGAATTGCTTGAATTATTAAAAATTCCTAAGGAATTACTGTTACTGTTGTTATTTATACCGGTAGAACCTATACTTTGTGAATTCAAATTATTTGGTTGGACTTGACCGGTTAATCGGTTAGATAATGACTGATCTAAATTATTACTAGAATTAGATCGATTACGAACGCAATTTACGCTCGCACAACTGGTTTGAATATTTGAAGAACTACCACCATTAATTTCATGCGTGCAGTTACAAGCTACTGATGTGCTACTACCTGTCACAACTTGAGGAGTTCGATCATTATTTGTTGAATTTGAGAGACTGCTAGTACCCGAAGAGTTACTACTATTACTATTACTACTGTTACTATTATTGCTATTATGCTCTGATTTATCTCTGGAATGTGGTTGTTTTTCACGAGCTTTATCACGTCTATGACCACTACTGCCACGTTTATTTGTGGTTGGTGCATTTGATGATTGTACTGAAGACAATTGTGGTTGTACAACAGGACTTGATTGATTAATTTGATTATTGTGTTTATTTTTACCACTATTAGTGGAATTTGTATTTCCTCCAGCAGAAGAGTTTATATTTTGTAAAAGAGAATTCTGTTGTCCAGATGATGAATTATTTTCAACTTCTAATCCTGCGGACGTACCATTTTGCTCAGCTTTAACAATTTCATGTTTAGCCTCAGAAGTCTTTGTACCTGGTTTAGTTCTTTTAATTTTCATTTTGAGGCCTTTATCTAATGTTGCTTGATGATCAATTGACATTTTTGTAGCTGATTTACCAGCTCCTTGACCACCACTGGGTTGTGATGACATGCTGCTATTACCAGCTATAAATAAAAAAATGTATTAAAATATATACTAGTCAAAAGCAATTAAAAAATTAACTTACTACTATTACTAGCTGATTGTATTCCGATTGGATATATTCCACTAGAATTTGTTGATATATTAGAATTTATTAAAGATGAATTGATTTGCCCTGTATTGAGTGAAGATAGTGATCCTAAACTGATGTTATTAGATCCAGAAAATAATGATTGTTTATTATCTTGATTTAGAGAAACACTAGTTAAACCACCCTTTATACCAGGTAGACTCGTTTGAAAACGTCCAACAGTTGAAGTATCAATTGAAGACGTTTTATTATTTAGTTGGGCTACTAATGAAGGTTGTTGCAATTTTAAATTTTGATGAATATTTTGATTAAGAGTTGAATTCAATTTTTGATGTTGAGCGTGCTTCGTATGATTATTATTACCAGATTTAGAACTTGCTGATAAAATCGAAGGGGATAAAATTGATGACGAAGAATTTGTATACCCAGATGATGCTGGCCCAGAAAGAGATTTCTGCAAAATCCCACCTTGAACAAATAAATTTGATTTACTTGCGGAGCCTGCCGTTTGACTTGGTTTGATAGGAGATGAATTTGACGATGATGATGATGTTGATGATGACGCTGATGATAAAGAGTTAGATGAACTACTACGCGATGATAATGAAGTTGACGAAGAAAATGAACAAATTGCCCCAGATTGTATTTGGTCATTCGAATTTATAATGCTTTCTGATTGAATATGCGCGCCACTACTTATATTGTTTCCGCCTGATTTATTTGTATTTGCAATTACTAAATTTGAAATAGATGAATTTTTGCTTGAAATTTGGTGAATATTAGTATCAGGTGGAACTTGTTGAACAGCAGATGTTGTTGTTGATGCTGATTTTTCAATATCAGCGTCTAAATCAATAATAAGGTCGCCTATCCCACCTACGTCCCACTCGTTATCGTCGTATTCAAAGTTTGTATCCTTTGATTCACTAGACGTTGACGAAGTGGATGACGGTGTTGCTGTCGTACTAGATGTATTTGTATTTGATGACGTTGATGATTGAGGTGTTGAGGATCCAGATGAAGATGACGATATTAATTTTGTATTAATATCTTTTGTTGTCAGGATATGTGCAGGCTTGTGTAAAATTGCCGATGCTAATTGTGCTTTAACGTGCTGTTGTTGTAAACTATAACTTATTTTTGAATTATTATTAAATGAACCACTACCACTCGATTTATTTTTGCTTTCCGTTACTACGTTGTTAACGGCCACCTAAAATTTATTCAATTTTTTAATTTAAAAATTAAAATTTATATTTTATATTGTCATTTTCTTACCTTATTCGGGTGGTGGCTATTATTTGCCTCACTACGTCTCATTGACTCCATGCAGATGAGAAAATAAGGGCAGCCGCTAATTGCGGGCCCAAAAACCTCAGCTTGTCTTCGCCTTGTTTAGATGTTAAAATGGTATTATTAATCTGATGAAAATTTACGATCGAACAAGATGAGGAATTAAATAATTTATTAAATAACGAACTCTTAATTGGAAAATTTTTGATATATTTTTTAATTGATGAATGTACTGAAATAACTGATACTTGTGTCTTTTTCAATTGAAATGCACGGCGGGAGACGCAGGGCCCCGGCCCTCGGGCCAAAACGTTCATGGTAAATCTAAAAATGAAAATTTATTGATTTTTTATTTTGCTTGTAAAACACAAAAAAAAAATTGTAAATATATTTATTACATTTATTTGATTTATAAATTTTTGTAATTGAAAATGTATAATATTTATTTTTTATGTCTTTTAAAATTATTTTTTACCTGTTTCAGAAGTAAAAAATATTGTGCATTAATTTTGCGTGTATGATAAACAAAAATAATATTTTTAATGGAATGTTGTAAAAAGTTTTTTTAATAAATATTAAATAGATAATTTCTATTATATTTCCTTTTTATTTTAAATTTTATTTATTATTATACATATAAAAATCATTACAAATTATATTTTTACGTGAAAGTATTACAAATTAAATTTGTTGATGCCAAACCGGCTGAAATAAACAACTAAATGTCAAATTTATATTTTATTTTTTTGATGTGTGTAAGTGTGAGTTAGCGACAATTTACTTCAAAAAATTTTTATACTATGTATCTAAGTATAGTTGAGCAACATTTTTTACAGTAAAAGAATACAAAATATAACATACATAACATTATCTATATAAATTTTTGGAATAATTTTATAATTTTATTTAAAAAAATATGCAAATTAAAATTGCTTATATAAAAATAAGGAAATTTAAAATTTTAATTAGGAATTAATATTTTTTATCTCTAAATGGAATGTTCTGCAACATTCAAAATAATGTTGAAATAAAATGTTGCTGTATTCTATTACAAAATAAACAAATACATATTAGCGCCAAACCAATATAAAATGAAGACAAACATTTGGTAGTTTTTTGTACTAAAAAAATGAAAAATTTATAATTTTATCATATTTGTATTATATTTTATTTAAATTTTCAACTAATGGATAATAATGCTTCATTAGACATGAGGCATTTCAAAATTTTACATATGATTTGAAAAAAGAATAAAATTTTTTATTTATATAAAATGGTTTCAATAGTTTTTTAGGCACTGCCCAGTTTGAAAAAAGCCAATATGCATTTTCTTAGGAGAAAATATTTTGTAAATGCTTTGTAAATGTAATTTAAGAAATAATTCTTGGGTAAAATAATAATAGATAATTACATATGTTAAATCATTTGCAGGTTATTATATGCACTTTAAAAATATATGAAATTATTAAAAGTTGTAAATTTTATATGGAATTTAATTTTAATATTTTATTTTAATAAATTTCATTTTGTTAAAATGAAGTTACCAAAAAAACGTGTTTGTAAATATGCATATATATTTAAGATATTTTTTTTTTCTTTTTTAAAAATAAACGGACAAAAAGTAAATATGTATATACTACATACATATGTAAATATTTACCTAAAATATGAAATTATTTACCTATGTATGTTGTATTAATAAAACTCGAAAATTGAGGAACATTTTCAATTCCTTAATTATACAATATGTAAATAAATTTTTGTGAGTATGTAGTACTGTATGTATGCATTAAAAAAATATAAGATTTCCACAGGTACCTAAGTATTGTTTAATTGTATTTCATTCAATCCCATTCAGCTGGGAATTGGGATTAAAAAATGAATATTAATATATGGTTTAAATTGTGCTGTGCTGTGCCTGTTGATTGCAACTTTGAGAAATATATTTATATGATTTTTAATCACCTTATGGTTTCGGCATTATTTCACAATTTCGCAGAAGGGTAAATAGAGGGAAAGGAGGACGGTCTCTATTTACTTAAATTAGATATTTATGCGTATTAAAGTAAGGATTATTTTTGAAATTGTTTTAATAGCTTTTCATTCATTAAACGATTGATAATAAGGTAGAACTACTATAATAATGAAAGTGCGGCTATGCAAACCAATTGTTTTGTATAATTTTTGGGATCTTTTATTTCTAACTGACAACAACCTTAGTAAAACATGGTAAAACTTTATCCCATATAAAAAATCAAAATACAAAAGGATTTCAAAAGATACAATTTAATATCTTTCAATATAGAATATAATGAAATATGCTTGCCTACACAAATGTATACTTAATTTCCACAATTTGAAAAATTTATTCAATTTAATTATAAATAATTTAAATAAATACCATATTTACACCTCTACATGTCATCAAAAAAAGTTTTTGTTATGTATTTATATCAATTTGTATGTTTGCACATCTGTACATTAATTTAATTTCTTTATTCATTCATTCCTTTATGATTATGTATAAAATAATATAATAGCTTTAATATAATCTTTACTAAAATTCAAACAATACTAAAGCAAGAATAAATAATAAAGTGTGAGATAAAAATCAGTGAATGAAGAAATGAAAAAATCAAATCAAATCAAAAAAAATAATAAAAGGTGAAGTTAAGATATTTTTTATCTTTCATCTTGACTGCTATACCCATTGATTTATCTTTAAGTAACAAACTAACTGTATAAGATACAATATTCAAGTTAAAGATATTTAAAATATGAAGATAAATTATAAATTAGAAATTAGAGTAGTTACACATACTTAGAATAAGTAGATATTTATTTTTTTTTTTATTTTTATTTTATTTATTTTATAAATATTTACTATAGGTAAATTCTAAATTTTTAGTAATCAGGTGCAAAAGATGAGAAGTACAATTCATTGAAACTTTTTCTTAAAATTTTCCATCTTTTATTTTTATTATAATTCTAAAACCGATGAAGTATTTTTATATTTATAAAAAATAACAAATAAAATCTAATTAATCAATGAGTAACTTATTAGTTCTCCATAATTTTCAAATTAATTTGCGCCTAAAAGTATCCCAAAGTTAAAGTATTCATTTTCAAACTTAAGAAATTGAATTCAATAAAATAAAAGCTATTAATTAGTGAAAGACAGAGTATTAAAAAGTTGTCTAATACTATAAAATATTTAATTTTTGTAATCAAATTGTTAAAATAAAAAATGACAATAATATGACTACATATATATATTTTTCAGTTGTATGATACTAAAATTATATTTAATCAGTACCCCAACCTCATTTAATAGATATTGGCAATCCGACAATTTATAGGCGCAAAAAATGTATAATATTAAAAATACAATTTAATCAAAGTTCAGAATTATCAAACGTTTAGAATTATTTTATCAAATTGTCGAACTTGATGCACCTATAAAGAAATACAACATTGCCAATCCGATTTTTAAAAATATTTGCAGATTTAATTTTATTAAAAAGTCTGCCGGACTGCTGAAATTATTTGATCCTTTTGAGTTATAACAAATATTTGGAGCACAAAGGTAAAATTTTAAATTGGGTTTAAAAATTGGGTTATTATGATACTTAAGATACTATACACAATCAAAATACTTTAATGTGTTATTAAAATTTGGTGTAGTCCTGCGCAGCCCCCTTTGATTTTATTGTAAGTGTTTCAAGGAAGAGTAAATAATACGAGTTTCAGATTCTTTGGATAATTTTTTTAGGCCAAATATAATGCCGCAATTAGAATTGATTTAAATGATGTATTCCGTACATATTGATTTGTATTTATTTTTAACTTTAAATTAAAACTTTGTTTTTGTACGTTTCCCACAATAGGTTAAGAGTTTTGCTTTTCTGTAATAAACTATATTTTATAAGTTCACTGACATTGAAACATGTAAGCTTGTAGGAAGATATTTAGATAAAAAAATAAACAGTTTTATAAACCATTTATAACATAAAGTATATATGTAGATATATATATACATTAAAGCTTTTTTACATTTAGATATAAATAAAAAAACAACTAACACACAAATTTTAAAAAAAAAGATACCTACTACAAAAAAAAGGTGAAATTTTAGAAAATTCTTTAAATACAAAATATATATACTAGAATAGATACTAGTGTACATATATATGATATATTGTATATATATCCAGTAAAATAAAATAAAGAGGAAGGTATAGGTATGATTCTGTAAAATACGCTAATAACATAAAAATTGAAAAAAAACCACGCGATTTATATCTTTATTATAAGATAAAAATACTTAAGTTTACTCGTATCATCATAAAATATCTGTTTAAAATATATCTACAGATTTTTTAAATTTAAAACTTTAAAAATCTTTCTAAGCTTTCCAATAAAAAAATAAAAGTAAATAACAACAACAATAATAATAAAAATAAAAAAAAATAAAATTTTCTCAGGCTTTTTGTGAAATGATGTGTTGATTTGCGAAAATAATAAAAAAAATAAATTGAATGAATGAATAGTAGTATATATGTATATATATACATTATATATGTGTATATTATTTATACATAATCATATAATACTATAAGTAGTATATTTGATTACTGAATAAATGATAGTTTTATTTATGTTGAAAAAGTTATTTTGATTATTTTTAGAGAATTAAAATAAATATTAAATGAATTTAAATGTTTGAGTGTTATTTTAAGATTAAAAATTATAAGAAGCATTGTATAATAATATCTTTTGTATATTTATTTTAATTTCTTTTTAGTTAAAAAAATAGAAAAAATATGATTAAAATTTATATACAGGGTGTTTAATACATAATTAGATAATGTATGCATTCCTTTTAGCAAAACGCGTAGCTGAAGAGTAGCTAGCAGTGGATGTTTCAGAAGGAGATAGAAAATATGTCATAAAGTTAAAATAATCATACATATATTTGAATTTGACATTTTAAAACTATCTGTCATTTGAGAAGTTAATTATTTTTAATATATTTAGATATTGAAAATTAAGTGAAAAAATTGAGGTTTATTGCTAATATAATACAAATAATATTTTTTAAAATGGAAGAAGTAAGTCTTTAATGGTTATCTAATTAAAAAATATGATTTAACATAACCTCTTCAAATGAAAATTCATCTATTTTGAAAAATTTTAATTAATGCCATCTGCCGGAAATGATTTTATTATTTACTCTTTCTAAAAGGCTGATGTAGTTGGAGTACTACTGTGAGTAGTAAGGAGTAGTTTACTCCTGATAAAGAGTATGTGTTTTTTTAACGACATTTAAGCGAAGAATCTTCCAGTTTCTATAAGATACGTCTGTATCATCACTTGATTCCAGTTTGTATTTTATTTGAGTTGGACATGCGACATTTATTCAAATGAAATATTGTACCTGAAGTCTACTGTAACCTAGTCATATTTTTTTTTATCATTTTAAAACAAGAAACTTCGAAAGTAATAAAATTTACAAATTTGTAAAGACCAAATTTTAGGAAGCTCACCTAATTGCGAAACAAATTGTATATAATTGTAACTATAACAGGTAATTTAATTTTCAAATCCTTATAATCTAAAATCTTTTAAAATCTTAAACCAATTGTAGTATTTTTCAATACTTAACTGTCTGAATATTCCCGAAAACGAATACAAATATACTTAATAAAAATTCAGAAAGGTATATTGAAAATATGGTGATTAAGGGTTTCATATAATAAAAAATCCTTCAATCTAAAGATATTTTAAAAATAATCTCACTTTGTTTATATACAAAGAGTCCACCAAAACGCAAACAGGTATTAATCTAGTTTAAAATACAAAATAATATTGATTAAAATAAATGAAAAAAAAAAAAATAGATTTTAGTTCTGCCATTGCCTCAGTTTTACTATACACTTGCTACCTGATGAACCTATTATGCCAAAATTATATATAAATCTACATATATAACATAAATCCATATAAAAACGACATAAAAGTAAGAAGAGAAGGAAAAAATCGATTTTTAAAATTTTTTTTTTTTTTTGCGGATCGTCAAATCCATTTTATAATGTTTATATATAATATATATATAAGTTACAGGCTATGAAAGTCAATTGAAACAGAAAAAGAGAAGGAATGAAGCTTAAGAATAAAAATAAAAATTAAACAAATAAAATACAAAATATACTTATGGAATAAAGATTCAATATTGTAAATTGAACTGAGTACCGAACCGACAGCAACTTGAATTTAAGTACAAAAAAAAGGAAAAAATTACTAAATGGATACGATAAAGAAAACTAAACAAAATGAGTTCTGATCTCTTATATTATGTATTATACCTATTCTCGTTTTTTGCATTTTTGCCTGGCCTTGTTAATTTGATGCTATTAGTACAAAAAGGTGCTTAAAGCAATTGTTAGTTTAGTTTTAGTCGTTTTTTCATTTTCTGGCATTTAATTCTAGAAATTAAATCTAATTTTCATTTTTATTTTTCTTTTAATGTTTTGTCGGCAGTAATTTAGATTTTTTAATTTTAAATATTAAAAAAAAAAAAAATAAATAGGTATAAAATTTAAATTGGAAAAACTGATCATTTTAAAAAGAATTTCGTAATAAATAATTAATTAGTATATATAAAGATAAATTATATTATGAGAATATTTAATTTTATAGAATAGGGAATAGATAAATACAAATTGTTAAATGTTGGGAGTGTATTTTTAATTAAAATTTTACATTGAAAATATGATAATGTAAAGAGTTTAATTGGTTTATGTTTGGAGAGGAAATACCGTTAACTGACTTAAATTTGTTGGAAGCTAAGGAATTTAAAATTATATAATTTTTCTTTGAAGAATTTCGAATTTAATTGTGATATTATTGTGATCAACTAATTATATATAAGTAATGGACGTCTTTGGGGTCAAAATTTTATGTTGACTTATAGATTACATCAAAGTTCTAACTATACGTGTTTAAAATGGTTAGGAAGTAAAAAGATGTATTAATTAAAGTATGTATTGTTTAATCTTCTATAGTTTAGATACTTTTAAATTTTAAATACTATCCCTTTAATAAATCCCGCATTTTCCTCATTTAATGTTTATTTTTTATACCCGTATGACTATATAGTCAAAGGGTATAATAAATTTGCCATTACGTTTGTGACGCAGAGAAGGAGGGGAGGTAGATATAGACTCAAGTGTATGGATCGGATCAGAATCGAAAAAAAAATCGATTTAGCTATGTATGTCCGTCCGTCCGTCCGTCCGTCTGTCCATCCGTCCGTCTGTCCGTCCGTCCGTCCGTCCGTCCGCACGATAACTCAAAAACTAAAGGAGCTAGGATCTTGAAATTTTCGCAAATTCGTTTTTTTGCAATAGCCGTCATCGCTATTTAAATCCAGCCATTTTGGTTCATGGGTTCGGGTGGCTGCCATACAACTTCTTTTTTTATATGAGTATTTCTCAGTACCTATTACAGCTACGTGTCTGAAATTTTGGCAAAAGTAGTTTAGTTTTATGGCCAAAGTTTCTGCAAAATTTGGTTGGTCTGTTGCAGTGAGTTCGAGTAGCTGCCATACAACTCCTTCTTTTATATGAGCATTACTTGATCCCTATTAAAGCTGGGTGTCTGAAATTTTGCCAAAAATAGTTTAGTGTGATGGTCAAAGTTACTGCAAAATTTGGTTGGTCTACTTCAAAGGGTTCGAGTAGCTGCCATACAACTTCTTATTTTATATGAGCATTACTCTACACCTATTGAAGTTGAGTGTCTGAAATTTTGCCAAAAATACTTTAGTGTAATGGCCAAAGTTACTGCAAAATTTGGTTGGTCTACTGCAGAGGGTTCGAGTAGCTGCCATACAACTCTTTCTTTTATATGAGCATTATATTTCACCTATTAAAGCTGGTAAGTTTGAAATTTTGCCAGAAGTAATTAATGTTTACAATAATAATGATATAATGTTTATATAACGGTCATACGGGTATCCCAGAGTTGACACAGTCTACTCTACTACACTCTTCCTCGTTTTATTCTAACCTTAATTAAGTTAATAATAGGTGTATTAAGTCAGATATTTCGAATGTATACCATTTACTGCAGGATTTCTAAATTTCTATTCCAAAAATATGGTTTCTGGTAAACATTTTTGATAAAATAATTTTATATTAATTTAATAAACTTTAGCAGAATTTAGCATAATATAACTCCATTAACCGCCCATAAATTATTCAGTCAATCATTTAACAAGTCATGGCTTTAAAAAAAATCATGGCAATGGAAATAAATGTAAAGTTAACTGCATTGTATGTACATGTTGTATTAAAATATGGTTGTTTTTATTAAAATGTTTCGGAGATTGAATTTAATTTTACAATTTGAAAATACTTTAAAAATTTAAACAGTATACTATAAGTTCCAGTTGATTTGTTTCACTTTTCATATATGTACACGTATATATCAGAAACCAGGATATTATAAAGTCCCTGACTTTTTATTTTGTTTACCTTGATTGATTTAAAAGAATGGCAGAGGAAGAGTATATAATATAAAAAGAAACTATAAAAAAATCAATATGTTACCCCGTGTGACATAATTTCCATCTACATTTTTAATATTCATAAGAGATTGTCACAGAATCAACAGAGATGTACAAAAAAAAAATGTTTTTTTTTAAAACAACAAAAAAATTCCAAAAGTAGCAAAACAATTTTCAACTTTCAACAAATTATTTTTGAAGTGAAAAGCAAAAAAAAACAAAATGAAAGAATCTAATTTTTCCTAGATTTTTATGTTATATTTTAAGGAAAAAAGGGAAAATTTATCATGTACGTAAATATCGTATATCTTTGTTAGTTTAACTTTGGCACAATTTCCCCCTTTATTATTTTCTTAAAAAAGTTTTATATTTTCTTTCAGATGAATAAATTAATTTTTTGTGAAGAGGATTCGAAAATTTTTGTATCTGAAGATATAAAAAAGATATGAGTTCTTATACATATATTTTTTGGTTTTAAATTGTGGGATTTTTTTTTTAAATGAATATTAATTTGTATATGAAAATTTTTTTTAAGATAATTTTGATGTTAACTCTAAATTTAAAATAATTTTGATTTATATTTAAAGTAAAATAAAGAATTTTTAAAAGATTTATTGAATAAAAGAAGGATTGTGTCTATACTGAAATTTTTTGTAATATTATTTCTAAAATAGAATTTTTTCATTAAGTATTAGGTAGGGCTTGTTTTTATAGTCAAATTTATTTGAAAGATATTTTGAATGAATAAAATTTATAAAGTTTAGGGAATTAATATTTAAAATTTCATTTTATATACTTATGATCTAAAATGAAAGTTCGAATTGTATTTAAGAATATTTTAAAGTATATAATAATAATAATATATTCCTATGATAAATTGTTTACTGAAGGCATTTTGCTAATTGATTATTATTATTTTTAAATTATTAAGTCCAGTAATGACTGTGCCACCCAGTGGTTAGAGTGTCAATTCTTCATTCGAAAGACCCCAGTTTGATTCCCGGTAAAAGTGAAAAAAAACTTTTATTTGATTTTCGAAATCAACTCAGCCACCATTCGCCATTGGGTTCAAATTAATGTCATAACCTAATAATTAATAATAATATATCTTAAGTGAATACATTAGTATATATACATTAATATTAAAATATAAATAAAATCGTAATATAAACAAATAATTTAATTTAATAATATAACTCACAGATATAAAAATATTTATAATCCAATATAAAATTATTACAATATAAAACAAATAGAATTGTATCTATTGAGCCTAGAATTAAAGTTTAGGATTATTTAATGTTTAAATTGTATGTGGAATTCATTAGGATTAATTCTTATATTAAGAAATAATATATGTCCCCCTATTTCAACATGTACCTATGGTATAGACAAGATAAGATTATTAGCCTAACAGTTGATCAGTTACTAATTTGCATTAATAATACATACTTTAGTATTTTAATAATTGTATTGATACAAATTGAATAATACATACTTAAGTACTTTATTAATTGTATTGATATTTAATATGTTTTACTAATTCTGGACACACTATAATTATTATAAGTTATAACTAATGATTAAAACTATAACAATAATAGTTACATAGGTTTAGATTAATCTTAAAATCGTTTAGATCCAATTATTATTTAAACCTCTTATGCACTCAAGGTGCAGTAAAAGACTTAAATAAATAGGAAGTTGCAAATATTACAAAATATCAAGATGTTCGATATTTTATATATATATGCAGTCTGTTAAAAATTAAAATATTAATGCATATAAAAAATAATGTAATTGGATGTTGAATTTTACAATTTTTAAAACACGTTTAAAGTACCACAGTTCGGTTATTTTAACATTAAAATATTATAAAAATCACGTTTTCATAATTCTTATTCATATTTGTATATAGGTTTGTATCTGCATATATGTATATATAAAAAGGTAAAATAAAAGTATCTAAACATATATATATAAATTTATGAATATATATATCTAGATCAAACTTTTACTTTACCTTCAGAATATATTTCTTAATTTCATTGAATTTAATTTTATATTCAAAGAAAAGGCAAGGGATGGGATCCAGAGCAAAAAAAAACAACAAAATTCGTATTTCACCCCTTCAAGAAAATAAATACAAAAAAAAAAACAAAAGGGGGAAAACCCAAAAATAATTCTGACAAATGACTTCAGGATATTAGAAGATGGATTGGAAAAGAAAAAAAATTAACAAGAGATGGATGTATACATACGAATAAGTGAAATAACAAACACTTATCCTTCATATTTAATTCAAACATATATATATATATATAGAAAATATACAAACAAACGGAAATTGTATTTAATTTCTTAGGTTATATACTTGAATTTGATCTTTTTAAAAGAAATAAGAATTATAAAATAAAGAATAGGGGTCGAATTCTTTACTTTTAACTTTTATATGAACATATTTTTAAATTAAAAAATCAAAATATAGCTCAGCTTATTGGGGTGTTTAATAAAAATTACCCTACACACATACACATACATTATTACAAAATATATATATTATTCAATTAAAATAGTTTCAAAAAACATTTGAAGAATAGGACAAAATTTGAAAGAAATTTAAATAATATAAAAGAATTATTGTATAATCTTATAAAGTATCTTCAGAATGAATTTTTTGAAGAACATTTGAATTTTTTTTTACATTTGATTCAAAATAAAATGTAAGACACAAAAAAACCAATTAATGGAATTTCAAGTTAGATAATTAGTTTATCAAATTTGAAAGTATTTTTTAGTGTCCTTTGTAAAAGGACAGGAGTGTGAGCAGCACCAGCACCACAATTAATATAATTGCTTTATAATAATTTTACTTTTAAAATGTTATGTTATTTTCAAATTAACAAAGGGGATTACCCCAAAATATAATTTTTAAAAATTGTTTGTATTTCTGCGCAGGCGATGCCTTTTATAGATACTCAAGGTGTATACTATAGTAATTTGTATAATTAAAATTGTATAGTAAGTAAATTTTAAGGTGTTTTTTCCTATAAGATGACTGATGTTAAATTGTAATGAAATCGAATTTATTTCAAAAGATATTAAAAAATTGTTTTATTTTACATAAGTATGTTTATAATGGACTAATTATCTTGTAAAGCAGGTTATTTTTATATTTAAAATACAGGGTTGTTTGTATTTTTTATTAATATAAAATTCGGCGAAACGACAAAAGTCCCCGAGTTCGAGAAAAGTTTTCTAGCGACTTATGAACCAAAAAATAAGTCAAAAATCCCCAAGGAATTATGACCCAGATGAGTGAGATAAAAGTGCTACAAAAAGTGAGTCATAACTCTCGATTATATTTTCAAACATGGGATTCTGTGTTAAACTGAATTTTAAAAAAATTTATATACGTATATGTGTATGGAAGATTCTACATTACGAAGGATATTAAAGCTGTATATATACACAACTAAAGTTGTCCCAGAGTATTTACGAAATCGTTTATGCAAAATTTTTAATTAAAAGTGTGTTTTAAGTTGACTACAAAATGTTGATTTGGGAAAAAGGGGAAATTCCCGGTTTTCAATAATACTGAAAATGTTTTAAATACTCTTTAAATACTTCACTAATTACAATGGCAGTACGCACCTCAATTACACGGTTTCTCTACTTGACCGATAGATGACACTAGGGAAAAAATTAAGAAGCGACATCTTGTAGATAGATTACAGTAGACCAATCATTTACTTAATTGAAAAAAGGAAAAAATGATTCGAAACACAAGGCAGAGCCTCGGATAAGAAAAAAGCAGATGGAGATGCCTAGTAGATATCCTATGCTCCCAAGAGAAGTAATAAGGACAAAAAAAAAAAAAAAAAAAAAAAAAAAAAAAAAATGCTATAAGTCCTAGGTGGGCCTGTTGACACACTCATTGTAGGTTAAAATTCTTTAGAGACATATGGCTTATGTTTGGACCATGAGTGTCACAGGGACTTTTGACTCTGACTTAAAACTCTGAATATCGATTTCTTTTATTTTAAATTTACTTTCCATTTACGAACATCAAACCTAAGACAAAATTCTACATTCTTTAATACTGTATATTGCAATTAATTCATGCAGTCTTAGAATTCTTTACTTATACTCATAATTAATGTTAAATTATACAAAAATTGATATCTTCAGATTGCTTTTTAATAATACATATATTATAGTTAAAGAATTTCATATAATATTGATTCTTTATTTAAGTAATTAAAATTGAACAATATTTTCTAAAACTATTCTAGTGTTAAATATTTATTAATTAAGGTAAGAAAAAAAAAACAGGTTATAAAGATCTTCAGTTAACTGGTAGCTGGTATGGTGGTCCATAAAAAAAAATAATACATATTTTTTTGATCTTTATATTTAGTTTCAATAATTTAAGATATTTTATTTCATATTCAAGTTTAAATTATAGTATTATATATATATATATATATATATATATATATATATATATATTATATTTTTGTTCAAAATGAGAATGAAAAATATAAATTAAAAAAAAGTGGAATCAGAAGCAAGAGGAAAACAAGAAGCGTTCATATAAAGATGGTTCAAATCTGTTTCCTTTTTAAATTATTTTGTTTTTAAATATTTTTTTAAGCACTTTTACAATAAAATTTGGAAAAAATTTGCCTACAAAGTTTAAATCCGTCCGCCCGTTCGTCCATCAATTCGTGTGTTTACTAACCTTTTACACAGCGTTTGAAACATGTAGGTAATGAAAAAAAAATTAATTTTATGTAAGGACTATTTTCCCTAGCCCCTAGTTACCGGAATACAGCCTAGCAAAGTCCGAAAACGCCTTATATTTAAATTGTTATTACAAAAGTTCCATAAGTAATATTTTCAATTTGGAAACGCTAAACGATTTCAGTTTTTAAATGTATGTAAAACAAATGTATAGGGTTGCCATACGGTACTTTAATTAACTGTTATGGGAAACTAATTTTTTTCAAAATTCTTGATCGTTTATACCTTTTAAACACTCTAAGTTAAGAATTCGAAATTTAGAACGAACTTAAATCTTAAATAAAAAGTATAGCACCTCTCTTTAGGAATTATAAGGCGTCAAAAATTTAAAATTTCCAATTTTTAAATATCTGTAATTTGAAAACCTGTCAAAGTTTTTTTTGAAGTAATGTATATTCAAAAAATTAAAGCTCCAATATTACGTTTTAACTTGTGTTCCCATTTTTTCTTAATTATCAAAGGTTTCCTCAAAAATTGAAGAAAGTGTTTGTTAATTTTAGATCATACGTATATGTATAGATCATATACTCAAAACTTATTATAAAAAATTGTTTAATTTTGAAAATGTACTTTTTTAAAAAACTTTAACTTTTTTAATTACTTATTTTTTGACTATAGGTATACAGGTAACTGCTGACTGCAGTTGCCTGCTCATAACCGTGTACCGCATAAGTATAATAAAAACTAAAAAAAAAAAAAATAATATCGTATTCGTTTTTATTTTTCTGTAATTTCTTTCATGTCATAAGCACGTAAAAAACCAAAATAAAAAAAAAAAAAACTCTTAACACAGAAGAAAAGAATTCAACGATAACAACTATGGTATAAAATAAAAATGTAATGTGCATTCAAAACCAAAGCTTTGCAAAAAAAAAAAAAACAGGGTTCGAACAAAGAAAGTAAAAAAAAAGGAATAAAATAAAACAAAAACCAAGTATAAAATATTACTAAAGCCACAAAAGAATTTTTACAGAGAGTACAAAAAAAATAAGAATAAAATTAAAAAATGCAAAAAAACAAAAACAAACCAATGAAATTCCTGACATCACATTAAGACGGCTGTATACAGAAGTTGCAAAAGGTACACTATATACAATAAAACAACAATAATAATAATAATAGCAAATAAAAGAACATCAGTGAAATAAAGCCTGAAACACACCAGAATACCGTGCCAAGTCAATTTGAAAATATACAAAAAAAAAAAAATAAATACAAAAAAATGTTGACAGTAGTAAGAAAAAATAAGTTGAGTATTTTTTACACACGATATATTATTCACAAAAAAAATCTACCGGAATGTCATGCTATAAAATACCATACTAAAACTAAACTAAACTTTTTTTTAAAAAAAAAAACAAAAGTAAAAAGTGGTAACTAGTGGTTAAAAAAAAAAAAAAAAAAATCACGTACCATAATGAAACGTGTATGCATTATATATGCACCATACGACGGAACTTTAAAAAAAAATATAAGAAAATCGCTGTAAGAAATGTTTGCGAAAGAAAAAATTATTTTATTCGAAATGAATATTATGTTGTGATTAAATATAGGTATGTGAGTATGAATCGTTTGAGTATATATGAATCCTTGAAATCATCATTGAATTTAGATAAGAAATAGGGGACTTTATAATATTTAAAATATGCCAAAGAAACAAAAATATCAAATTCAATGGTGTTATTTTGTATGTCCTTTAATGTGTTAATTTCAAAAAGTTAATCTAATCTATTATTTCTGTATTCATATTTAAGTTAATTTATTGAATAATGTAATAAAATGCATTATAAATTCATTTTAATTTATTATTTTTACACAATTTAATTGCTTAGAGGGTATAACAATAGAAATACAATCTCATAAGAGACGTTTCTTCGGAATCAGTTTTCGTATATTTTAAGAGATGCATATTACATGACTACAGGTTATCATATTTTAATTGGTAAACTGCAAAATCCTTAAACGGATTATTGACTTTAAGTTTACTTTGAGAAATTTTGTTTATCAGTATATGTATATTGCCTATGTATATTCTATCACATTCTATCAGAATCCATAATTCAAAATCCCCACTTAATAAACTTCGCTCCCTGATACCGATCCTTGAAATAAAACAGTATATTTATATTTCGGTCTATTCCAAAAAATGATTTTTAAAAGGTATGGGTTTAGGTAGGTCCAAGTCTGACATTATTCAGAAGAACTTCGTACAGTTTTTCTAGGTTAACTGTTGTTTTTGAAGACATTCTTGAAGTTAACGAAAATAAGTACTAACGGTACTTTTATAACTTCTACAGAATAAAAATAAAATTAATCACCTTATTGGGTCACAAAACTGCCGGTTGCTGCTCAATAATTCCTTGTATATTATAATGAGTAAATCCCTCGAATTTCGAGCATCGGGGATGCACTAGCAAATGTCAAATGAATTAATTTAAATTTAATTGAATTTTTAAAAACATATTTAATCATTTTTTTTAATATGTAATTCCAAATGAATTTTAATTATTCTAATCATTTCAATTCCAGTTGTTTAGTCATTCAATCAGTTTAAAATTTTCTTATCAATTTCTTTTGATCTCCCTCTCTCTCTACTGTTTTACATGCACTATTATTCAATATTGAACTTAGGTAAGGAGTTAAGGTAAAATTTAAGAATAGTTGTTTTCATTTACATATGTAATAATATTATTAGAATTATTGAGGATAATTTCATTATAAATGCGAATCCAAAAGAAGACAGACCTCTGTATACAAGAATCTATAATATAAAATTCCAGATTTTTTATTAAAAGTCCAAAATACAAAATATTCATTTTGAATTGCAAAAGAACCACCAAAGAAACTGAAAAAAAAAAATTTTAAAATAAAATAACACGCAAAAAACGTTGTAATAAAAATTTACCTGCAAAATAAACCAAAACAAGAAATTCGAACCCAATAACATTTCAATAATAATATAAAAAATCAAAAGAATGGGTTCCATTTATGTACAAACACACTAAATATATTTTTAAATAAAAAAAACAACCAGAGTTTAAAACCAAAGTTTAAAAAAAAAGAGAAATACCATTGATATGGTTTAAAATGAATTCTATATATCCAGAGATTTAATCCAATAAAGCATCGATAATCAATTGGTTTTAAGGTGTATTAATACTCATGTATTTGAACGTTAAAATTCAATGTTTTGTTGTTTTTTTTTTTTTTTTTTTTTTTTTAATAAAAGGTTAGTTTTTTATATTGGTATAACAACATTGGGGTCTGCGTTTTTTTTTTATTTTATGTTTTGATTTGGATATTAATCATTAAAAAAAAAACAAAAAATGGGTGAGGTTTAGTCTTAGTATGTTGGTTCAATTTTTTTTTTTTTTTAATTCTGATTTGGACTTATAGATTTCTTGGACTATGATGGAATTTTTCTTTTTTTTTTTTTTAAATCTTGATGAATTGAATTGTCCATTTTTATACAACATAAAATTAATTATCTTGTTTTAATATTTATTTTAGTGTTTTTTTTTTTTTTGAAATTCTTATCATTAAATCCATAAGATATTTTTTTTGATTTATAATGAAATTGACTGTTTAAAATCTTAAAATGAAGTGAAATTTTAATCAAAGACCGGGGAGCATACGATGGTATAGTAATTCATTTAATTCGTTTTTTTTTTTTAATTTAAATTAACTTATATAATTATAGATAATAATCAAGTTTACTCTTTTTGATTCGTTTTATTTAACTGCTTATTAAATAAAAAACTGACAATTTGTTTTAAATGTATCTTAAGATTTTTTTTTTTAATAAAATTTATTTTTAAACTTAAATGTATAAATAACAGGATTAAAAATAGGTGCAGAATGTTTCATATATATATGTATATATATATATATATATATATAACCCATAACGAAGAAGTAGTTAAAAAAAAAAAATCTAGTAATCATACCTAGTACTTCCTTCAGTAATCAGTAGTCAAGAGATAATTGATAACAAATCAATGTCAAAAGATACAAAAAAAAAAAAATTGGACTTTACAGTGAAAAATTAATAGAAGATAATTTAGATTCTTTTTTATTAAACATAGGGTTTACTTATTATTTGCTTGTACTTAAGTACTTAATAGTAGCGTGTTAAACCGCCAGTATGTATAGTATGTATTTATATAATATATCTTAAGATAAATTTGCTTTTTAGTTTATTTTTTTTTTTTTAAAATTGATTAAAAAATAAAGATTGAAATTGTTATACAGGAAAAGATCAAAGAAGATACAAAATAGGTTCAACTTAAAGTATTGATTTTGTTTTTATTGTATATACGTATATTTATACTTAGATTTATACATGTATATTGTATAATGTATATATATATTTATATTTTAAAGTGTTTAAATAAAATTCTAAATTGATGGAAATTGCTCTGCAGCAACAACTATAACTTAAAAATCTTAAGGCAAAAGTTTTATTATATACAAAGTTTTAAAATCATTTAAAAGAAGAAGAAAATTAATATGGTTTTGATTTTCCTTCATTTACAGTTTTTTTTTTTTTTTTTATTTTTAATTTTTTCATTAATCGATCAAAGATAAAAAGATATTTCAGCGCTTGTTGCAAAAGATCAAAAAAAAAAAAAAAACAATACGAGAAAAAGGAAAAGGAAAAAAACAACAACTCCAACTTGTTAAGAGGGCGAGAAAAAGTAATGTGCAAAAATTTGCAGTCTTCGGTTTATTATATTTTTTATTGTTTTAATTTTGATTTTTCTTTTTGTTTTTTGGATTTAATGGGTTTTTGTTTTTTACATAAATTTTTGTACAAGGGGGTAATCATGGGTTTAATAAGAAATTTAATCTGGTATAGTTTAAAAGCAGTACTATAACGAATTTTAGAATTATGGTGGTTTTTTTTTTGTATATTCGAAAGTGGAGAGTACAGGACTTTCTGATGAAATGAGGTTTTAATTTGATTTTCAAAGTTTCACTTGAAAACTTATTTTATTAGTTATTAGAGAGGTAAATATATGCTTCATATATACTTAAAATTATACATTTGGGATTTCGAAGATATAAAATATATCTTAAGATATTTGATATTTTTTAATTTCCTTAAACATCCTTAAAACACGCTTAAGAGCCTTCTTCTTTAAAATATAATAACTTGGGGGTACTAATCCAAATAAAACATCTAAGTGTCTAAGAGAAGTATTTCAGAATTTATTCAGAATTCAGAAGAGAAGTTATTCAGAATTCGGTTAGGTGTCTTAAAAAAGCAGGTATGGTTACCAAAGGTTTACTAGATGGTTACTCCGTTTAGAGGTAAAGTTTTCAAAGCTTTACTAAACTATTAATTATTTTTTCTCTTATTGGACGATAGTTGAAACTATGTAGGAACTATATAGGGCCCTGGTTGTGTTCTAAAGCGAATTGAAGAACTTATTTGAAGACTATTTAAGCGGATTTTATTGTAATTGAAAAATTTTTAAATCTAGTGTACAATTCATTTTTAAAGTTTTAATAAAAATTTGCTCTTATTTTATACAGAAATGCAAATGCTTTGATAAAGAACGAGATAGAGCACTGAATTACAAATAATGAATAAACAAAACAATAAAAAAAACAGAAAATCAAAGAAAAAAAAATTTTAAAATTTTCACTTTGAATCTATTCATTCATTTTATTATAAAGTTATTAAATTGTCCATGGTGATTTTAAAAGAGATTTTTTTCTCGCTGCAGTCAAAGAAAATTGCAATCTCCTAAAGATATCTACTATACTTCAAAGGTCTTTTTGAAATTTTTTTTATCTTTAGATACATTCCCTCCTATGCATATAATATATATACAGAAATAGTTCATATAATCTTTTTTTCAGTGAAGAAAATAAATTGCGCAAAGTTGAAGACGTACGGTATATATTATAGTTATTATATAACATATAATATACACTGCATATATAATATATATAATTTCAACAGTTCACTGCAATTTTTTTTTTTTATATAATGAAGTTGATGTTGCATATTTTTTTTTGTAATAACGTGTATACAAAAATGCAGAAATAAATAAATATATATATATACTGATGGTTGATTTGATGAATGTATATGATAATTTTGTATATATAATACATATATATATATACAATAAACATTTTTGTCAAACAAACAAGAAAATTGATGACGATGTTTTAGAGAATCTGATGTTGATCTCTTTTTTTTTTTAAATGCATATAAATATCTGTAGATTTATTGCAATTCTGCAAGGCTTTTTTTTTTGTAACATTATTAATGCCAATGAAATGATAATGTTTAAATGGATTATAATATGCTTGTTACTGTTGTTGTTACTTAAAAAAAAAATGTAATAGAAAGTTATAGTAAAGGGAATCAAAATAACACTAAAAGAAGCAGCAGAAAAATGATTAACTCACTTAGTTGATACTTCAAAGAAAAAATAAGAGAGGGAAATTAAACAACCAAGAAATAAAATTAATTAAAAAATTTTATATAAAAAAAAGAAATTAGAAGTGTTATTCTGTTAACTTTCTTATTCGCTAATTAACAGATAATGAGTATAAGAGAGAAAGGAAATTTTTTAATAAAGTAAGGAATGAGTAATGACATTTTACGTTAGAGAGTTGGAAATTATTAATATTGTTCAATTTTTTAGCTTAGATCTAGTTCTGATTTAATTTTAAAATGAAATTTTTTTGGGTTAATCTTAAATTTATTTCTTAGGGTGATAAAGTAGCAATTTAAATTGATTGAGCTATGTTAATATCCTGTTTATAATATTAGTCTTTCATTAGTCCTTAACTTGTTTTAAAAAATATTGTTCATACTATACAAAACTTGATTAGTTTTGACAGCTATCAAAATCTAAAATTGAATGACAGGAAAATATTCTTGCATTTAAAAAATATTAATTTCATCTTTTAACTTTAAATTATTTTTAAAAAATCTTATTTTTAAAAAGTATCTTTTAAGAGATCAGAAAATCTAATTCGAAACATTTGATTAATTGTTGAAACAATCCCTCGAACAAAACATGATTAAGAGTGAGTTTAACATTATTTCAATGTCATATTTACACAAAATGACATATTAACATAATGACATTCCCTTATAAGAAATATATGAAATATATATGTATGTGTGTTGAAATTTATATTTTAAAGTAGATACTGCAGAGTTTCTGGGATTTAAGTTTTTAAAATTATATGAATTATGCATTCTAAACGATTCTTAAATTAATTAAAATCGTTTATTTAAAAAGGTTTTTCTTAAATGATTACACTACTTTTCCTGCATATTATAATTTTTGAATATGAAAGAATTTATCAGATAAAAGTGTTAATGAG
Organism: Dolichopus griseipennis; assembly: GCA_963082915.1. NCBI lineage: Eukaryota > Metazoa > Arthropoda > Insecta > Diptera > Dolichopodidae > Dolichopus > Dolichopus griseipennis. The sequence goes on along the minus strand of OY720442.1, from coordinate 124,126,048 downwards.
ATGAAATAATTTTCAACCATTTTCAATTTATTTATACTGTATATAATTTTCTATCAACAATTTCTTTGATTACAATCAGATCTGCATTCTTTAGTTTAAAATGAGTTCAAATGTGTGAACATATTTTCATGTTTTATTTTATTAGTCATATAATAAAATAAATTAAAAAAAAATTGTTGATAAATATAAAAGATTAGAATAAAGAATAAAGAATATAAAATAAAATAAAAAATATATTTATATTAGGTAATTTACTTAGAATAATTACTATAACTTTATTGTAAAAGAGATTAAATAAAAATTTTAATTGAGAAATAATATAGATAATATCTATAGATTTATATTAAAAAAAAATAAAATTAATTAAGTGAATTATATTTAAGAATATAATTTAATGTATAAAATTTTATTAAAAAAGTATTCTATAGTTATGATGTATATCAAAATATAGTTCATATTATGCATCAAAGGAAAATGTTGATAATATTGAAAATAACTTGTTCTTTAGGTTGAATTCTCATTGATAAAACTGTATAGATCTCATTTAAAAATTCTTTAAAAATTCTGAGATATTCTATACATTTTTATTATATTTTTAATGGTAAAATTAAATATTTTTTTGTTTTTTAATTAAATTTTAAATTTCTGTATAAATTTTTGAATTTTATTTTATAATACCTTTATTATATAATATTTTATTCCATGAAACTTTATATTGATAATTTAATTTAATATTGATTTTTAGATTTTCTATTAAAATAAGTTTTTTTTTTTCAGAGATAAAGTCATCAAAGAAAAACTTTGTCCTTTTATATATATGTATATTCGTATAAAATATAAAATTTATAAAATAGATATGTGTAATTATTATAAAATTTAGATAGTATAATAGAAAATAAATATGGAATATTTGGTTCAAAACTATTTTTTGGTTTTAAAATATTTATTTGAAATCTTAATTTAATTTCAATTTCTAACAATAGAAATTAATATTAAAATTTAAAAATCTTCAAAGTTTTGATTGATAGATTAAATAGTAAATAGATAAAACTTTTAAAAAAAAACTAGAATTTAAAATAAAGTTCAAGATCTAATGATATATATAAAGACGGATACATCCATTTTCATTATCCTTTAAAAAGGAATCTCAAAAAAATATTATAAACTTAACTTTCAATTAGTTCTTATTGTTTTTTTATAATAGTAATTTATAAAATAACTTTCGGTCCAAGAAAAGTTTTTATCATTTAATATAAGTTTATATATCGTATGTCATTACTAAATTCTATCAATATATTTTATTTTAGTTTTATTTAATATTCTTTTGTGATCAAATATTCAATCATCCATTTAAAAAATTTTAATGAAAAATTTTACTGATTTTGAATTTCTTTAATTCTTTGTTTTTTATTATTAAGTTCTGATTTTCAATTAATTATAAACGTACAAACGGGAATAATTTTAAGATATTATTCATATATATATTAAATTATAATATATATAAGTATTCAAAATGTTTTTTTATATTAATATATATTTTCAATAATAAAGAACTTCTAACAGTTGGGGCTGCCGCTCTCACATCCCCATTAAACAAATTATTGAAATAATGATTTTGTAACCAACTCTAAAATCTCTTTTAACTCAGAATCGAACATTTTCATATATATATATATATATATATATATATATATAAATATTCTGTGAAAGACGTATAACCCAGCTTTTAAGAATTATTACCTTGTCACAAACATCAATTCGTATTAAGTAGAGAGTATAAAAATAAAGTACAAGATTTAATTGTATTAAAATAATAAATTAAAGTGTTGCGATTATACTCAATATTAAAAATTTAAATGTCAAATGTCAAATGAATATTGACACTTAAAATATTTGTCATACCATTCATAAAGAAAAAGCATACAAAAGATGACAAATGAAAAACTGTCAAAGTAAGGGATATGTAAACATTTGTAATAATCAATACAATCGAAATTGCAGGGATGAACTGCTATATAAAAATATATAATATTGACAATATGAAATTGACAACTTAATGTTATTTGAAAGAAGTAAATTTATGGATACAAGGAGCAGTATAAACTTAGTTTTCAATATTTTATTTTATTATGTCAATATTAAAGGCTTGTAAATGTACTCTACATTAAAAACTAATTTTTATATATATGCCTATTGATTCCTCAAATACCTATTTATTAAATTAAATTTTCTATAATAAAATCTAAATTCTAATTTGAAATTGGATAATAAATTTTTAAAATGCATATTTAATTTACTACTCAACTTATTTAAAGAAAATTTGAAAAATATAAAATTTATATACTAATCCTATTAAAATATATATTCTATATTTATTTATTTTTCATTTTTCTTTTTATTTTAATTTTAATTTGAAAATAAGATTCAGTTAATTTAATTTTCAATTAAATGAAATTTTATGTTTAGGCAATTTACTAAATGATACAAAATATTTTTTTTTTATATTTATATTTAAGTATTTTTAAAAATTAAAATACAGAGAAAAATGAAATTATTTTATCATTTATTTTAAATTTGTGACAGTCATAAATTATTCGTTTGCTTTTCATTGTACCGAAAAACAGAAAAATTAAGAAAAAATATATATTTATATATATTTTTCTAAATTAGTGATGAATTTTGAAAGTATGTAGATTTTTTTCAACAAAATTTTTCATTTTCACAATTATTTTAAATTACAATTTTTTTGATTTTATATTTATGTGGAAAAAATCTCATTATTTTTATCATTTTAAACAGATGAAAATTAAAAAAAAAATAATATTTTTTTTGCATAAATTAATTTTGATTGCCAATTTTTCAGGGTGCAATCAGCCTTTTATATATTTATATTATATATACTCTTTTCATATGACAGTGGTTCTTTTTTAAAATTAAATTAATCTATTTTCAAAAAAATTTTATCGTTTTTTAAATTAAAATTATCTTTTTTCAAAAAAAAATTTGACCTTTTTTCAAATTAAAGTGATCTTTTCTCAATTAAAATTAGAACTTTTTTTTAAAGAAACCCTCCTGTGTCTGTGGACCTAGAAGTCGAATAGATCTGATTGTATCCAAAGAACCTTGTATCTAATTTTGTTGTAGAATCTAAAAAAGGTAAGTAACAAAAAATACGACCTAATAGCTCTTTTAACCTAGAGCTTAAGAGTCGAACTTTTTTTAACTGTTCTTGCTATATTTGGGTTCTACTATCAAATCTGTGAGTATGCCTTTTTAAAATATATGTATACGGCTACTGGGCTTCAAGAAACGTGGTTAATTAAAAAAAGTTCAAATTCAAATAAACAAATTTCAAGTAAAAAGGACCAAGTTCATGTGAAAAGAGTATATATGTATTTTATATCGTTTGATACTTTGTAATATTAAATATTTGAATATGATGTTTGAATAATTTTGCAATTATTTATTATTTAAAGATTTCGAAATTAAATAAAATAAATAAATGAAGAGAAAAAAACAAATTCACAATGTTTTTTGATAAATTTGAATGGAAATTGTGAATGAAAAGATTTTTGTGTTATATATTGAGTTAATGATAATTATATATAAAATAAAATTAAAAAAGGAATATAATTTTCCCTCTTCCCAACTTTAATTCCATTGAATTTAGTGTTAATTTATATTAGTACATAGTACATACATATATTTTACTTTTAATTTGTGACAACTACACGTTGAGCTTAACATTTCTATCGTTACTATAGTTTTTTTTTTACAATTATATTAAATACAGTGCTGACAACATTAAAATTAAATAAGATTTTCCATCTTGTCTTCTTTGGCGTTTGAATTTAATGAAGAAAAACGTTTGAAAAACAGAAGAATGTATATTTACACTATATTTAACTTAAATTCTAATTTTAATTAATAAAACAATATTTTGTGTTTGTATGTATGATTATATTTGAATTTTTCTTCTATATTACTTTTAAAAGCATCTTTGCTCTATTATTATATTCTTCTTCAAACGATTCTTCCCAATCCTTTTAAATAACTTAAAAAAAAAAATAAAATGAAAAACTAAAAAGCATGCTCTCTCTCTTTTTCCTTTTAACTATTTTTTTTCTTTTGTTACTTTAACTTTGGTAAAAAATATCTTTAAGATCTTCCTTTGGTAGCTTCCATTGAATAAAGTATAAAGATAGAAGCTCCATTGAATAAAGTAAAAAAAAAGAGACTGTATAAGACTTCTTTAACTACTTGTTTAATATTATTTTACTGTTTATTTTATTTCCAGGAACAGAGGAAGGGGAGGGTGCAGAAGGGTTCATAAAATAAAGTAAGTATTTTGAGGTTACGATGATAGTAAAAACATGTTGTTATTTAAGCTTTAACATATTTCAAAAAAAAAAAAAATGGTGGAAGAAAATAAAAATAATGGTAGCAGCTATAATAAATGACAGTATATATATACAATATATATACAAACATGTATCTATATATTATTATATAATATTATAAAATATCTTTTTGAAAATCTATAAAATTACTTAAGTGAAAATAAATTGATGATGAGTCCAATATTTAGAATGCAAAAAAAAATGAAGTTAGGTGTTTTTTTTTTGCGTATATCTGTTGGATCTGTAATAAATCTAGAACATTATAGATACATAATACATATATATATATAGATAAATATATATTAAATATACTGAACACTTTTTATATAATAAAAGGGAGAATTACTTTTGAATCCAAGGCAAAAAGTGTAGGATCAAGAAGAAGAAGAAGAAGTAAATGGTGTTGTGATAAAATTTCTTAAAATATAAATTCAAAGGGGAATTCTTTTGAAGTGGTTCACTGCTTTTTTTTTTCCACTTTTCTTTATTAATTTCTTAAGTGATTCAATATCACGTATAGTATAAGATTGTTTTGTTTGTTCATTTGGTTTTTAAAAACTTTGAAAAAAAGTATATACTATTGGTATATTCAAGTATCTTAAAATTTTGCAATTGCATATCTATAGATATAATAAGAAAAATACTTAAAATAAATTTTGTTCATTATTAATTGCAACTGAAAAACGAACTGAAAATTAGAAGAACGGTATAAGATAAAGAACTTAAAATAATTGAAATTAAATTAAAGTAAACTTTAATTTGAGAAAAAAGAGAATATGGTTATAGAACACAGAAGGATAATTATCATAGAGTTTAAAAAGGACGTGTACTGGGATGGTTAATATATAATAGTAGTACAGAAGATGGAATGTAGAAAAATTTTTAACATTTAAGTTGAAAATTTTTAACTTCTTGTATAATAAGCTCTATTAATAAAAAAATATTTAAACTAAAGGCAGGGCTTGAGGTGTAAAAATTATATAATTCATTGATTTAGTTGAGTTTGTATAGATGATTCATGAATGATATTAATTAAAAAATATTATATAGATTTAAAATTAGGTTCTATATATACTTTATTATTTTGGACTTCTAGGTCCTAAGATACGGGGAAATTTATAAAAAGAAGGACCAAATTGATTTGAAATATTTAAGACCAATTTAATTTAAAAAAGGACCAAATTCATGTGAAAAGAGTATATATTTTTTTATTTAAAAATTAGTAATTAAAATTAAGCCAAGAAATAATATTTACTTAGATTGAAATCCAATAGTTATCCCTGATAGGTTATAGTTTTGAATCTATTACCTGAAAAGAAAGTAAAAAAAAAACATTTGATTTAATATTTAAAAATAATTTAATAAATTTAATTAAATTTAAGTTATAAGAATTATACGAAATAAAAATTCTATAGATTTAATTGAATTTAATTCCTATATGATATGCATCCAAAAGTCTGGAAATCCTTAATATTAATAAATATCCGTATGTAGGTATAAGTATATTTTATAAATACAATTTTAATTACATAATATAGATATGTATGTTTATATATTACAAATTAAATATAGGAATACAATCATTTATTATATTAAAAATTCTATATAAGTATATATATATATATATATGTATATAAATTAAAATACATTTCCCAAATATCAAAATCAATTTTCCATATAAAAAAAAACAAATAATAAATACAAATTAAATGGAAAAATCCTAAAGGAATACAAATATTGCGAAAATTATTTTTTTTTCATAAAATCAATTATAAATATTATAAATATAATTTTCCATTGAAAAAAAACCAAAAAACAATAAAATTAAATAAATTATAAATTTTTGTAAAAAAAATTAAATTGATTCGTATATCATTTAAAAAAATCAACAAATTTAAAACACCCACTTTATTATTATTTATATATATATATATATACGCTAAACCACAATATAAATTGCACAGACAACTTAATTTTATAATTTCCCATTAAAAATATAAAATATTTTATAATATTTCAATTTTAATTTATTTGATTTTTTGATTTGAATTTTTTTAATTTATATTGAATTCTGATAATATTTATATATTTAAATAATAATATGTATACATATACAATAAACGAAAAATATGTATGTAAAATTATAAAATATCATGGATTTATACATATCATATGTATGTAAATTATATACGAGTATATATATATAAAAATAAATCAATTAAAATCATTTTAATATGCAACAAAAATGATTTTAATAATAAAAACAGTAGTTTTGTGTATTTTAATAGTTATAAATGATTTGGTATATATGTATATATATATAATGTAAATTTGTATATCTTAATATTATATATACATTGTTAATTTATATAAATAAAAAGTATATTATTTTAAAATAAAATCGAATATAATTGGATTTGACAGAAAAAAAAAATTGAATTATAAAATTTTGAAATGCATTTATTTCCATACAAAGTATAAAAAAATTAAAGAAAAATGGGAGTAAAAATATGGTAGCGGTAGGAGAAAAATATTTTTTTAATAAAAAAAAATATTTATAAATTTAAATTATAAATAACTTTAAAATATATAAGTACAATTTGTTATACTCGATCAATAGTTTTGAAAATAAATATTATGTTACATATTCTTGCAATAATCGAATTAATATTGTTCAAAAATGTCAATTGGTTGAAACTTATATGAAATCAAACTGGCAGGAGTTGACGCTATGTGGTAAGCCATGTGATAAGCCATAAGGGACTACAATTGTGGTATCCAATGGAAAAGGAAACAATTTATTACACTTGAAAGTTCCAAATTTCCCTTGCTCTTTTAACTTCCTTGTAATAATATAGCGTTTTCTGGTAAAATTCAGGTATTTACAATTAATATTCAGGTTTTTACTAAATATATTCAGGTATTTACCAAACAAATTTAGAACATTTTTTTTAAAATTCAGATTTTTTATAACCAATTTCAGATTTTTTTTTGGAAATTCAGAATTTTTCTAAATTTTTTCAGATAATGTAATGTTTTTTTTTTAATTCAGATTTTTACTAAATAATTTCAGGTTTTTTCTTTTTAAATTCAGAATTTTGTTAAATAATTTCAGATATTGTTTTTTTTTAATTCAAATTTTTACTAAATAAATTCAGATTTTTTTTTGAATTTCATATTAAATATATAATATTACTAAAAGATATGTATGGTGTAGTTATATTTAAAAAAATTTTAAAAGTCCTTGATGATTTTATCATTATGATTCCTACTGTATACTTGTTTTCCCAATATGATTATGAGATATTTAAGTGAAAAAAATTAACAATGTACTTTTATATACTATTATTGTTTTAACTTTAAGTAGATATAGTATAGATGATTTTGGGAGTTGATATAATATTTTTATTGTACAATGTACATAAATATATTTACATATATATATATATATATTATTATGACAGATAATAAAGTAAAATATAATAGACATAATTAAAGATAAATTTCAAATATATACAAATATTAAATAATATAAGCTACCTTTATATGGTATATTGATTATGTTTTTGGTTATTATATGTATAAGTATACATAAAATACAAATAAAAGGGTATTGTATATTTTTTTAAGCTTTTGATTTAAAAAAAGGATCAGAGATAAAAGTGATTTTGTATATTTGATTTTAATATTATTTTGATATACTTATACATACCTATAATTCATAAAAATATTAATTATAAATTTATAATATATGTATATAACAATGAATACTTGTTATATTATTTTAATAATAAAATTATATATTTAATTACTTAAAATAAATATTAAAATTATTTTTTTAAATAAATCTAAGTAATAAAATAAATTTTAAATAATTTATTAATTTTTCATTTTAATTTTGAACTGAATATAACTGATAATATCTGAATTTAGCATATGTTATACTATATAATAATAATATATAACATTTAATATAATTACTACTAAGAATTGATTTAGATAAGTAATATTGATTAAATGATAATATTCCAAATAAATAATTGATTTATTATAATTTATAACATATTTGAATAAAAAATACTTAAATATATAGAAAGAATAAAAGTCGGTATATAATTATTAATTAATTTAAATTAATATAATATTTTCTAATATTGAAAATTTTCAAAAATACGTAATTTAAATTTATTTAAATTGTAAATTAATATTCAAAGAAATTTCAATTTAATATCTTCAAGTAAAATGTATAATAAAATAAATATTTAAGTATTAAATTAGAGATATTTTATATAAATATGTATATTTATACATCAATGTAATAACTATTATGTCATTCAAAACTATTTTTTTTTATTTTATTATAATATCTTACATATATTTATATATACATAGAAGAATTGTATTTATTTTTCTATTTGTCGGTTTTGGAAAAAACAGAAAACAATCATATGTATAAATAAATGATAGATTATTATAATAAATTTTCACAATATCATTATTATTATCAATAATATTTTCATCTTTAAAATATTCTTATTTTTTTTTTTTTTCTATTATTATGATTTTGAATTGAATTTTGTCTATTTTTTTTAGTATATTGTATATAAACTATAAATAAATAATTCAAATAAAAATTATTTTATCTAAAGATACATATTATATAAATATATACAATTTTTATATTGATTTGTAATTGAAATGATATGAAATAATATTTTATATTGTGAATATATTTTGTAAATATATATATATATATTTATTTATATATATATATAGGTATAAATAGAAAATAATATTAAAATTATTACTGTACAAATAAATAATATGACAGAAAATATATAAAAAAAAAGTTAAATATAATTTAAGGTTATATTTTATATAGAATTGATTTACTGTCTATATTTAAGTACCGCTTACATATTATTATTATTATTTTGGTCATTATTATTGGCTATTAATGATGCATGATTTTGGTTTTTTAAACAAATATACTTTTAAAAAGTTTTGTCATATACTTTTGGAAAGTTCCTTAATGCAACATTTCAAAACAAATAATCTTAAATTAAATATTATGAATTTGGACTGGAATTAGAGATGTGATGTTATACGGAAGAAGTTTTTTCGACTTTGTTAGAGAACTATTTAAGAACTAATATTTCGTAATTAGTTAAAAAAAAAATTCAAATTTCAAAAATTTCAATAATAACTTCATAAATTTCATATTTTGGAATTTTATTTGGAATTTTACAAAATGTATAAATCGCAGGTTCTTAAAGCAAAAAATAGCGGTTGTTTAGCTTAGTTTTAATAAATGTTTTAGGTACAAATTAATAGACAGTTTAAATGTCCAGCGCTAACTAGGGTCAGAAGAGTCTATTAAACCACATGGTTTTAAAAGTTAAAAGGGATTTGAGACATTCAACAATTAAAAGACTTAAAGATATATGGCAATGAAGCAACGAATTAGATCAAATGAGATTCAGATTGGTTTTATCACAAGCCGTGGTGATTGAAGTGGGTGTAAAACGGAATTTGTGCCACTTATAAGAAGTGGGTGTAAAACTGCCACTTATAAATGAAACTAATCATTTACCAAGCACAGAATATATTATAAACTTTTTTCAAGATTTTTGAACTTTAAAGATTTTGTTTTTCGTAGAAATTATTTCAAAACCTTATAGATACTTTAATACGTATAGTCTGTCTGTATATCTATATATTGTATATTATATATATTAATAATTATTGTATTGATAATTCAATAAATTCAATGGAAAAATATTTTATATTACACATGTATACGATATACAATTAAATATATAAATAATAAATAGTTTACAAATTTATATTGTTTGATTAATATTTTTGGTATGATTTTATTATTTTGCTGATGATGAAATTATGTGTATTTTACTTTGTTTTGTATCAATAATATATATATTAAAAATTATATAAATACGAATATAAATAGTTTATTGTTTAAAAAATTTTTATAGTATTTCAGATATCATAATTAAATATTTTCAAAAGAAAAAATATTAAAAAAAAATAAATGATATATATTAAATATTTAATTACAATTATATTATACTGAATCATTTATATAACTTCCAATTTAATTGAAATATTTTTATAATAATAATAATAAAATTATTACTATTATTTAATAATATAATTTGATGTACAAAATTTTGTAATTATAATTTATAATACAAAACAACTTATATACTTTTATAATATTAATAATTTTAAAGTTTTATTTTATATTATAAAATTTAATAATAATATAATATATTCAAAATATTTATATAGATAAATATTATAATAATTTTGTAATTTTTTTAAAATAATTGTTTTGCAAAAATTGTATATTTATTTATATATTATTTGTATAAATTTATATAAAATACAATAGATTAAATTTTTGTATACTTTTTTATATAAAATTAAAAATATATCAAATAAATTGAAATTAAATTATTTTAAATTTGTTTAAGAAAAAATATAAAAAAATAAAATGTTTTTTTGAAATTTATTATTGATAAAATTTATGGTGATTTATTCTTTGGGGGAAGTTTTTATTTTTGTATATACATTTTTAGTAAGTAAGTATACTAGATTGTATGCATTTTATATACTTTTATTTTAATTTTTGAAAAAATTTATACAATTTTTTAAAATTTATACAATTTAAAATAATAAAAATGTTTTTTTATTTTAATTTTAAAAACAAAATAAAAGTAAATTTTTTAGTGTTTTTCGTATATGTATATATACACAATTTATATAATTATGTTGTATACAATTTAAATTTATTTCATTTTATAAAAATTTAAAAATTTAAAGATATTGAAGAAAAATTCAAATTTAAAATTGGAATTTTCCGACACAAAACTTTTAATTGTAATTTAAATAAAAAAAAATTTTAAAAACTTTAATTGATGCATTTTGATAATTCTATAGAATACAATTTTAAATATACTGACATTATTGTCTTATAGAGAGATTGTGTAGTTCAATGAAGTTGTTTAATTAAGCTTGTTTGATGTATATAATATGTACTATTTATATATATACTATGTATTATTACTAACCCTATAGTGTATATTCATTGTATACTTATATTGATGAATTGATATATTAAAATATTTGATTGAATTAATTATTTATTAATTTATATTGAAAATTTATATTGATTTCAAATTTTAAAAATTTATATAAAAAAGATATAATTAAATATATCATATTTAATTTTAAAAATTTACTTATCTTATTAATATTTGTACAGGATTCGAAATATATAATAGAAAAACTTAGTATATACTAATATATTAACTTTGGAAGTTTTATAATTAGTAGTCATTCTAAATAAATTTTTATTTACTTTTAATATTCTTAAATATAAATGTTTCAAAAATTGATGTATTTAATAATTAATTATCTTAATGTTAATGGTATAACTACAATGGTATATTTTAATTAAAAATATTGCTTTTTAATTAATATATAAGTATAAAATTGAATTTATATTAATTAAATTGTATTTAAAACCCACTATAATTGTTTTTAATCACTTTTATTCAAAATAATTTAAATTTCAATGAAATATTTTATTGAAATTATATTATACAAAATTACAATTATATAGAATGTTAAATAATATACCATTTTATATGTAAATATTAACTTAAAACAAAAAACGGTAAGTTTATAATTAATGAAATTGAAATTATAAATGAAATATGAATGTTATACAAATAAATTTATTTTAACCATTTCATGTTTAACTACTTTCATGACCATAATACAATATTTGTTAGAATAACACTGTCTATTCCTTTAAGCTTTTTGATCCTAAAGATATGCAATTTTTTGTTTAATATACAATTCTGAAATAAAGGGATGACTGGTTAAGGCGAAACAGGTTTTGAAAAGTCACTTGATGTTAGATAAACATAAAATATTTTATATTAGTTAATACACAGAAGTTTTCTAAAACACAAAACTATCTTCTGTAATAAAAAAATCATCAATTCAATTCTTTGAACATTTATTCTAAAATAAATTATTCGTTTTAATACAAAATTAAATCAGCTATAGAAATAAATCAAAGCAAATAACAGATAGATATTCTGAATATTGTATGTACCTTATATGCATGAAGTTATATATAGTAATATTCTTCTCTAAAAATTAAATAAATATTTTATTTTACATAAATGTATACGAGTATTCTCTTGAGGTTTTGTACATACATTTGTTTCTGATCAGAATGGATGTTTAAAATATTAATGTTTTCCTGTTTATTTGTTTTGTTTTTTTAAATATTTTATTTTATTTTGAATTTTGATTAGTTTAACTTAATATGTAATGTTAGTGGCTAAATATGTAGTTATAGTAAATAGATTGTAAAAATGGATAACTAATTTTCTATCAAATAATCGAATTAGAATGTTTTTACTTATGGGTTTGATTTTTTTTTAAATTAAACTTTAAATGCTTTTATTTAATGTATTATTTTATTACATAATTTTTTTTTTAGCTGTTATTATGTAATTTGTTTCAATTAGTGGTTATTTTAATGTATTATTTATTAAATTTTCAATAAATCATTGTTTTTTATAAATTTTGTAATTTTTTTTCAAAAAAACATAGTTGAGTGAAAAATGAATTTCTAAAATAAAAAAAAAATGCAAATTGTTAAATTGCTAATTATTTTAATTAAAATTTAGTTTAAATTTAAAATTTTTGTCAGCTATTTATTATTTATATGTGCTTTATATTGAATATTATTTAATTTTAAATTAATTATGTATTCAATTATTTTTTTTTTTCAAAATTAAATGATTTATATTATTTATTTATTTATTTATTATATAATATATACAGTAATTATATTTAAATTTTCATTAAATAATTCAATCAATGCATTATAGTTACCGAATAAAACCATTATGTTATCTACATGTTTCGAATTGCAAATGGCTTTGTTTAAAACCGTATATTTTGGATTATTCAAAAAAATCTTTCAATTTTAAAAATTTATTTTGATGAAAAGTGGAAGTACAGAAATTGAAAACTAAAAGAAAATTTGAAAAATTCATTGAAATCATTCTGAACACGAACCCAATTAAGCGAAACAATTTAATTCTCAGGAACATCCCTACTAAAACAATTTATGAATAAAAATAGCCCAATAGATTTTTTTTTATTAATTCCATTTAAAAATACCGAATTCAATTTTCGAAACTTTAATTTATTTTCCGTTTTTTTGAATTAAAAAGAATTTAAGAAAATTCCAATATAAAAATATTGCATACTTCTAGGTAATATAACAAAAAACAATAATTTAAAGTATTCGATTAGACAAGTGTACAAGGTACTTGACCACTGCACTACTTGACCATCAAGACACCCTTCTTTGATTAAATAAGAATAAAAAAAAAATCAAATACAAAAATATTGCATACTTTTAGGTAATTTTATTTAAAAAAAATTTTTCAAAGAACTCGAATAAATCATTTTCATTTTTATGTTGGCAACTGTTCAATTTAATTTATACTTATATAAAATATGTAAAAATTTATATAAAAGTGCACTTAATTGAAGTGGTAATAAAAAGTGTGAAAAATTTACAAATTTATATTGAATTCAATTAATTTTTAATTAATTGATAGCGTATAAAAATGGCAAAAAAAAAAAAAAAACCAAACAAGCAGCAGCAACAGCAACATAAAATACAAATGCAACAATATAAAAATTAACAATTGAGTTGTTATTTCAAAAATTCTTTTCAATTTTAAAGAATGTGAATTTAATTGATTAAAATTGTTATTGAAATTCCTTATTGTAATTCAACAATGCTGAATAATTTAAGTGATATATAAGCTTTAAAAAAAAATACATCAAATTGTATATTTCTTTTAATTTTCTTTATTTTATGTTTTTTTTTTCAATTTCAATTTAATGAAACAGAAAATATTTAAAAATTTTTTTTGAATTCATTTTTATTTATATATAGTTTTTGATTATATAAATATTTATTTATTATATATTTTGATTCTAATTGATATAAAGTCAAAATGTTAAGGTTATGTGTATGTTAAGTGATCTTTGAAATTAAGAAAAAAATATTTAATACAATTTTTTATTTTAATAAAGAAATTATTAATATATTTTAAAATTTATTAAAAGAAGAATTAAATTGAAATGTAAGCAAGCTGAAAAAAAAAGTTAAATTAAAGGGGAAGTATTTAAAAAAAATACGAGAAGGGAGTTAGGTACATTTATGCATTTGCCACAAAGTTTGTTATTCTCCTATAAATTTAAAACATCCACAGAGTCTAAATTAGACTGACATTCAGTCTCTTGAATCATTATTTTATCCCTATGCGCGTGAAACTTAAACTCTTCTCATTAGGTAAACTCATTGTACTTTGTTATATATTGTAATAATGTTATATTGGGTTATAAGTTATTTTTATATCTGTGAGTTATATTTTCCAATTCAATTATTGGTTTATTATGTGTATTAAACCATTGCCAATTGGAAGTCCATTCGATTGAATTGAATCTGATCAATATTTTATTTTTAAACTTATCATAAAAAATTTAAATTAAAATTTAAATAATGCAAAAATAAAGTATGTACTTGAAATTAGAATATTTTAGAAAATTTCTTCTGAAATTTCAAATTTTTTAATTTAAATATTTAAAAAAAAAAAACAAAAATTCGAATTGTTATTAATCTTCAATTGATTTTCAATTGAAACAATTTAAAAATAAATAGGAATTCTTTTCTAATTTTATTTTTCTACTGATAGTATTCATTACATATTTTTCTATTCTTAATATGCTCTTCCTTTTTATATAAATATGTATATATATATATATATATATATGTTTGTATATAAATATAAAGTAAAAATATAAGTATTTGTATATAATCTCATTTTTATTTTCTTAATTGAAATCAATTTCAACTCAATTTTATATAAATTGTTGTTAAATATTTTTTATATCCATCAATTTTTGTATAAATATATATATATATATAAACTGATGTACATAAAAATATTTAAAAACAATTTATATGAAATTGGGTTAAAAGATATATATTTGTATACCTGTTAGATGTAGTGTAGTATAACTATATAAAATATATACTTATATAACATGTTGTACAATATAATGAAACAATCCAATATTGAATTTACTTTCTTTTTAACAATTAATATACATATATGTATATATATATTTCTTTTAGAAAATTATACAACAATTGCATTGCAACAACTGCAATAAAATTCTAAATTAAAAAAAAAAATGCAATTCTCTCATCATATACAGAATCTCTCTAAATGCCGAAAAATTGAAAAATCTTAAATTGAAACCTAAATTGAACTACAAAAAAAAAAAAACATACCAAAAAAACCAAACCCAAAAACCTAATCATTATAATAATTATCAATATTATTATCAATATCAACATCAACATCATCAGCATTATTAACTTTGGAAAATTTTATGAGAGACTTTTTTTGAAAAAATAACAAAAGAGACAACAACAAATAAAAATGAATTGGAAAAATTTTTTCAAATAATTTAATCTTAAAAGACCAAAAAAAAAAAAACAAAAATAAAAATAAAAACAAAAAAAAAATCCTTCTTAAATCCAAAAACAGAGAAAATGAAACAGAGAACCAAAGATGGAAAAAAGTATACTACTTTTTTTTTATTTATCAATTTAATTTTTCAAATAAAACATTTTCCTTTTTATATTTATATATATACATATACCTTACATATGAATAAAATGTATATAAATATATAAAAATAAAAATATATATATGTATATATACATGAATATGCACTTGTAATTCAATTATATTATATTGTAAAAATCTTTAATATAATTTATACAAATAATATATATATATATATATATATATATGTATATAAAACTTTATTAATATAATATTATATTAAATATCAATGTATATATACATTTAAGTATGTATAAATATATGTATGTACTTATATATATAAAAACAGAAGACCAAAACCAAATTGATTTCCGAAATAAATTTTCGGTCGTAAAAATTTTCACAAGATGGTAACAGCAGAAGGAATAGTAATAATAATAATAATAATAATAATAATAACAATAATAACAACAACAACAATATTAAGACTTTTCAAAAATATAAAATGGAACTTTTCTTTTTTATTTGGTTTCCTGAAAATTTTTTTTATTGACTTTTCTTCTCATTTTCTTTCTCATTTTAATTTTTTTTTTTAAAAAGTTTTTCATTTTATAAGTATTTAAGATTTTATTATTTTGCAGTTCTTTTAAAAATCATTTTCTTATTTTATTGTTTTTTTTTTATCTTTAATTTATTTTTATTTTTTTTTATTATTTGATTCTGTTTTTGTTTTTTAATATTATTTTTAGTTTTATGTTCAATAATAGAAATCTTATAGATACATTTGTATATAAATATATTTTAAGTTATTATCTATTTATATATATATATATATTATATATATATATATATTTATATATATATATATATAAGTTTATATAGATTTGGAATTTTTAGCCCAGAAGCTTTATATATATATATATATATACTGTAATAATTGTATGTACTTATAATAAATATGTATATATCTAAATAATTTTCAGAGCAATAACAATAATAATAAAAGTTGACAGGGACGTCAACATAAGGAAGATCAAAAATTAAAATGTGATAAATTAAAAAGTACCGCTGTGGTAAAATTTTGGAAAAAAAAAATTGAAAAGTAATAAAAATTATGAGTTAAGAATATGGAAAATTATTTTAAAAAAAATATATATATAAATACATATATTTTTAACATAAAATTTTATTTATTTATTTTTAAAAGTTAGATTTAAGCTAGACGCGATTATATTTTGGTGTCACTAATGAATTATGACTTAAAATTTTTTGAAATAATTAATATGAAAATTTTAAATTTAAACAAATTTTAATTCTTCAACAAATGTGTAATTAAATTTAATTAATGTATTTGATTTTTTTTTTAATTTTAGATGGTGCTATACAAGTGGTCACTTATTTGGTCACTTGTGTAATAGGTAAGCTTATAGAGTTATCTAAGTTCATTATTATTTAGTTATGAACTGAGAAAGACTAGGTAACGGACGGGTAAATTGAATTAAACAGTTATATGACAGGTAATGACAGTTTCGTTAAATTTTAAAATTAGCAAGGAGTATATCTTAAAGTAACTTCGATTTGTAATTTATTTTAGGCTATAAGATCAAAAATAAAGCTATAAAAATTAAAAATATGTCAAAAATTAGAATAAAAATTTGACCCTAACCTAAAACTGATTTTTGGGTTAATATAGAGTTATTGGAAACTTTTATTTGTATATAATAAGCAAGGTTACATTCCTACCTATCCAACTATATATTCACTTTATATTTTAAGCTATAAGTTGAAATATAAGATTTTTAGATCTATTCCAATACCTCTTTTAGAAAATGCATTAAAATTCAAAAATTAAGTTTAAGATTAGTTGGAGGAAGGCTAAGAGTGGCCGCGCTTTGATATTCCGACCTAGAATGTGTCAAGAAAAACGGGTAAGTAATGAAATAGGGTAAGAAAAGTTACAAAATGTTAGTATTATAAATTCGCATAGTTTCTGACCTAATTTTTGAACTCGATTACTTAGGACCTGGAACTATTAAGATACGAATCTAATATCTAAATGAATTTTTTTGTTATTTTTTTATTAAGTTCCTTTCGTACGTGGAAAATTTTGTAAAATTTTTTAATAACCTGGTAATTCCATTTAATATTGAACTTTTACTCTGTTAATTCACAATAGTTAAGTTCACAATAGTGAAGTTTTACTGTATTTACTTTTAACGACTATAGTAATGTCTGTAAATCCAATTTAAAATAAATGCTACTAGTTAATGTTTTAGGAAAAAAAACATTAAGAAATAACACGAAATTCGAATGGTTCGGTAGAATTTTTCTTTTCTCAATTCTAACTTTTAATGAAAAATTACAACAACAAAAAAAACAATATAAAAAACATTTACATTTCCCCTAAGGATTTATATATATTTCTTTTTTTGACTTCTTTTCGTTTTTTTTGTAAAATATTAATGTATCTTAAGATTTTGATTTTTTTTTTTTAGAAAAATAAAATTAAAAAAAAATACAAAATATAAAAAATCTTTTTAAATGATTATTTTTTTATTTTATTCTTATTTTATACTTTAATTCTTTTCAATGATAAAAATCATTTTCATCATTTGCCATTATTAGACAATTTACTATTTTTATGTGAAATAATGTATATATATATAAATATATTTATATAATATATATATTTATAGTATATAAATGGCAAAAATGTTTTTCGAAAAATCATCAACATCATAATTTAGATACTTATATATTTTATATTAAAAAAAAAAACATAAAATATGGCCATAAGCGGAATATTTTTTTTTGAAGAAAAATGGTGTAGAAATGAAAATTTAAGTAAAAAAAAAATTCCATAATATTATTATGCTATTTTTGGTTGGTTTTTTGGTTTTTTTTATTTTTGACCATAACAAATTGCAAATATTTAGGTTTTATGTTTGGAGATTAAATTTGGGATGCAGTGATACAAAGATATTTTTTTTAAAAGAATTTTTTATTTTTTTTGAAAAATTTCTAATTTAAATTTTTTATTTTTAGTTGAGCAGAGATAGAGACCGATGGCAGTGGCTCTCAACAATCTTGGGAAGAGGGAGGTTTTTTAAATGGAGTGTTAATAGGTGTCTTCAGAATACTTAAAGTGGACTTCTTCAATGAAATTATGTTTTTTTTAAAATTGCTTATTCATTCCTATAAGAAGTATAGGGCATTCAACAACTCATTTAGACTAAGCTTCAGCTTCAATAATCGATAGTTTTTTTTTAGCCAGCTAATTACTCGGCTGTTGCTCCGGCTCTCTTTCGTATAAAAT
Source organism: Dolichopus griseipennis (assembly GCA_963082915.1). Taxonomy (NCBI): domain Eukaryota; kingdom Metazoa; phylum Arthropoda; class Insecta; order Diptera; family Dolichopodidae; genus Dolichopus; species Dolichopus griseipennis. Next base: position 124,106,627 of record OY720442.1, on the reverse strand, counting down.
TATGAATACACTAATGCCATCTATTGAGCTAATTTTGACGGTGTCAACGTTGTAGTATTCACATCTTGTTGTTATATCTGCTTAAAAGCTCTTTCCGTTTACACGTTGATGTCATGTATACATAGAGTGCTGCCGCAACTTTATATGTGTGAGTTAATATTATTTGTTCAATTTTAATGTTTAATATAAGAATATTTAATGTTTAATATAAGAATGAATGAAAAATTTTTTATTGCTTTTTTAGATGTATTGGTGACTGTCAACACGTAAGGCACCTAAATTTTGGTTAACAAAAATGTACAAAAATGTATACAAGATTTTCGGGTGTTAAGCGTGTTTTCGTCGTTTTTTTCGTGTTAAAGCTTTTTTGTAGAAGAAATGAGTAAGTGGGAAAGAGAAAGAAGATTATGTTGACAACAACTGCTGCCCCGTCTAAACGCATGGATTATCTTACACAAGTGTTAGTTAGTTGAGTAGAGATATAGCGACCAAAGACAGTGGTTCTCAACAATTTTAGAAAGAGGGACGTTTTTAAATGGAGTGATAACAGGTCTCCTCAGGCTATTTTGATTACTCGAATGTTGTTCCGAATCTCTATTGTATAAAATTATGAATACACAAATGTCATCTATTGTCTTACACAAGAGTTAGTTATATATTATTTTATATTACGATATACTTATACAATTTTTACGATATTTTTTAACCCGAGACCTTGTGGTCGAATGTCGGCGCCTTAAGTACTACGCCATTGGTCAATGAAGTTATAATCGTTCTCAATTTCATTTATCAAAATTCATGTTTGCATAATTATGCATGTATATTAATATCTTTTAATATTTTTATATTATATAATATAATAAACGAAGTATATTTAATTAATTAAGTTTAGTTTAAGTATAATTATAGCTATTTATAGCAAAGATACGTACTATACTATATAAGTTTTTAATTAAAATGGGTGTAGGAAAATCACTAGTGTCGTGATTTGCAATAAAATTTTAATACCAATTATATTTTTAATCAAAACCATTTACTATATTATATATAATTTTGAAAATAATATATAATTAAAATCAGATATTATAATTCATATAAAAAAATATATATATATTTTCAATGATTAATTATTTAATAAATCATTAATCATTATTTTAAATGACTTGTCAAAAATAAAGTTAATAACTGTGAATCTGTGAATTATAATGTTAAAAAAAAAATATTATACCAATAAATTGATAATTATTTTAAAATATGTAATTAATTTAATTATATGTATGTATATATATATATATATATATATATATATATATATATGTTTGTCGTTGACGTGATGAAATGAAAAAGAAGTACTTAAATAAAGATAAGTATATTAAAGTACTTATTCATTATTTATCAGTTTTTTTTTTTTTAAATATTATAGGTTCAACAATTAAATTATTATCTATAGAATGTGTAATTAATCAATTGATATTAATTCAATAATTAAATATATGTGTATATAATTAAATATAAATTACAAAGATTAGATATTGTTTTTGTAAAGATTACTAAAAAAAGTTTAATTTTGGAGTTACGTGATTTCTGTATTGCAAGAATTTTTCCTAGAAATGGCACGTAGCTTCAAAATCTAGTGTATTAACAACTATCATAATATAGTTTTACGGTACACTTTTTAAAATAGTTGGTCAAGTAATGTGGTGTCTTTCAAGATTCTGCGTCAAAGCCTCAATTAGCACTAGATTGCGCTATTTTAAATCTCACTGAACTCACGTGACTTGCATTGTTATTTTTGGTTTTTATATCCAACCTGAGGATACAAAGTCAGTTCTTTGATATTATGTTTAGAACACTCGTTAAGTTTGTGGAAGAACGGCCCTATTCAGAGAAGTCTAACTCTAGCAAGTCCTAAACATCTGCAAACTAAGTGCTGGATATTTAAACATTTGTTTGCTTCTTTACAGTTCTTGTAGGAGGTTTTGTGCAAGGGATTCCCAGTTAGGATGCATGAGTTCTTAGGCCTACTGGTCAATAAACTGGTGCTATCCATACGCAATTTGGAAATCAATTCATTTGAACTCCTTTAATTTAGGTTCGCCACAACGTCTTTAGCCGTCATACGTTCTAGAAATGGTGCAATTATTAAGATTTATCTAGAAATCTAAAAAAAAATTCCATAATTAGGAAAAAACTTTTATAGTTAAAAATTCAAAGGACACAAAACTAATCAAAGAAACAAGTTATTAATATTTAATGAAGAAATAATTTCCAAATGTCAACATTAAAATGTAATTAAAAGCAATTGGTTTATAAATTCCTTTTAAATCAACATTATCTAAGGTACATGTAATATTTCAAAATTAAAATTTATAATTCACAAACAAAACCGAATAAAGTTTTTAAAACAAATTTTTCCTATGTACCAAATTTCTATTTACCAAATACAAATTACAAAAATTTTATTTAATATCTTTTTACTTTTATCTTTGATAAGTTTTGAAGAGATCTATCTATTAAATAAAAAGCAGTTTTAAAAAAGATTTTCTAATACATATATGCATAGGTAGGTAGGTACATAATAAATTATTTGAAAAATTTAAAGCACATTTTATAACCTTTGTAAAGGATGAATCCAATATATGTATATTAGTTCACATTCTGTTCATTTTGATTTTTTTTTATTTTTCATCTTTAGATACTCTATTCTATAGATTTTTTTTTTGCTTTTATATAATAGTATCTATAGAATTTAAATATATATATTTTATGCAATTCTATAGTAACTATAGAATTTAAATTTATACAATTTTTGATATTTATATACAATAAGGTATATATAAAATGCAATATGCATTCCATTTACTGCATTATTTCTAAAGAAAAATATTCTCTCGACAATAAAGTTTCTATTTTCCCAATTGTTTCCATATTGACATATACACAAAAACCATTTTTTTTTTTTATTTTTCAAATTGGAATCATAGATAGAATTTGAATTCATAAGTATATATACATATATATAATATAGTTATATATAGAAGTTGCATTGATATTCAAATTTATCTTGAAAAATTTATTTACATATTTCACATGTACAATTTTTACATATGGTTGGAGTAATTACACTCCTATAGTACACAAAATATTCACAATATATATATATATACAATATGGATGTTCAATAATATTCTTATATACATATTATACTGTATATGAATGCATTTACAGAAATCGAAGATATAATTTTTTTAAAAATTGATTAAATCGGAACAAATTGAAATTGAAAAAAAAAGAATATAATTTTTGTATGCTTTTTTATGTGGAATTTCATCTTTCAAAAAAAGATTTTTTATTTTTTAAAATGGTATATTGATAAAATATTTCTTATTAAATTCAATTAGCTTTATTTACTCTTTGATAGAATAATTTTATTTATATAAATGTACAATTGAAATATATGTACCTATGTTATTGCAAAAATGGATCTTATTAAAAAATGATTTTATTCAGAAAAAAAAAGGAAATAAAAAAATTGAAAAATACTTAAAGGTATTTAAATTTTATTAATTCAATAGAGAACAAGACCCGAGTAACTAGAATTGGTGAAAACTTTGGTAATTGTAACATTCATGGAACCTTAATGGCTTGTCATTCATTAAAAAACTGTTGCGCTAATTAATTTAAATTAAGTGGCGCTTTATGTTGTCTCAAAAGACCTTGGCCAAAATGTTATATAAGTAAATGGTCACTTTTATTGAAACTGAAGGACAAGATTCCCATAAACTTAATAAATAAAAAGGCCTGAATAATTGAAACACCCACAGTACCTTAATGGATCATCATTCATTAAAAAACGGTTGCGCCAATTAACTTAAATGATACAGCAATAGTGTTTCAAATGATCTATGCTAAATTATTATGACCGTTTTCGAGGGTAATAATGTTTTACTGTGTAGGTAAAACATTCACAGTACCTTAGTGGATCATCATTCATTAAAAAAAGCTTGCGCCAATTAATTTAAATGATATTGCTATTGTGGTTCAAATGATCTACGCTAAATTATTATTACCGTTTTCGGGGAATGATTCACAAGTGATTGTGCGCACAAAGTAGGATATTATTGAAGATATTTTTCATTAGAATAAATAGCCAATTGTGCCTTTATATGATTTTATGTTAAACAGGCCTCTCTGTTTTATGAAATGTTTATTAATATTTATATAACTAGGTAAGAGTTGTTTTTAGATATTGTTGATTTTCAAATGCTTATCTAATACCTTCAACAATTATTCTTGATATAATACTATTATAAATTTATTACATATAATATTAAAATCTGACCAGGATTTAAACCCAACCCATTTTTCGATTGAAAAGCCGCCACTTTAACGGATAAAATAAAAAATTTAAAAACAAAATGAATTTATATTAATTAATTTAATATAAAATTGATAAAAAAGATTTAAGAAAACAAATAAATTCCATTTTCAAAATTACTATTAAAAAAAAACACCTTACAGAATACTGGCCTAATAAATATCTGAGGCAATGCATTTATTATCATTTAGTTCATAAATTTGAATTTAATAAACGATTATATTTAAAAAATTTTATATAATACATATACAATTTATAATAATTATAATTTAAATAATAATATAAATTCATCTTCATTTATTAAATCTATTAAATTTTCTTTAGAATATCCTTGTTTTCCATTATCCTTTTATGTACAATAACAATTTATAATAAAATTAATTGGAATATCCTTGTATATGAATTTGCCAAAATAATGAAAATTATTATTTTTTTTTTATTTTATAATTTTTTTTTTTTAATTTTATATTCTGTAAATGTATACAATCTCATTTTAATTTCATTATATTGTATTTTCCTATAATATCCTGTTAAATATACATACATACATATTTATATAAAGTAGTACCTTTTTTGAATAAAAAATATATACAGTTCCATTGTCAGTTGCACAATATACACACTGAGAGTAAATTTAAAAGTATAACAAATGAAAAAAAAACAGAAAACAGTAACTTAAAGAACAAGCCATGAGTGTTCCAAAGTAATCAAAATGCATTAATTTAGCCTTTGGGAACTTTTTCTATACAAATACACACATATATATTTATGTACAAAACAATATAAAGTACTACAGAAGGCAACGAAACAATACACTACAGGAGGCAGAAAATGATTTTAATTTTTTTTTTTGTAACTTTTATATAGAATTAAGCATGCAATTGTTATTTATCTATTTATATTATTATATATATATATATTCATTTATACATTATTTTGCACATATTTAAAATAAATATATATATTATTTATATATTATATAACTGTATCAATATTTGCGTATATTAAATGCATACCCCATAATTTAATTGTTGTTTTATTGTAATACTCATTTTTTTTAGAGTATCTCTACTTTTTTATTCTTAGTGTTTACAAAGTTTTAAAATTCAACTTGAATCTGGTAGATATATGTATATATATATACTTATATATGTTACATATATATATTTTCCACAAGAAACAATATAGAAAATTCAGGAACCGAAAAAAAAAAATACTTTTTAAATCGATTTAAAATATTTTTTTTTCAAAACAAAGTTTTACTATACTTTTTTTAATAAATTTTTTATTTGGAAGTTTATTGTAACTCTTTTTAAAATTCTGTATTTCAATTCATTTTTGGTTTTTGTTTTTTTTTTTTATGTTCATCCCTGTAAAGTTGGGCTTTTTTTGTGATAGTCCATTTGTATCCCTTTTTTTGAAATTACATAAAAAAAAACTGAATCTAAAACTACATAATATAAAACTCATTTAACATTGAATGAAATATCTACTTTGGTGCAGCATATTGTAATTTTAAAATGTACTCTAATAATTCAATATTTACATACATACATACAAGTGTATGACATACAGTATGTCTTTTATGGTATATGGAAATTTTTTTCACGAGGCCTGTTTTAGAATGGGTAATGGGTAGTTTGTCTAGTACTAATTTAAGAGATTCTTTAGAATGGAATAAATTTGGGAACCTTGGTCTATTTCAATTTCGAATGGTTTATATACAATTAAGGTGGAATAAATATGTACATAAGAGTATTTTATTGAAATATATACAAGATATTCTATATTAGATCTATATGATGGGATATCAGGGTTTCAATTCGAAAAAAAATTAGAAAAAAATCAAATTAAACTTATAAAACAGTAAAAGCTAATTAATTATAGTATAATTTGATAAAAAAAAAGTAAAAATTTTGAAATAAATGAAATTGTTTATTTACTTAGAATTTTTTGAAATAGTTTTTTTTTTATACATAAAACATAATATGTTGTAGTATAATATGAAATTCCTTTAAAGAGTAAAGGCTGTAGAACAGATTTTTAATGGATTAAATAATAACGTACAGCGTTGACGCATGTCATAATTGTCACATATTTCAAAATGGAAACTATTTTATATTCGGTTTCTGAATGATACCATTTTTTCACAATCGTGTGTTTAAACATAACAAAATATAAATGTAAAATTTGTATACTTTTATTACTTTGACATTAAATTTACATAAATTTTTAAAAATTATTTAAAAATACCTCATTGCCATATGTTATAGAATAGTTTGGTACATCATTTTAACTACCAGTCTATGCAAGCGCCGTCATACGGTAAAAGTTTACACATACGGTAAAAGTTTTTCTGGCATTTATATGACAAATATAAAAATATAGATGTTGGAGGTTGTCAATTTTTTGCTACTAGCCTTTACTATATTTATAGAGCAAAATTGAAATAGATTCTGAAGGGGTGAAAATACCGTTATTTTTCTAAAAAGACACCTTTAACGAAACGTTATTTTCTGTTTTACCTTTATAGCAAATTAATCATGATATAAGATATTTACTATTCAGTATATAGTGCCTTTCTTTGCCACATTTTATTCCTCTATGCGATTGTAGTACATAAATATTTATCTAAAATATATGTATATTGTGCCTGTATACGTGTATATATATAAATTTAAATATAATTTAAATCTGAAAGAGTAAAAAAAACAACCAAAATACTATTTTTAAAAAATTGAAATTTTTTTTTTCATTATTTTCTATCTCTATTTTTCTTTCTACAGTATCTTCCATATTCATACATATATCTATATATATACGGATATGCATTTTATATCTATAGGTACATAAATGCATAAAAAGAATAAAATTGCAAAAAAAAAAATAGTTTTTTTTATAAAATACAGGATTTTTTTTAAGGATAAAAAAATAAAAAAAAAAAGTTTTTTAACTAAAGTTGTAAAGTTAAAAGCAATATTCAAAATTGTTTTTGTACATTTAGGTACGGGATAATTCTCAAACCCATTGCTGTAACTATGTACCATCTATGCTCCATTTTATACTCATTTTGCACACTATTTTCCCCAAAAAGAAAATTCATTTTATAAAATATATATGTATAGTATATATATAGGATATGTAAATATAACTATGAAGTTTTGTTAACCAAAGTTTTTTCTTTATTTTTTGTAAAAAGTTTTTTTTTATAATTTTTCAAAGTTTGCATTTGGGTACATTTGTTTCAACCCTTATTACAAAACCAACCCTGTTCCTCCCCCTCCCTTTCATTATAATACGAGTATTCCATTAAATAAAAAGAACATCTGCAGCAATTTCTGAATATTAAATATTTGGCATAAAATTTTAAATGCTACTGTGTCCTTGTGTATATGTATATATATGTATATATATAGATATATGTATATTAATATATACAGAAAAATTGTATTAATATCGGGATAACAGAATCACAGATTATAAATATATACTATTATACATATATACAGATATAGATATGAATGGATATATAAAATATAAATGAGATGATAGGCTATTCGTTGATTCTACTGCAATCTACTTTTTTTTTTATATTTATGTGTTTGCTCGAAAAATTTGAATATAAAAGTTTTTGTTTTTATTGTATATATATATACAATATATATATAAAAATTTTTAACTGTAAAAACAAACCGAATGAACATTAAAAAAAGGACGAAAAATATTTTCAAAAAAAAAAAAAAAATAAAACAAAAAAATCAGTTGTTATGAACTTGTATTTTAATACTGTTTCCATGGTAATTTTATTTTTCTTGTAAATGCTTTGTAGCGTGAAAAATTTTTTAAAAATTTTTTTGAAACTATTCCTGGCATAAGATATACATAAAAAAATTATTTTCCATTTTGTGAAAATTTTATTCCGTTATTTTTAATTTGTTTTTCCTTTTAAAAAGTTTGTCAGCGTATAATTTACAAAACAAAAATACCAACTATATTATAATAAAGTTTAAAAAATGTTTGATGACAGGTCACATTGGAATATAGTGAATTTTTAAAATGCGTTTTAACAGAAAGTTTAACATTTTTTTTCAATTTTTTACGTTTTGGTTGGTTGATTTAGAAAAACGGTTGAATTGTCTTTTAATATTTTATTTCTTTCAAAAAAAATTTAAAAATTTTATAGATTTTTTTATATTTAGTTTTAATTTTTTGAATAAATTAGAGAAAAACTTTGAATTGATTTTATTTTATAATAATAAAATTGAATTTTTTTTTTTGAATTTAAATGAAAATAATTAATGAATTCAAAAAATAAAATAGTTAAATTTAATTTATAAGTTTTGCCCCTTTAAGTATGCAATTGTTTTTGTAAATTGCTTCATGGTTTTAATTTACTTACTTTTTAGATTTCAGTTTTTAAAAGTTAAATTACTATGATTTTCCACTTCAAGTATGGAATTGTGTATGGAATAAGGGTTTTAAGATTTTAATCTATTCACTTTTTAGATTTCAGTGTTAATAAATTCAATGTATAAGTTTTTATGTATGCAATTTTTTTTAATATAGTTTTAGAATTTTAATTTACTCACTTTTCAGATTTTAGTGTTAATAAATTGGAGTAGTTCATACCTGAAATAAAAGAAAAAATAAAATATTAGTATTTTGAATTATTATAAATATAAGGATTCTTAAAATTAAGTTTTCTCAAATCAATTTTTTTATTATTGCCCCTTTAAGTATGCAATTTTTTATTTATTTTTCATATAGTACTTGGTTTATAAAAATTTGATTTAATTTTAAAATACTAGAATCAACTAAAAGATTATAAAATGATAACATTATTTACATTAATAGTAATTAGTAGATAAGTTATTCAAAACTCTTAATGTTGAATAAAACTGTTTTCAACAAACTATTGGTCTGAATAAAAACAACCCACTAGCCTTTCAACTAAGTTTCAAGATGCTACATCTACTTTACCCAATATAACAGTACAAATACTTTTACAATTTTGTATACTAAGGATACATTAAAAAAAAATATTTAACCATTTATAACTCTTGATATATAACATATCAATTTATTTTCATTCGATTTCGTTTGATTGACTTATCTCTCACAATTTTTAAGTTTTTGCGGCAATTATTTGAATTTTGTTCTTTTGTTGTCCCAAAAAAAATTGATGAAATAAAATTAATCGAAAATAATAAAACATTATTTGTTTTTTTTTGTTTTTTTCAATCATTTGATTATAAATAAAACACATTCGATTAATTTTTTTTTGTTTTTAATACTTTTTTTATCATATCTTTTGTTTTTATTTTTGGATTTTTCTCTGGAAATAAATTTTACCCCAGACATTAAAAGTTATAAAATGTCTATATTATATAGATATGTATACTGTATATATTGTTTAAATGAATTTTGTTTTTAATGTTTTGCGACTTTGGTCGACCAAAAATCTCGACCACATCATAAATTTTATCTTATAGCATGACATAATTTCTCTCATGAGTATAATAAATATTGATAAAAAAAAATTATACTGTAAATATTTATTTTTTTTTGCAGTTTAAATTTAATTTTTTAATCAAAATAAAAAGGGTGCGCAACATTTGACAAAACTCAAATAACAAAACCAATATACAAGTATATTTTGTATAAGTTCACTTATCAATATAAAATTTAAAATTCAAAAAAAAAAAATAAATAAAATATCACTAGTTTTAGGAAATTCGAAATTGGCGGGAATCCATTTAGTCACAATCCTTTCCTTTAAATATATTGCAGTCTCTATACTATGACAAACGATTTAAGGTTTCCAGAATTGGTTGAAATTAACGGTCATGAAAATTTTTATATTTATATATGTGGTACTCACTATATAGATAATTTGCAAAGAGAGTATTTGAAATCTCAATCAATAGATGCTACACTACATGGTGTCACACTCAGAGAAAAATTATAAAAAAGGAGCTTATTTTGTTAATAAATATCTTTGTTCGAGGAGCTTATTTTGGTCTATACTGGTATTTATTGGACCAGTGTTGACATTTTATATTCTTATTATTAGCATGGATCTTAATATATTCCACATAAAATGAGATAGTAGTAGGGTTTTTAAAATGTAAAAACGTCGTCTTAGATTTTCAACAAATACAATTCTATTTTGTTTATATTGTAATAATTTTGTATTTGTGTTACATGGTATTCTATATCTGTGAGTTATATTATTCAATTAAATTATTTGTTTATATTTTGTACTGCTTATATTTATGTATGTTTTATTAAAGATATATAATTATTAATTATTGATCAAGCCATTAATTTGAACCTAATGGTGAATGAAAGTTGAGTCAAGTTTGAAAATCACATAAAAATTTTATCCACTTTTACTGGGATTCGGGCCTCTCGAATGATAGGTCGTGACTCTAGTAACTGTTCCACCCAGCCGCATAGCTTGCTCCATACCTCCTGACAACAAAACTTCAGCCACAGATGTTTTGGGCATTCAGCAAATGAATTCATTAGGTAAAGTAGATTTTAACAATCTGCATTTAGGTTAACTAGCTCTATACCCTAAAATATAATCTACAAAAATACCATTATACACTTAATATGGTATCGTTTTATGTTTTAAAGCATTAATGTTTTCAACAACTATATACATATATTATACACATATACACAAGTATATACACATTATATTAAGATTTAAGAATAATAGAATCATATATAAAAGTTCAAATAATTAAAAAAAATATATATATATACATATATATTTCAGTTCAATAACTTTTTTGTGAATTTTTTTTTTGTTTTTAATAAAATACTTATTTTTTATAGTAGTTTTACGACTCCATTCAATACTGTCAAATTAGATATTGAATATGTCTAATATATTGAAAAAAAAAAAATAATAATAATAATACAAAAAAATAAAAAAAAAAACAACCAAATAAAAACATTTATAAACCCACACATTTCATATCTACAAGATACAATTTACTTAACACGATAAAAAACATAAAAAAAAATAGAAAATTGAATTAGAAAAATAAAAAATTGGAAACAAACTTGACTGACTTTATTGACTTGTATTTGAGTTTGCATGTTAAACGATAGTTTGTTTAAATATAGAAAAAAAAAAAAAAAAATTGAAATAAAAATAAATAAATAGAAAATTGTTGAATAAATCTAATAAATATTATTGAACAAAACAATTTACTTGTATATTTATACATTTTTTTTTTTTTATAAAATATTGTATATCATGTTAAACTAAAAGATATTTGATAATCATATTATAGACAAAATCATCTATTATATATATGTATATATATACATAAATATCAGAATATTAAAATTGCCACCAGTTTATATTTGATTTAATTTATATATATATATTGTATGTATATGTATGTTGAAAATCTTATAATAATAATATTGTATAAATTTAATAATAATTTAAATTAATTTATTTTTTTGTGTTAACTAGATAATTTTTTATTAAATCAAATAATACATATTTATGTTTATATATATATATATATATATATATATATTATGTGTTAAATAATATTATCATGATATTTAAGTTTATCAAAATATAGTAGTGTTCATTTCATGTTATTAACTATACTGTTTTTTTTTTAATTTATTTGGTTTTTTGATTTTTTTTTTGAATATTAAAATAAGTTGTAATTTTCAACAAAATATAATTTAAATAATTAAATTAAATTGCGAACAACTTAATTAAGATATATAAGTTGGAAAAATGATTTAATATAATTTCTAAGAAAATGATTTAAATTACAATATTTGATGATTTTCATGTTAAATAATAATTAGCATGTAATCGACTTAATTATATTCTTTTTAAACTTTAAGTTTGAAAAAATTTATTAGTATCGTCAGGGTTGGGATTTTTTTGAATCTAGGTAAGTGTAAATTGCAATAATGAATTTTATAATTCATCAATCGTTTTGAAAAAAGAGGATTCTTATTTTGAGAGTCACGGCTTTTGAACATCAAAGTTCAAAGTCGATAGCCCATTACAAAATGCTAATTTTAAATTTTAAATTTTATAAAACAGTTAGGCTAATAAAGTTAACCATATTCAAGGTACAACATGGAACATGGAGGACATATTATATTCTTATTATTAGAATTGATCTTAATGAATTCAACATACAATTTAAACATGAGATAGTACTAAATCTTATAACATGTAGAAACGTCTTAGATTTTCAATACATACATACAATTCTATTTGTTATATATTGTAATAATTTTATATTTGAATTATAAGTTATTTTTGTATCTGAGAGTTATATTACTCAATTAAATTTGTTGTTTATAATTTGAATCTGTACATATAATTTTTATATTAATGCATTTTTTGATTAAAGATATATAATCAATAATTAATAATTATTGATTAAGTCATTAATTTGAACCCTATGGCGAATGGGTTTTGAGTCAACAGAAACAAGCCTCTCGAATGAAAGGTCGATACTTTAACCACTGTGCAATTCAGTTGTAATTTATGTCAAAAGTTAATTTTTCTGAGGGTAAAAGTTTAATGAACCCACTCATTTTTGTATTTTTTTCAGGAATTATGCAGACCTCTTTTGTATATTTAAATATACTCTATCCATCCTAGAGTTAACTGATTTCTAAATATTAATACGTTATATCAGTATTAAAGCAACTAAAACTAAAATTTTTTTTAAAAAAATAATGAAATACAAAAATTGCATATCATAAATATAAAATATGTCTCCCAGAGCATTTGCGTGATTGTAATGTTTAGTGATTTAAAATTATATAAATTATATTAATTGTTTTTTATTAGGTGTAATACTACACATAACTAATTATTTTTTTTTGAAATTACAAATATGAAATAAATATCAGATCAATTTTTTTTATTTTCTGTTTTATTTAATTGGCTTCATTTTATTTCATTTACTGAATACGTGTACATACTAATATATATATTTATGTATATTTACTCGTATATCCGCATATATACTCGTATATTATTGAAACATATTACAATTAAAATTTTTATTCAATTAAATTGAAAATATTGCCACTTGAATATATAAAAAATGAAAACAGTTAACGCAATATTGCAGTAATTTTTTCACGATCTGATATTTTAAATTAAAACACAAAAAAAAAAAAATATTTATAACATGTTTATATACACACTTATATAATATATTAAAAAATTAAAAGTAAATTATAGTATTAATATATTACTATACTGCAGTGTTGGTGGCAATGACGCCGTCGCCACTGTTACGATAAACGTGATCGTTTTACCGCAATTAAATAATATTCATTCGGGAAAATGCATGTAACACACAAATATATAAATTTTTTTCATTTAATATACGAATCTTTGACAGGTAACAAATAGAGACGTATCTTACATATATATTTATGGGTGGGATGACAAAAGTCCCCAGAGTCAAAAGTCCCTGTAGGATTAGAAAAAAATATAAAAAGTAAAAAATCTCCTGGGAAGATATAACTTACGAGAAATAGGTTGAAATTCCCCTAAAAAATAAGACATATGTATCTTCCCGTTATATTTTCAAACATGTGGATTTGCAGAGAAAAAAGCCGGAGTTAAAAGTCAAAAATATTGAATTTACTATTATTTTGAAAAAATTTTTGAAAGTCTAATAAGTGATTATACCTAAATTAAATAATTAGTTATAATACAGCTATATATATAAAATATTAGCTGTCAAACAATAAGTATTTATGTATATGTATTTGTCAATGGAAAATACTATATTTAATGAAGCATATTAAAGTTCAATACAAGATCGAAGTGGAACTTTCCAGGGTACTTATAAATTCTTGTATGCAAAATTTTGAATTAGAAGCTTTTTCACTTTTGAAACTTTTAAGTTCGTTGCAAAATGTAAGTTTTGAAAAAGGGGAAGTCCCCGAACTTCGAAATTCAACAATTTATTACTTTTTATTAATTATTATATAATTTCTTATTTCAGTTTATGAACTTATAATAGAAGTTGACTTTTGGTCCACTCATTGTTAGTCATATTTCCCCAAGCAACTTGAGTTTTTTCTCCATTCATAAGTTTTTTCTGGCAAATTTTGAATCCGGAACTTTTATCACCTCGCCATATTTATGTATATGTTTGATTGCGCTAATGTACACCTTAAATAAATATAATATATACAGTTATAATATTGGAATATATTATGTTTTAAAACTATTAACAAAAAATAAATTAAATCAATTATATGAAACGGAATGCATTTTCCAAGTTTGAATTAAATTATTCTATATTTGTTGTTGTTATTTTTTTTTTAACTTCTGTTAATTTTTTGACGTTTCAAATTACGCTTTTTATATTTTGCCGCCATAGTTTTTTTTTTGTTTTAATTTCTTTTTTTTTTTTTTTTAATCTTTACAAACATTTTTATAATACACTTTATAAATTATAGTGATTTTTAATTTTGTTTTTTTATTTTGAATTTAAGTGGCTGGTTGAGTTATTAAAGTCGTCACGTCACGGATAAAAATTGAGCAGCAGAAAAATAAAAAAAAAAAATAAAAACAAAACAAGAAATTAAAAGTGAAATAACATTTAATATAATGTTTATGTCGCAGGCGTCAGACGAGTCTATAGGCAATTTAGAGAAATAAATATTACATATATATATATATTTTTTAAACTAATTCTTTCGCGTAAATTGAGTATCGCTTAACTTATGATTATTTTTTAGATATAAAAACAAACATAGATGATAAAAAGAAAAAAATTTAAAAATATGTGGTTAAAATGTGAAAATATAACGTTTCATGAAATTAAAAATAAATTAAAAAATAATAAAAAAAAAAAACTAATTAATATAAAAGGAAAAACGAGAAGGAAATTTTACAATATAAGCTTGTAATGTTCACCTTAATATTAATAGGTAGTTAGTTGTATTTTAGCTTTTATGTGCGATTTAATGTTGATAAAAATTAAATTTTTTTAATCATATGTCAATTACTACCATTTTCGGAATAGTAGGAAAATTTTATTTTAAAGTTTACAAGTCAAAAAAATCTCGTTTGCATTAGGACTTTTTGTATTAAAGAATATTTTTAATAATTGCATATTTTTAGGTGCGGAAAAAAGTTTTTTATTATTTTGGTAGATTTGAAGATTTATGAAGATTTATAAATTAATTAAACTTAATTGTTTATAAGATTGTCATAAATTAATTTTTTTGTTGCTAATCTCCCTTTCTCTCTCTCTCTCTTATTTTGACATAATGTTAATTATCGTTTTTAGTGAGTTAACTGTTTTAAAGTATAAAATTGATTAAAAATCATAAAAATTATATGTTGATTTAAATATATCAACTCAAGAACACTAAATCCTCCTATGCCTAATGAACACAACAAACAACGATGATATGGAAAATTATACAAATGCAAACAATGGAAGTTACAACAAAGTAGCCTTGACGCAAATGTAACTCAACTTTTAACTTCTGCGCTACTTTGACAGCTAATTGTTTATGTTTTGTCGACTATTTATATTTATTAATACTTAATTTATTTATCATATAAAATAATTGAATTTAAAATTCTAAAATAAAATTGTATTACATTTAGTTCACTGATTAAAAAATTATATATGTTAATTTTCTTAATTTGTTTACATTAAATGTCATTACAACGCTTTCAACGATTTGCCATATGCTTGAAAAATTTGATAGCTACGTTTTTTGACATTTAGCTACTTTGAAGCTGCGTCATGGCTATACTCAATGTGCCCAAGTCATAATAGATATTTATAAAAACATTCCTTTAAATGACTTATACAGTAGAAAGGTGTATTTTAGATTAAAAACCATTCTTTAATTAAAAAAAAGTGGGATTTTTTAACCTTATCCCTAAAGTAGAACACAATTTAAATGTATAAATAATGGTACTACAGCATGGTTGAATAGATTTTACCACAGTCTTAAAAAAAATGTGAGTTATTAAGTGCTTTGCATGTTATATACATATGTAATGAAAAAGGAAATATACAAATCAACTATATTAAAAATTAATTTCAATCATTTTGAATCTCTTATTTATACATACATATATTTAAATAAAATGAATATATTACTCGTATTTCTACTATTTTTTTCAAAGGTAGTCAATTCAAATTCAAAATCCATCTAACCCATATAGTTACTATACACCACATCAATTCAACTTTTATACATCTATATACATATAAGTATAATTTTAGATTTGATATCTGAACATACCAATAAACACTGCAGTGTAAAATAAAAAAAAAAAACTGGCACCTTTAGCAGTTAGGCTGATTATGAATTGAAAATCGTTTTTTATGCTTTAATATTTCAGCAGCAGCTAACAAACGTTAAAACAAATTTTATTTTTTTTTTGTTTTAATTTTTAACTTTTTTTTTTATATTTGATATGGGCATTAATTATACATGACTTTGCGTGTGTGTTAAGAATTATGGAATATGGCAAAAAAAGCAAAATGTAAAACATAACCTAAAAAAAAATAAAGAAAATCCGACACAATAAGCTGATAAAGGAAAAAATGTTGAAAATAAGTTACAAATAAAAGTTAGTTTGAAAAATAAAATAAAATTTATTAAATAAAAAATAAATCAAATTTAAAAAAAAGGCGAAAAAATATGTTTTAATAAAACTTTTAACTAGCCTTTTTTTTTTTTTTTAAATGTCTAAAGTCTAAACACAACGTATACAGCTAAGCGAATTATTACTTCAATATAGTTTGGCTTTTTGATTACTTATTTTTTTTTATAACTTTGTTGAATTATTGAATTATTTAATAGTTAAAAAACAAACTTTTTTTGGTGTGATTTCGAGATTTAATTTGAGATTTTTAGAAAAAAGATAAAAAATAAATATGAGAAAATTTATAAATATGTTATCAGATTTGTATAGTGGTAGGAGTAATACTAAAATTTTATTTTATTGCTTAATATAATTTTTAAAAAATTCATCAGTTGCTTCCATATTTATTTTTCACAATAATTTCTATATTTATTTAATAGATTTTTTTTTTTATTATTTTTTAATTTTATGTTGCAGTTGTGTTATAAATTTTGTGTTTACATTTTACAATTCTGTAATTATGTTAAGTTTTATTATATTGTATTTTATAATGTCTTATTTTTAATTTACAATTCTTATGATACCAAATTACATGATGTTCGAAACTTATTTATTCCTTTGATAATATATCTAATTGAATTTTTTTATAAATTAAGAAGTTGTTAAAACTCTCGAATCAATGACGCCATCTATATATGCATCTCATTTATTTAATGTAAGTGTTTATTTAACAAATCACGTAAGGATCAATTCCACCCCAGTATGATATTAATAACTGTATTACCAAAGAAGCCCTAGAATGGAATCCCCAAGAGAAAAGAAAGGTGGGAATGCCTAAAAATTAGCTAGCAAAAAGTAGAATAAGATACAGAGGATTTGTAGAAGTCCTATGCTCCCCAAGGGAGTAGAAAAAAAAAATAGAAAATTAAATCCAATTTAGGAATGCCCACTCGTTCAATTTTAGTTTTGGCAATAAACCTTATTGAAAGACTATACACTTACACGAGAGCAAATCAAATATTGTTACATGGGTATCTATATATATGATATTTCTAAATTAATCCTAGTTTTTATCAAATCATGGTTGACAATGACCACTTTAAATACCATGCAATATTCAATTTAGGAAATCAAACTTCCAGTCCAGATTTTGGTCATTAATGTTGTCAAATAATCACAAAAGTAAAAATTTACGCGAATATGAATGTTATTTATTTATTTATTTATTCGAATATTATGTATTACAATAACTACGCAATATTGGTACGGCCCTCGGCTGCCAGGGCCATTAAGGGCTGACAGAAGGTTAATAGTGGCTAAATTTAACCACTAGTGAAAAGATAAGTAATAATCGTTGTAGTAGTGCAGCAAAGCCTCACTTAAAGTGATTTAAAATTTGCCCATCTTAATGTTAAACTTCATATAGATTCTTTATATTTGCCTTTGAAAACTCATTCAAACTAACAATAGAATTTGGTCTGTATTTTATTTAGAACGCGACGCTAGAAGCTAGATGCAACACTAGAAGCGAAGTGACAATTAAGTGATGATTGATCACTCAATCGTTAAGTTGTAGATCGCATAATGAACATTTAACAGAACCTTATATAGTTAAGTGTCTTTTATGAAATATACCTACAATGACTTAAAAAAAATTTATATAAAACATTAATAAATTAAATATCATTATTTTCAACAATGCATTGTCTTAACTAATTATTAAATAAAATAATTTGAGGGACACTTTATTGTTTATTGCTCTGATTGCTATCCATATAAGATAAAATTTAATACTTTTAAAATATAATAAGACAAAACAATGGCTGTTATTTTAAGTAAATTTTTTTATTAATAATTTTCAATTGTATACCAAACATGGTTTTAATGGTCCAGATCATAATAAATCAAAATAAATATAAAATTTTATTGAAAAAAAATTCAATTCAAAATATATATTATAAACAATGTTCAATGCAATTTTGTAACTTCATAACTTTGAAATCATGTACACGTAGATAAAACTTTTGTTACATATTTATTTTACTAAAAGTTATGAATTATGAAAAAAAAATATGAAAATGAAAATATAAAAATAAAAATTGATATGTCTACAATAAAATATGATTTTAATTTTATATATTTATTTTGATTTATGTATGAATATAGAATTCAATAAAATGGGTGTGGGTGCTGAATAAATAAATTTTAATTGTAACAATCTATAAAATGGTATACATTTGGTATTTTTTTAAAAATTGATACTTAATTTTTTCATTTTTTTATTGAATTCGAAATAAAAAGGGTAGAAAAATAAAAAAATTTTTAATTGATACATTTGTCAAAAATTGTTTAATTTAAACTTAAAGTTTTGGAATGTATAACCATGTGTTAATCTTATAGCCTATCAACGTTTCGCGCCTTACACGTAATTATCTGTCAAACTAAGTTAAATGTATTGAATTATATAAAAATGTCTACAATAGACGTAGTCCTAATGGAGCAATTACGCAGCCATCAAAAAAGTTGTTTAACTTTAAACTTTTTGGCTTTCTCTACGTATTGAAATGTCAAATAATTGAACTTTGAAAATAATTTTTGATTGAAAAATAAAAAAATATATTATCAGAATAAAAAATTAGTAAAATTATTAAATTTTTTTCTATCTAAGGTTAAATATTATTAAACCATTCAGAATAGCTATACAATAAACTTTAAACTATTGAATATTTTTTAATTCATGAAATTTGTAAACAAAACAATGTTTTAAAAAAAAAATGCTGTCATATACTACATTTCATTTTAGACACTCCTCTGTTGACTACGCAATGCGTTTCAAGAGCGTCATTGTAGATAAGCTATTATATCTGGTTAAGTTTTAAATTAAATTTTTGAGTTAAAACTACTGGTGATTTAGCAAAATGAAATAGGATACTTTATATATGACTGTACTTCATTTGCCCGTTCTTCATTTAACTGTATTTCATTTCTGTGTATTATCATTTGACTGAATTTCATTTGAATTGTTGTCATTTGATTAAATGTCACATGTCCAATTGTACAATGATTAGAGTCAAATGAAAAAAAGACTAAACGACAGTTTTATATAAAAATTTTGGGGGTATTCCTCAATTTCGATTCCAAATTTAAAAGTGCCTCCAATTCTGTCCTCCTAATGCATATATACGTATTATTAGATGAATTATGTATGAATTTTCTAAAGTGTTCTTTAAATTTTCTTAAATCAAATAAAGCAATCAAATGAAATACATTAAAATAACACTTTACAGTCAAATAAAATACAGGCAAAATGACGTAATGTTTCCTAAGAAACAAACGCATTAAAAAAAAAATTCATTATACATTCATCATAATGTTTTTTTTTTAATTGGTTTTGAAAACTTGAACTTTAAAAATTTTATACATATGCTAAATTACATTAAAAATGACAGCACAGCAGCAGCTGATCATGGAAATGACTTGTAACAATTCAAATCTACCGTAATAAGTAAAGTAATATGCTATATAGAAATTCTTTCAATTTTTAAATTACCTTTCCATAATATGTAACTTCTTTTTTCAACTTCTGATTATTATCATTAAAACTTGTTAAATCACTTGTAATCTTTGATTAAGTATAATGTATTCTATATATATAGTATGAAATTATAATTTAAAGGCTACCATAAGAGATGGAATAGGAAAGGAAAAAATGAAACGGAAGAAGTAAATGGCCAAGCCCATGTAATTTTTTTTTTCATTTAAATTATTCTCATCCTCTTAATCGTTAATTATTAAAATTGTTGTTCTCATTAATAATTTTCAGCTTCATTTCATGCATATTTTGCAAAATTTTATTTTGTTTTTACCATTAATAATCCCAGTCAGATATAAGAAGTATATTTATGTATACACACTCAATTGCAGTAACTATAGTGATTTAAAGATTTAATAGATATACGCAGAAGTTGAATAGAACTTCTTATAACATATTCATCTTGAAAAAAAGTCATAAATTAAAGTTTAATTTTTTTTTATTTTCAAAGAATACAAGTATTTTCATTTAACAAGTGATAAAAAGAAATCAACCAACCAATCAGCATCAAAAAAACGACAAAATCAATTCAAATTAAATCTTAAGATTAAAAAAAATGGTAAAGTAAAAAAAAACTGAAATAGTTTGCATATGAAACTATGCGATAAGTCGGGTTTGGTTATAGATTTAAAAAAATCGAATTTTTTTTTTTATTTTAAATTGGTCCTTTCTACAATTGAATTGTTGCAGCCTATGTACACATAGAAGACTTAACATGCAAAATAAATTAAACTTTTAGAGTTGTAGAATGCTTAAAAAATGATTGAATAATGGGAAAAAAAATAAATATATGTATATATATAAATAAAAGAAATATATATATATATATAATATAAGAAAATGGAATAAACATTAACAATTACAATATTCAGGAATGTTTTTTTTTTTATTTTACAATTCTTTTATACACTTGACTAAACTCCATCTGCAAGACACAGGTTTTATAAAAACGTTAAATGTTTTTTTTTTAAAATAAACTCAACTCATAGACTTATGCATACGTATATCAATGTTAAAAATTTTTTTGAAAATTGAGAAGAATAGAGCAACAAAACAACATTATATATTGTGTATATATAGATGCAATGCAACATAATAAAAATCCATTTGCAAAAAAATTGCATTTTAAGGAATGGTCAATTCTGTTTTAGAAATAATAGTTATATTATAACAAAGGGTATTAAAAAAATTTTTATATTTACTTGAGCTATTCTGTTTTTTATTTTTGAACAGGGACGTGGCGGTTATTTTAATAAAGAATACTTTTAAATTAATTAAACTACTGCTCCCCTGAATTGGTGATTTTAAAAGATATTATAGTACTTGATAAGTATATGTTATATAAATATAGTCATTTTTGCATTTCAGGATCATCAAATTTACAATTCTACAAAACTTATAATTCTTATAAAATATTTTTTGTGAAATACCTACTCTTGCAACATGTAAATTTAAAAAAACTTTTTGCAAATTGTATGATTGTAAGTCGAAATTAGCGGAATACTAAATAGTATTACTAAATACTTATTACATCTATGTAAACTGTTTATATTTACTTACTTGCAACTTACTTCATTATATTAAATTTCTTTAAAATTTTTTTAAAATAAAAAAATAGGTACTAAGTGATCTTATATTTTAATTACAGAGAGAATGTTAAAAATTGAAATTGGGTTCTATTAAACCAACCACGTATTAGAACACAATTAAATTTTGATAACTCCAAAAAAAAAGCACTCACTTACTAAAAAATATTCTAACTCAAAGAGTGACAAGTGTTGGGTTCAATAAGTTCCTACAAAAGATTATTTAAATATTACTTTATCTGAATTGTACCTAATTGTAAATTATTTTATTTAAACAAAAAAAATTTCACAAGTGATTATTTGATTACTGATAAATGTTGAGCTGTCATTAAGTTTCTATAAAAAAGTCCTTAAATAATAGTTCATTGGAAATCTTCAATGAAATTGTAAATTTTTTTACATTTTAACAAGTGAATTTTACAAGTGTTCATTGCTCACCTTATAAAAGATTTAAATTTTTTTCTTGTTACAAAATCTTGTGTTCACCTCAATTATAATGTTTAAAATGCAAATAATGTTTATAATGATGATAATGATGATGATGATGATGATGAATATGATGATAGTAAAAGATAATAATAGTGCTGGTTATTTTTTAATGATATTGATTATAATGATTATTGTGATGAAAATTACAATGATCATTATTGTTATTGTAATGTGCATTAACAAAAAAAGAACTTGAAAAGAATAAAATATGTTTCATAGGGAATATACAAAAAACTTCAAACAAAAGCAACAACATTTAAACATTTTTTCTCTATTTTTTTTTTGCACAAGCAAAAAAACACAAAAAAAAAACAAAAACAATTTTTTTTTATCTTTTATAAGGTGCATAATAATCTCAACATTAACAATTTGTGTAATTCTTTTGAATCTCAAAAAAGGGTATATATTCTATATATATCTATATATACATATATATATTATATATATAGATATATATTTATATATTTAATATTTTACTTGCACGAGTAGATACACTTTTTTATAATACCTATATAAGTAAATATAAGTATTATTTCGTATGAGTACGAGTACGAGTACTTTGACGTACTCACATAATATTCATATACGTGTACTTATTTCTATTCAAGAGATTATATTTGTTTTTTTTTTTTTTTTATTATTAATATTTAAATTCAAAAGAACCCCAGGAATATAATAAAACTAAAATGCTATATATATATATATACCTATATAGTATGTATATATATAAGTACTTATTATACGGACGGAAGCAAAAGGAAGGGTTGAAGAGCGTGAAAAGCAGCTAAGATAACACAGTATATACCTACCTATAATAAAAAAAATTAAAAAAAAAGTGTCTGTGGTCAGGCAAGTGGTTAAAAAATTATAAAAAATTATGAGCTGACTGAAATCTCTTATTCGTTTTATTGTCGTTTTTATTATTCATTTGAATTGTTTCGGTCCGAGTGGGTTTTTTTTATAAAAAAAAACATCTCGTCAATAAAAAAACGAAAAATAAAGAGTTTAAAAAGTACGACCGTAAAATTGTCATAATATATAAAATCCATTTATACTGCTTTTTTTTTTATGTTCAAAATGTTCATAGAAATATGTTAAAACTCTTTGTAGACTCTGTATGATAGATTAACATATGTTTTTTAGGTATGTTATATATTCAAAACATAATGTGCATACGTTTTACATAAATATATATGTATGTATATATATGGTTTAATATAGCAAAAAATATCTTTTAGATTGCAGAAGAGATTAAATTTGCTATAGTTAAAAAATTATTTTTTTTTTTACTTTTCGGTTCTATTCAAATTGGATTTTCAAAAAAAGTTTTTGGGTGCATGTCATTTTACTGAAAAGAAAAATACCGAATGAAAAAATCTCGAATTTCAATTTATTTATTTATTTGTAGTACCATTGCCTGATAATAATAATTCTTTGCCTATTTGACATTTGGACTTTTTATTAAATTATTTTAATATACACTATATTATTTTGATTGATTGAAAAGCCAGCCGCTATTTTACCATAAGATATCGGTCAGATGGAATTTAAATTTTTTGGAAAAAATCCCCAATGTTATAAGATCCTCAAAAAAAAGGATTTGAGAGTTGGATACAAAAGCAGATTAATACATACGCTTTTTCAAGGGTATATTTCCTAAAAAAAAATAATTCGGTGAGGTTTAAGATTTGATTTCAAAATATGGATTTCAATAATTTGTTTAGCGGGGATTTGGAGGCAGTAGCATCCTTTATTATAAGATTTTTAATGGTAAAATATACATGTTAGTCAAAAATTTATTTTGTTTTCGAGATTTATTTTATAAGATTGTGCCGGATTTTGGTATTTCCAAGATTTTTTTTTCAAGATTATAAATAATTCGAGATTTTTTTCATTTAGAATTTTTTTTTTCAGTAAACTGTCATAGGCCCAAAAATTTTATATTATTTTGGACACAAGACGACTTGCTGCGGTTGTTGTTCATTGTTCAATTCAGTTAAAAATTTATTCAAAAAGTTGTATATATATACCTTATTATGTATACTTATGTGTATACTTTATGCATACTTATATATATACCAATAACATTTACATTTTATAATTACATATTGTATGTAATGTATGTGTAAAAACTTTACTTACCCATGTATTTTATTAACATGAATAAATGGAAGTTTATATATTATGATTACATACTGATTAGATATAAATTTTTATATTGAATATTATCGCACAGTTCATTTGTAAAACATACCTATAGAATAATATTAAAAAAAAAGAAAAGGACAGCAACAAAAAGATATTTGGGATTGAATTGAAATACAATTATAAAAACAAGTAGAAATTATGTAAAAATAAAAAAGGTAAAATAGAATATTTCAATGCTTAGTTTTTATACAATAGTACATACATAGTTTGCTAAATTCAGGTTACGCAATCATTTACATATAATTTACATATAAGAGTGTATTATGAGGTTGCACCGAAAAGTTAAATTACAAATGAGTATATTTTATAAATACAGAATAATTAGTTGGAAGTTTTTTGGGATAAAATTAGGAGAAAGGATTAAAATTAACAAATTTAATATTTAAATTTAAAAAAAAAGAGCTTCATTGTTTTATATCCTTAACTTTTATTGAAAATGTCCTTAAATTGGTCATGTTCTTATTTAAATTTTTTATAAAGAGTATTTATTAATTTTTTTAAAATATTTTACAATTAAATTTAATTTTTTGAATTTCTGAACAAATGCTTAAAATCTATCTGCAAATCTTCTGGTCTAGAAGAATCAGTAATGAAGAACTATTGCAAATAACAAAAGAGCAATCTGTGATTGTGCAGATAAGAAGACCTGCCCAAACAATTGCCCGACAAGCGCTAGAGTGGAATCCTCAAGGACAATGGATTGTCGGAAGACCCAGTATAATAAGGCGCAGAACGGTGGAAAAAGAAATACTAGATAGCGGGAAAACTTGGCGTCAAATAAAGCAGATGGCCAATAATAGAGTAAGATAGAGAGGCTATGTCGAAGCTCTATGCTCCCAAAGGGGGTAAGAGAAAAAAAAAATTAATTAAAAATGTATAATAAGCCTCTCTAAAAAAAAAGGATATTTAATATAAGTAAATAAATGAAAAAAAGATAAAGGAACACAAGGAAATGTTAATTATATATATCCTTTCATATGAACTTGGCCATTCTTCATTTCAATTATTCCTCCAATTGGTCCTTTTTTTCAAATTAAATTAATCAAAAAATATCAAATGAAATTGGTGTTTTTTTTCCAAATCAATATGGTCCTTTTTTTTAACCGCACTAGTTTCTTGGAACCCAGAAATCGACTTGAAGAATCTACTCCTGAAGTCTATAATAGAAACTAAAGAAAATTACTTAAGATAATTCCTTAAAAATGGCAACTTAATTTTTAGGGTTTAGAGGAAGAAGGCTTAAGATTCGAACTTTTTTAATTATTATATTTAGGTTCCACCCAAAAAAGAACCAACTTAATGTGAAAAGTGTATTTAATTCAAAATCATAAGAAGTTTTGATCTGTTCTTATACTTCACAGGACATTTTGTAAAATATAGCTTAAACAAGTGTTGATAGGACTAATCAAGGATTTAAACTAGTAGCTATTCAGGCAATATACACACTAACTGCAAAGTTCAGGAATATATTGTAGAACGAAAAATTCTCAAATATAATCTAAAAATTAATACTTATTTTAGATAACTTTCTCAAATTATGATTAACTATAATTATTGAATAATTTATAGTTAATCATAATTAAATTAAAAGCTCATTTTATACTTCGTTAATTTAAAAATTAATTCCTTTTAAAAATTTTAATTATTTTCTACTTTTTTTAATAAATCACTTCTGATTAGTATTAATTTAGATTAATTAGCTACTAATTATATTTTTAACCTATTAACAAATTAGTTAATATATAATTAATTTTCTGTATAACTAACTTTGAAATAACTAATTAGAATGAATAAATTTGTATTAAAATTGTTTAAATGTGGTTTAAGAATTAATTTAAAAAAAATTGTAAATAATTCTATAAAAATAAATAAATTATATTTTAAAATAAATTACACTAATTCATATATTCATCGTAATTCATAATAATAAATCGTGATTCACCCATTTTGAATTGTATTTTACTTATTTTTTTTTAAACAATTCATTTCCCTTTTATATAAAAATGTGATAAGGGAGTGAAGCCATTCTTTTCTTTAATACTATTTATTAATGATAAGTAATATTATTTATTTAATTTATAATTAATATATTTTTATACTTTATATTATACTCATATTTAGTCGGAAAAGGATTTATAAAAAAAAACTTTTTGAAAGCTGTACACAATATGAACGCATATCCCTTTGGTATAATAGGCCATGCGCTAAACGAGTAACTCAACAAGGTCTTAATTTCATTTTAATTTGTATTTCCAAAATTTCGAAGTCCTTTTTAAAGTAAAATTAATAATCCTGCATCATTTATATTATAATTTAAATAGTTAGAACTTTAATACGTTAATTGAATTAATTAACATAATAATAATTGTAAACCCATACATAATTATTAATTAATAAAAATTGTAATTTTAATTGGATAATAATGTTAAATGTCCATTAAAAATATGAAAAATTGTGAAAAGCCGAGAATTAAAACAAAAAAAGATAAACGTATAATTAATTGTCTTAATAATAATATTAATTAATTTCTAGACTTTTATAATTTTTTAATTTGTAACAAATACTTATTTAAGTACGAGTATATATATATATATAAGTTTCATATTATAATTTTTAATATTACAACCCGCAAGCGCTTTTATAATACACTCTATTAATTACTCAATGGAATATTTTTTTTAGCTCCTAGCTTATATAAAGGTGCGAAAGTTTTTTTTAATTGCGTTAACAATTTTTCTAGGAAATTATAAAAATTATAAGACATTTTTTTTTTTTCGTTATCTTATATGAAAATCAATTAAAAAATCAATCAAATTTAATTATATACCTTAGGTTCCATGTTCTTATAGCTGGTTAAATGAAGAGAACGACATGACATAATAAGCGTGAATGAGAGTTTTTTTAATATAATTTAATTACAGGTATTTAAAGTGGTTGGTATAATATAATAATTAAAATATCTGTCGTATAAGAAGATGTCAAATTATAAATAATTATTATTAATTGCATGTACATATATCTGGATATAAATTGCGTTTTTAGTTGTTTTTTTTTGTCCCGACTTTTCAACCGCGGAGTTGCAATCCTATGCATACTATAGGTACATGTTTGAAAGAGGGGTATAGGAACTGGATGTATTAATTAGAATTGATTTTTATCCATATGAATCCAACAAGACACAATTCTAGTTGTAATTAATTTTATTAATTTTAATTTTTAGGTTATATGATACTTGTGTATCTGTGAGTTATATTTTTGGATTAAAATAATGTATTAATATTTTTTAAAATTATTATATTTACATATTTATTATCAAATAAATTATATTGATTATTGATAGAATCATTAAATGGAACCGAATTACAAATGGAAACTGAATCGGGAATTGAACTAGAGCCTACTGAGAGATCGAGGTCTTACGACTGCTGCTCTCACCCTTTTAAATTAAAATTATTAAAATTTTTGAAACATTTTATGTATTACGAGTATTTAATAGTTTCCTTCGACCATTTTTCTCATTCCTTGCAACCTAATTTTTTTATTTCTTATTACCTTTATTTTGCGGGATTTTTTTTTATAGGTGGCAGGAAATTAATACAAATTTTTTTTCTCCCATTAGCTTTTGTCATTGTATTCATTAACCAGTATTAAAAGAAATAATTTATAAAATAATATGTATGTGTATTTAGTAATGGAGAAACATTTCATATAAAAATAAAAATATAAATATATATTTATATATCCTTCGGAGTATTAAATTAGGCATGTGTAATGTTTAAGAAAATTACCACAGTAATTTACAATAATATATATATATTTGTAAATAAAATGTATATATTTGTATACGTGTATATTGTATAATATGTACATAATAAAAACCAATGAAAAAAGAATATACTAATATAGAATTAAAAGAATTATAGAAAAGGGAATATGTATTTTGATAAAATATTTTTATGACTTTTGTATAACAAACTTTATATTATAATTTTTTTTTAAGGTTTTTTTTTTATTTAAATATTTGTTAATACAATTATGTCACATTTTTGTATATATATGTAATGGAACAGGGTGTTTATATTAATAATAAACATAATTGGAAATAAAGACTTTTAAACACTTAAAAGAAATATTAAATCAAAATATATTTGAGTTCATAAAAGCAAAGTCTGATCAGATTTTGTTGGACTGATTAGGGATTTGAATTGCATTTGGCAAAGGATATATCGGACCGAGGGTTAAATACATTGCATTTTTAAAGAGAATTACAAATACACAAATATTTAACAAAATTCTGCATATATTATATTTATAGAGCTATATATAAAATTTCAACAACTTAACTTACAATTATTGTCATACAACTCAATATGGCCGACTTAAATAAATGTTCTGCCATCTGTGACATTTAAAGCAATATATGATTAACATTAGTGTTACCATCTACATGTGTTTTATTATTACTAAAAATACTTCTTTCAATATATATTCTATTTACATACTTGTTCAAGGCATATTTATAAATAAATTTCAATTTATTCAAATAAATGTTCAAATAAATTTTCTCTAACATTGACATTTTAACATTTCCTGACACTTAACTTTTTCTGCGCTTGTTCTGGATTCTTTTCAATCATTTTATTTCAAAACTTGTAAAAGAATTTTACAATTTAATTATAAGCTTCATTCTGGAGCCTTTTTCCCCAAATTTTATATTTCTAGAACTTTTACAAATTTTAAGAATTTGTAAAACACATGTAAATTTTAATAATAATTACAAATTTCTGAATATTTTTTTTTTAAATTGTAAGATTGTAAATTTGGTAAAATGGACCTTTAGTATTTTAGACTTTGAAATTGATTAAAATCATATTTAACTTTGTAATAAATATTGGATTTACAATATTGTAAAAAATATAGCAGGAACAAAATTTTTGAGGACATTCTGTAATTGTTAATGAAAGTATTAATAAATAGTAATATATGTATATAACACTTGTAATTAGATTATTTTCGATTGAAATTTAATTAAATTGAAAGTTTTTTGTTCTGTAAATTAATTAGTATAAAAGTATAAAAACTTTTAATTTGCGCAAAACTCAATTGTTTAGGAATTTTATTTTTCTTTTGGGAAATTGTTTTTTGGTTTTAATTTTGATTAAAAAAATTTTTTTTTTGTAAACCGAAAGTACGTTACATTTATACTAAGATTTTATAGTGTTATATTTGTTTTTTTGTACTTTATTAATACCAGGTTCTTATTAAACTTTTTTTTTAAAAACTCATTAGTCATTGTTATATAAAAAATTATATGTTTGTTTTTATTTTTTTTTTTGGTAAATGCTTTAGGGAATTTATACACAAATAATTTTTTTTAATTTAATTATGTTTCATAATTTTGAACAACACAAAAATGAAATTAAAAAAAAATTGAGGTTATAATGAAAAATTTTAGGGACTAGGTTATAAAACATAATTGTACAGAAATTTTGTATGAATATTGGGCAGAAAATTAAGCTAAGTAAATAAAAATATTTGTAGTTAAAATATATAAGTAAATAATATTGTTTTGGATTGGGTACGTAATCCCAAATCACAAAATCTCAATCATAAAATCACAAACAGAAGATCTCAGATTACAAAATCCTAAGTAATTTTCAAGTTATTACAAAATCGCAAATCACAAAATCTCAAATTACAAATTTACAAAAACCCAAATTGCGATTTATTCAGGTTGGATACGAAATTCCAAAATAAAAATAAATATAAAAACTTTCACCTATTTCACATACATATTTTGCAAAAGGCATATAACTCTGATTTTTGAATCCAACTTTTCAACTCCTTTTAATTTAAAATCACGTATACACACATATATATATATTTAAATATTCTGGAAAAAGCGGTAATACTGATTTTAAATTCAACTCTAAAATCTATACTATGGTTACAGGATTTCCTACAAAAGTATTAAATTTTGACATTTATCTATGACAAATAATAAATTTTTTCAAAATTTTGACATTTTTATATGAAGAAGATCAATTTTGAAAATTAACTTTGAAAATTTTCTAATTTTGGGATTTTCCAATTTTGGGTTTTTAAAATTTGGGATTATGTGATTTAGAATTTAGTAACTTTAAGATTTTGAAATTTTAGGATTTGATCATTTCGGAATTTTATAATTTGAGATTTTGAAACGTTCCCAAATTATTTCATATATGAATAAAATTTATTAATAGATCTAATAAAATTTTATTAGTTTTTATATTTATATTGAATTTTCTTGGATTATAATTAGTGTTTTTGTTTTTGATTAATTATGATTTAGTATTAGAATACGCATAAACCTCATTAGCCATAAAATGATTTCATTTATATTTTATTAAAGCTATTTTATTGATTACTAATAAGAAAAAAAAAACGATTATTACTTAATTTGATAAGATAATTATTTGATTTGATTATACAGCGTTTTTTTTTTAATTCGATGATTTGACTAATTTCTTTAGATATGAGTAATAATTTTAATAAATGTAAGTAGGTATACTTAATTATTGCATATAATAATTTATTTAACTTTCATGTGGAATAAATTATAAACTATAACAATTAGATATCCCATTTCCAAGACTTCTTCCCTTCTTCAATGGGACTAAAACTTTTGATGAAGAAGAGTTGTAAGCTCGTACTTCGAATCCATTTCTTAGTGTACTTATTAATATCCTTGATTACTTTAAACCGTTTTTGAGTTAGGTATAAGAATTTCTGAGTTATAATTTAAAGGTGCCCCAGTTTGAAAACCTATGCTAAAAGTGTTAAAATCAACACTCTTTTACAGTTAAACAGGTTGTTACATAAAATTATTTTACAGTTTAACAACTGAAAAATCAAATTTAAATTTCCCTTTAATATGTTAAATTAATGGATATGCTAAAAAAAATCTCTAATAACGGTATTTATATAAATTAAGACTATAACTTTTAAAAAACCGTTATACCGAAAATATTTAATTGAATTTAATTTGATTTCGAGGCATGTTTTCGTTTTTATTTCAAAATTTTCCCCCATAAATCAAAAAAAAAGTATTAGGGAAAATTATAATAATCATTTTCTTTTCACTTTTCTTTGTTATTGTTGTTTTTGTTAATGGATATGTTAGATTAACTTATTTTTAACGGTATATATAAACATATATACAAATTTGTATATTTAAATAAAATAGCAAACCATAAAAATAAATGTATATATATTTTTTATTTCCAAAAATTTGAGAAAATATATGTATATCACTATAATCGAAATTAAATTATTACCAAAATATACTTACATAAATATAATAAAAAAAAATATTAATATATAAATAAATTATATTTTTATATAAATATATACAAATATATAAATATATCAAGGTAATATATTATATATATATATATTAAAAGGATATTATTTTATTATTAGATTAATTTATTTGCGAGTTTAAGTCCATAAACATAATCTAGCTTTAAATGTATATTATATA
Source organism: Dolichopus griseipennis (assembly GCA_963082915.1). Lineage (NCBI taxonomy): Eukaryota > Metazoa > Arthropoda > Insecta > Diptera > Dolichopodidae > Dolichopus > Dolichopus griseipennis. The sequence goes on along the minus strand of OY720442.1, from coordinate 124,074,203 downwards.
TATATATTTATATATATATATATATAAATATATATGTATAATTATACATGTATATATACAATTATATTTATATTACGATAATGTAATTTTATATGCTTTTTAGAAATTATATAAAAAAAAAATCTGTTATTATTATTAGTATATCATATTAATATACATGTACAGTCAAGGACAAAATTTGAGAAACATTAGATAATATACAAATTTAATTTTTGAAAGTAAACATTATTAAAATCATTAAATAAAAATTCAATTCGATTTCAGTCGCTTCAATTGATTCGATGTCGTATCACAAATCAAACATAATAGAGTTATACATATCTATTCCTTTAAACGTTGCGGTCATAATTGTTTGCAATATGTCACAAAGGTGCATTCTACTAAACTTCACGCGAGTGCGGTTTCTAAACTTCACGTTGCGTTTACTGATTATTTCGAACCATAATTTAGCGCGTAACTAATATAATTTTTGTATTCAGCTGAAAATACTTTTTATACGCGTTAATGCGTGACATGCACGTTCCGTCGTTTAGTGGAATATAAATACATGTATAAATGTATATATTATGATAATTTAATATAATATAAATTTAATATAATTTGCTTTCATAAACTGAATTAATCAACACAATTTCTAATTCGTTGTTCGAAATTGTAAATATGTATATGTATAACTATAAATAAAAATATATTATAAGACTATATATAATTTAAAGTTAGTGTAAATAAAAGTATGTATACATAAAAGTATAAAAAGGACATTTTATATTTTTTTTTAATGCCATTTTCTGTGTTTTTCTTTCATTTTTTATATGTTAAAATATAAAATTTATAGAAAAGTTAAGAGAACACGCAAACTTTATAGTGTTTAAAGAGTGTATTATTTAATTTTTTTTTTTAATATTTTATTTTTTTTATTTTTATATTATGTACTAAATCACTGAACATATTAAGATTTAAAATATAAATATATATGTATAAATAAATTTAAGAAATGAATTGGTATTTTTTTTTATTTTTCTTTCTTTATTGAATTTCGAATATAAAAATTCCAGCAATGCTTAAGCTTTATTATTATATAAATAAATAAGTATATAAATATATAAATATTATATTATATAAATATATGTATAAATGTATTCGTACGTATACACTGTGTCTAACAAAAAAAAAAAAACAAAAATAACAACAAAAAAAAGGACAAAGAAAAAGAGGATAATCAGCTTTTGTGTACATGTCAACAACATAAAATTGGTAAACCAAATGGAAAAAGGTCACAATAAAACGAATTACTTTTTATCCACCATTTATATTGTACATATATTCATAAATATAGAAGAATTGTAATCATATATACTTTTATATATATATGTATATAAAATACAAAAAAAAAATGTTGTTGAAAATGAAATAAAGTGTTTTTAGATTTTATTATACAATAAATAAACATTATTTTCTTTTAATATTCAGGGCTGTATAATCAGGGCTGAGTAAAAAATATATAATCCTAATATGACATGGGTTATACGTATAATAGAGTGTCATACTGAAAGTAACATTTTGATATGGCACTATAATATATGGATAGATATATTATTCATATATGATTTATGGAAAGGAATTTATTATGACTGAAATTTTAAATAAAATTAAATGAAGATCGTTCTAGGATAAAGTTTGGAACGCTTTATAAGAATAAGTTACCCAAGAAAATACATGACGTAATCCCTAGAACTGTTTCAGCATTAAACTCTATTTCAATTAATTTAAACCAGAACAGTTTTCAATTTTAAACTGAATATTAATTATACAAAATTTTAAACTTTATAAATTTGGATAAAAAACTGGATAAAAGTTAGTAGGTGTCAAAAATCTGATTAATGTGATAATTCGATTTACGTCGTTTTAGATACTACACAGTTTTAATATTTATCGGGTTTACATATTTTTTTGAACTGAGAACTAATCAAAATTAAAATTCTTTTATAAAAATAAAAGTTTTCACATTGCTCCTATTAAGCCCATTCCTTCAAAAAACGTTGTTTTCAATTTGGGCAAATTAACGACGTAAATCGAGTGATGGGTGAAATATTCAAAATAAATGTCAAATAATAAAAAAAAAAAACAAAAAAAGTTTGTTGACTATGATAATAATATATACACATATAAAATTAAAAAAAAATTATTACAAAATTTTTATTTTTTACTATTATTTATATACTATTACCGTTATTATACCCGTATGACTATATAGTCAAAGGGTATAATAAATTTGCCATTACGTTTGTGACGCAGAGAAGGAGGGGGGTAGATATAGACTCAAGTGTATGGATCGGATCAGAATCGAAAAATAAATCGATTTAGCTATGTATGTCCGTCCGTTCGTCTGTCCGTCCGCACGATAACTCAAAAACTAAAGGAGCTAGAATCTTGAAATTTTCGCAAATTCATGTTTTTCCAATAGCCGTCATCGCTATTTAAATCCAGCCATTTTGGTCCATGGGTTCGGGTAGCTGCCATACAACTTCTTTTTTTATTTGAGTAATTCTCTGTACCTATTACAGCTGCGTGTCTGAAATTTTGCCAAAAGTAGTTTAGTTTTAAGGTCAAAGTTTCTGCAAAATTTGGCTGGGACAATTTCCTACTTTATATAAGCATTACTCTCCACCTAATGAAGCTGGGTGTCTGAAATTTTGCCAAAAATAGTTTAGTGTATTGGCCAAAGCTACAGCAAAATTTGGTTGGTCTATTGCAGAGGGTTCGAGTAGCTGCCATACAACTCCTTGTTGTATTTTATATGAGTATTCCACTAAACTTAATAGAGTATGTTTGAAATTTTGCCAAAAGTAATTAACCGGATGATATAATGTATATGTTACGGTCATACGGGTATCCCAGAGTAGACACAGTCTACTCTACTACACTCTTCCTCGTTTTTTTTAATAATTGTTGTGTTGTGTTTTTATTTTTTTTTTCATTTATATCTTTTTTCTCTTTTTCCGAATTCTATCCTTTTATTGTAATAATAATAACAATAATAATAATAATAATAATAATAATAATAATAATAATAATGATGATGTCGATGGGAGGTGAATAGTTAAATTTTATATCCAAAAAAAAAAAAAAAAAAAAAAAAAAAACAATAATAAATTTTTTTTAGAAAAGAACGCCTATGGCTATGGTATTTTATTATTTATATATGGACTGTCGCGTTATATATGCATGCATATATATTAGGTGTCATTATATATTATATCCTTTTTTTTATTACATATCCACATCACATATATATATACATATAAATAAAATATATTCATAAAAAGAAAATGCATAAATTTATTTTAATTTTATTTCATTTTTGTTGTTGTTGTTGTTTTTTTCAAATATTATCGGATGGAAATTGTATATATGTAAGAGAATATTAATTTGAATAAACATCAAATTACACATTTAATGTTCTTTTTCATTTTTTATTTTTGTCTTTCCTTCTTTCTTTATCTTGTATCTTTTTCATTTTTTTCTACATATACTTATAGGTACATGCACATATATATATATATATATATATATATATATATATATATATATATTTATTTAGTTATTTAGTAGTGAAATATAAATACATATAATATAGGTATGTACATATTAAAAATAAAAATTCATTGAATATTATAATAATATGAAAATTAAAAAAAAAAAAATAAAAGAAAAACTATAAAATAGAAAGAAAGAGAGAAAAAATATAGGAATTAAATGGGATAGGGAAATACAAAAAAATTATAAAAGGCACACCAAACTGTTGGAGATTAATTTATGGGATTTTGTGTTAAAAATATAAAAAAAAAGACAAAAAACCCAAAAAAAAGAACTAGTGAATGAATTTAAAGAATTTAAGAAGCATATATATATATATATATATAATAAAATAATAGGTGTTTGTTTAAATGACTGATTAATATCTGAAAAAACAAAAAAAAACTAAAACACAGTTGAAACGGTTAAAACGATTATTAATTAATTTGAAAAACAACGAATAAAAAGATATTTTATTTATTAGTTATAATTTTCATTTATATATATATATATATACCTTTTTCCTTTAAGTTCTTTAAGTTTTGTGGTTGTGGTTGGTCATGTGGTTGGTTTATATATATTTATAATTTGTATGTATATATTTATATAATATTAGGTGTGTTCTTAGTAGATAGATAATTATATACTTATATATTTTTTTATTAAGTGATATACTATAGAATTATGTTAATTAAGAAACAAAGTAGTGGTTTTATGATTATAGAACTTAATTATTATTAATTAAAATGTATAAAAGTTGGTAATTAATAATTGAAAAACTCCCAATTTGTATTTTATTTTTAATTAATTATTCTAATTTTGTTTTAAAAAAAAGAAGGGCTTCCGTGGTGTAATGGATTAGCATTTCAGTAGCTTTTTAATTGAATGAGTGAAATAATAGTATCGAACCTATAATGGCTGTGGTAGTTGATGGTGTTAGTAATATTTTCAAAATCAAATGTGATTGGTCCATAATGTTATTAATTAAATATAGTACATATTAATGTATTCATATTTGATAAATTTAGTTTGATTGCACTTAAAAGATGATAAGTGATATTAAAATCATTAAATATAGGAACATTTAAATAGGTAAATATCTCGAATTTAATTGTTTTCTAATCTGAAGAACATACTGAAAACTTATATACTATTAGTATGTAGTAAGCATTTGATTATACATATATATTAATATAATTTTACTCCTTTTATGGAATTGCGCTTTGACATTATAAATTCTAGACTCAGCAACCATTCGTCATTGAGTTAAAATTAATGGCTTAGTCCATAATTAATAATTATATATCTTTAGAAAAAAATACATTAATATAACAATACAAAAATAAGGAGTTCGCCACAAGTGCTAAGCGCCTGTTAATAATAAAAAAATAAATTTTATTCAAAAGAATTTAAAATATTTGAATGAATTACTGAAAGAATAAATAAAATATAAATTTTCATTTACATTGTACAATTCCCCTATTGTCCTTATATGAATAAGGGTAATAATTCTGCTAATATATAATTAATATTTATTTATTACATAATTTAAATATTTGTTTGTATATATATAATAATTGTTTATTTATTGGTTTTTATTAATTACAATAATTATTTTCTTTTTATTTTCATTTAATTAATTACGCAAAAAAAAATACTCTTACCAATATTGCCTTTTTTTTTTTTAATTATTAAATAAATCGTTCTAATTTAATAATTGTAATTTATTTTAATTAAATTATTATTTACCTGAAAATAAAAGAAAAAAAAAATTAATTAAAATATTATTAATATTTTATTTTATATATTTTTATTTAATTTTATTATTATTTTAAAATTTTTGTTTTATATTAAAATTAATTATAATATTTATAAAAAGAATATTATATTTGATTACTATAATTAAATTATAATTAATTTGGAATATTTTATTTTATTTATTTATTTGGTTTTTATTGAGTTTTAATTAAAAAAAAATTTTTATTTAAAAATATTACAAATTAAATAAATAAATTGCATTAATTACAATTATCGATTTTTTAAAAATAAATTGAATAAAATGATTGAGGAGGTTATTTTTTAATAGTTGGGAATTATTTTAATATATTAATAAAATTTAAATTATAATTTATATTCATATTAATAAATAATATAAAATGGTACAATTATATTTGGTTCTGTATTTTTTTTTTAAAATGATATGGTGTGATAATATCTTTAGTAGAATATAGAAATTAAAGTATACTCTGAAATGGAAGTTAGCTAATATTGTTTATTTTTTGTAGGAATGAGTTTTTGCTAAAAGGTTTTTGGGGCCAAATCCCTTCATTTTTATCTTCTAATAATTTGGCGTAGTGGTAAAGACGGTGCCTTTCATGTGAAAAGTCTCGGATTTAAACTCTGGTCAGTTCATATGATCATATGTAATAAAAAACTATCGTAAAATTGTATAATTAAATCTTAATAATGTAATATAAGATATTTAATATTAATATATAAACAACTCTTGTGTAGGATAACAGATGGCGTACAAAACTAACATTTGTGTATTTATAATTTTATACAATAGGTACAGCTGAGTAGTCAACGGCTTAATGAATATAACGATTGAAAATAATCAAGCAGAATGAAAATAGACTTGGCGAATGCCCTAAACTCCTTAAATGAGATGACTCCTCTTCTAATTCTGATATACTTTCTAATTTCCTTTTCAAATTCTCTGAGATTTTCAACATTTTTCAAATGATCCGGCAGTTCATTATATAATTTTAGACAATTTTATAAACATCTATTCTTCTGAAGTTTTAATTAAACAAATAAAATTGAAATAAAAATATATTTTATGTTCTATTAAAAAGAAAACAGATATTATAATTTTCTTTCGAATTTTTGTATTTAATTTAACATTCTATACTTTTATTTATATTTTACTTTTTGTATTAATTTTATAAAGAAGGATATTCATTTTTCAATTCACATTGGGTGTGACAAGGCGTAATAATTGTTATAATATTATGTTGTAATTGAGTGAAATTTTTCAATAAATTTTATGAAAAACAGATTGTTATTTGATGACATGTGATTTAAAGTCTTGTTATTTATTTAATTATATTGATATTACATATTATAATAAATGATAATACAATATTTTTAATCATCAGTTATTGAGACCATTTCAGGTTTTGGATTATATCAATAGTATTCATTATATTAATTTGATTACATATATTACACTATTATTTTATTTGATCGTATAAAGAGTAATTCAAGTAAAAATTAATGTTTTTCGTAAATTCCATTGAAAATAATTTAAGATCTGTGCGGAGATTGATATAGAATAACCACAGTTGAAACGTCAGGTAATTAAGCATTACTAAGGCTACTTAAAATCGTGCTTATTAACACAATAGTTTGAAAATAACATTTTGCATACTTTTAGGATAAAAAAAAATAATAATTTCAATAAGGATCTGTGTCTCTAAAATATTTCAATTACACTGAAAATAAATTAGGAAACGATATAATGCAGGAGTAATATTATTTAAAAAAAATTCACATTTGAATTTTTTTATTTATAGTTTGTTTTTGACCTCTAGAATAAATTTATTTATGATTTTAAATAGATGGTCGACTAATAATTTTATTTGATGTGATCTTACTACCGGAAAGTTTGACAACCACTAATATAAGGAATTATAAAAAAAAAGTCACAAATTGGATTCCAGACATTCTGAAAGCTAAATTATAACTTCTTAAAAGTGCTTCATTATAAAAAAAATTATATTAAAGATTTAAATAATTAAAATAAAATTGGAAACATTATCAAATACAATTTGATTAGATTAAAAACAAGAAAATTAAATCAAATATTGAAGAAAATTTTTAAAATATTTAAAAACTAAGTTTAATCTGTTTATTTATATGAAAGTGTCTACAATAGACTTAGCCATGTCGCTGTCATTAAAAAAGTTTTTTAACTTTTACCTTATTCGCTTTATCTATGTATTCAAATGTCAAATAATTAAACATTTAAAAATAAAAAAATATGTCAGAATAAAAAATTAGTAAAATTGTTAGTTTTTTTTGTATCTAGGGTTAAATAATATGTCACCATTATTCAAAATTGCTATTCAATATACTTTTAACTATTGAATATTTTTTAATTCATGAAATTTGTAAACAAAGCAATGTCATAAAACGCTGTCATGTACATTTCATTGTGGACAATCCTTTGTTGACTACGTAATGAGAGCGAAACGAGGGCGTCATTATAGGTAGGCTATTATGAGCTCAATATTCCGTTACGTCAAATAGAAAATTAGAAATAAAAAATAGAAATTGATAATAAAATTTCCATTTTTGACACACTACAATTTTCTTCTTTAAAATTGTTATTATAATGTTGATTTTAAAACCACCTACAAGATGCATTTGAAAATAAAATATTTGTATACACTGTATGTCTTACTTTTAAAAATTTGCCCTTGAACCTGAAACAGCAAGTAATTTTTTAAATTAATTATAATTAAAAAATTTCAAAATTTTATATTTACACAACCATGAATAAAAAATATATATATGTATAGCTATAATTATTTCAAGAAATTTATTCCCTCATTTTCTATTCATTAACAGTTTGTTTTTTTTTTCTTAATAACCATTTTTTTTTTTTTTAATTTATTAATATTTTATTTTGATGAATATGCCATTAATAACATTAATTATAGTTTTTTTTTCTTTTTAATTTATTGTTGCATATTTTTATTTTCATTTTTGTTTTTACTCGTATTTATTTATTTTTTTTAATTTTTGCTTCGTTTCGTGTTTTGCACCTTCTGTAATTATTATATTTATCGTGTAATTAAATTTTTACAGTCAACTTGTTGTTTTAGATGCAATACAACAACTTGCAACAATTGTTAATGTTTCGTTTGTTTTTTAATTATTTTACATTTTTTTGTTTTGTTTTTATGTTTATGTTTCTGTTTTTTTTTTTATTTGTTTTATTCTTCAAAAGTTCAGTTAGCATTTTATTTAATTAATTAAGTTACTAATAACAGCTACTGGTATTATTCATTGCAAAATTGAATTAATTTTTATTTCTCATTCATTTTCCATTTGAATTATTTAATTTTAAATTTATGTTGATATTTATTTAAAAGGTCATCACGATTAAAAAAAAAAAAAAAATTATATAAAAATTATTTTTAGAAAAAAAGTAAAAAAATATAAAAATAAAAACAAACTAATAAAAAAATAAAAATAAGAAAAAACCAGTTAATTACTTTAAGTTAACATTCAAAATGTCAAAAAGTCACTGTCAAGAAAAGAAAAAAAAAAAAAAAATATGCTAAGTAATTGAATTTGTAAGTACTTAAAAAAACATTCAAGTTTTTAAAAAATTTTAACATCTTTAATAAATAAAATGAATAGAATAAAAAATTAAATAAGTATACAAAGTATTTGTTGAAAAATTTTTTAAAAGTCATTTAATTGTTACTTGTATAGTAATTTTTAATTTATTTAAGTTGTTTTCTTAATTATGTAAATCTTCTTGTTAATTTAAAAGATTTAAGTAATTGAAGATTTTGTTAAGAATATTATAATTGTTAATTTTGAATAATTTGTATTAACAATTTTTTAAAAAGTTTTTAGAATATTCATGTTGTTATCTGATTATTGTTTTAGTTGGTCTTTTAAAATTAGTTTCGAATATAGGTATTTTTTTTTTAAATGTATTGTGTATTCATTAAAAAAAAATATTGACAGTTTGAAAGTATATAAGTACACGCGTCCTTTTTATTTCAGTCCCAGAGTCTGTTTTTTACTAATTTTTTAAATACTTTGTATTTTAACTTAAAAGTTAAATTATTTATCAAATATTTTGTATTTTTACTTTTGATTACAAAAATGAATTGGTAGCAGTGCTGCGCCCACATGTCCAAAGTACTTATCACTTGTCAAAAAATAGTTTTTTTTGATAAGTGAGTATTTGAGTACTGATTCCGGTTTGTTGATGACAAATAAGTTGTTATGATAATTTGATTAGTAATAAGTTGATATGATTACTTGATTAATTATATGTTGTTGGTAGTTAAGGGCCCAGATGCTATAATAAAGTTATTCATAACCGTTTATTTAAATTAAAATCTCTAAAAGCTTAAAACTAAATTTTATATTTGACAATTACGAATGTTGACATATTTAGTACAAAGTGTCATTTTTTTTTTAGGACAGTGTCAAATTTTATGTTAAAAAATTGATTAATGCGATTTAAAATAAAAAAAAAAACATTATTAAAACTTAGAGCCTAAAAATAGAATCTAAAATTTAGAGTCATTGAAAATTTAAATCAAACATTGTTGCATTACACTATAGAAGTACAATCAATTATTATAATTAAAATAATGTTCTATTACTTAATTTAAATGTAATTCTATTTGCATCATGATCCCATATACAATACATTGACAGCTTTACAAAAATTAACAAAATTAAATTATATTACATATATACAACATAAGCAGCTAAACAAGTTAAATCATTTTATTTTATTAATATTTTAATTAGAAAATATTTCTGTAATAAATTAAATTTAATTAAATGTCAAGAAAATTAATCAACTGTCACTTACTTGTCATCATTAACAAACATTTATCTGTATTATTTTAATTCCCAGTTCCTATATATCTGACAATACATTATTAGTGACAATACAATACAATATTGTTTTATTATATTATGTAGGTAGATATATATTTTAATTTAATAATTTTTGATTTAGCTGTTCATAATAAAATTTATTTTTTATTAAAAAAAAATTAAAAGAAAAGGAAATACCTATATTTTAACAAAAAAAACTGTCAAAAAAATAAACAAATAAATAAAAAAAAAAAAAAAAAGAATTACATTGACCTCATTTGAACTTTTTATTGCCCAAAACATGACAGCATTGTTTCGGTATTTTTTTTTTCCTCTTATTTATGTATTTTAAAATTAAATAAATAAATAGTTGTTGGTTGAATACTGAATCACTCACTATCAAATAGATCCACACGATATTCTTTTTAATATTATTTCTATGGTTTTATATTTTTTGTTGTTATTTACTAGTTTTTTTTTTTTTGCCAAAAAATATTTTAATTTTCTATTAAGTTATGTTTAGAAAAAAAAAAAAAAAAAACAAGTTGGTTACCTTAACAAAAAATAAAACAACAGTAATAGCGATAAAGATAAAAAAAATAAATAATAAAAAAACAGTCAACAGAAGAATAAAAATAATCACGAAAAAGAGGGAAAATGACAATAAAAAATTAGCTGACTATTTTAATGTTTAAAGCATGAAAGCATAACTACCGATAAAAAAAAAAAGTAAAAAAAAAAATTACCGTAAAACCGCGAACAAACGTCAATTATACCGCTTACTTTATATTGTTTTTTTGTAGGTATTCATTATGACAAAGAAAAATAAATGTAAATTAATGACAAAATATGTAAAAATGTTAAACAACATGAATAAATCAGTTTGTAATTTCTATTTTGTTATGTTTAATGTTTTTTTAAGGTTTTTTTTTTTTTTTAATATTTTATTAGGTTATAATTCTTAGAAATAATATAACAAATTGTTTAAATGTGTGATAAATTACACTTTGACATATTTTAATATATTTAATATTTAAAAACAAAAGTATAGTTGAAACATTGTTCGAGGATGACACGAAATGTTACCACAAATCTCTAAATTCAATTGATCTAGTAGATTCTTCTCATCACATTTATCTTCGATTGAAATGAGAATAGCGGTATTATCCCATGAATAAATATTTCAATTGATCAAGTAGAGTCTCACCATATTTTATCACTGGTCGATGTGAGAATAACGGTATTATCCAATTATAATAGAATCTTGTCACCATATCTATCTCTGATCTGGGAAAATAAAGGTATTATTCCATGAATAAATATTTCAATTGATCAAGTAGATTCTCGCCATATTTTATCACTGGTCGAAATGAGAATAACGGTATTATCTAGAGTCTTGACCGCAGGTCTAATAGAATCTTGTCACCATATTTATCTATGATCTGGGAAAATAACTGTATCACCCCATGAATAAATATTTCAATTGATCAAGTAGATTCTCATCATATCATTGGTCGAGGAGAGAATAACGGTATTATCCCATTAATTAATATTCCAATTAATCAAGTAGACTTTCACTATATTTACCATTGGTCGATGTGAGAATAACGGTATTGTCCCATGAACAAATGCCTATACAATAATATCACAACTTGATTTAGTAGATTCACTTGAATTCAATTGGTCTAGTAGAGTCTTGTCATCATAAAAAGGGAAAATAACGGTATTGTCTCATATTATTTTTTGGAGTTTTATTATTCATTTCTGTTTAAAGTCAGATAACGGTATTCACATTGACAATACTTCACATACATACATAAATACTTCACTAATATAATGGCTTAGAAATTAAGAAAGAAAAGATTTTTATTTTGTCTTCGAACTAAGTCAGAATAACGGTATTAATTAATATAGTGAATGACTTATCAGTTAAGATAAAAAAGTTCTTAAGTTTACACAGCTAAATTCATATTGGCGATATTAATCATTGGCTAAAGTCAGGATAGCACTAACTATTGCACAAATAGTGGTAGCATTTTTATTGCAATTGTATAATTTTTTATCTTAGGATTTCTTAGATCTTTAGGAATTAGGATGGAAAAAGTTCTAAGTTCAAATACTGTTCGTTTAACCGTTTACATTATAAATTCTTGTATTTTGAATATATAATAAGAAGTGGGCGCATTTATCTCTAAGTTTAATATACAAAAAATGATCTATACCTAACCTTTTTAATAAATCCTAAAAATAAAATGTTTCTAATTTAAAACAAAATAAGATAAAAAAATTCCACTTAAATAAACAACAATATGTATATATGCCTATTTAACTTTTCTAAATTTTTACATTCATATATATTGATCTTCAATTACAATTTATTTTTTTTATGATTGGCTAATGGGTGGAATACTTTTTTTCTCAAATTGAAACATTAAAATTTATTATATGTATAGTAGATAGATATAAAAAATTGAAAAGTAATAAAATAATAAAAAATAACAGAAGTATAAATAATTCTTCATTTGTTGTTTTTTTTTAACTCTAAATACAGATTGCGCAAAACAACAGAAAAAAAAAACAACCACACCACCAACAGATAACAATTTTCATGCCCAACTAAGCAGATTAAAACAAACAAATCGCTTTTTCGTGTGTACGCTACTAAATATTGAAAAAAAAAAAAAAATGTTAAATTAAAGAAAAACAAATCAAAAAGAATATTTCAAAATACTATGATCCAAATCAAAAAAACAAATCATTTGTTTTTTATTTGGTTTTAATACTTTTTTTTTTCTTTTAAATAAAAAATAATGAAACAAAGCCACATATATATTTATTTTTAAGCATAGATTTTGCTTTTACTTAAATTTTATATTTGACTGTCCTTGTGGTTCGATTCTTTTTTATTATGAAAAAGTTACTTGCAGTAATTAATTTAAGGTTGTACATATAGCGGAAGAAAAGGCCTCATTGCAACAAAGCCACGTTTGACAACCTGTCATTGTGGTTTGATTAGTAACAACACTAGTTTATCAAAAAAATGATTATTTGATAATTGGTTGGTGCAATAGGTTTATTGGTTTAATAATTTTATAATTAAAGTAAGTTCTTCAATAGTTTATAAGAAAGTTGGGCGTGGCCAACGCTCAAAAAGTTAACGCGTTAAAGGTTGTTGCGTTTTAAATCTGATTACAACTTAGAAAAAGGGATGCTCGGCACAATCTTTTAAAAGTTGATAAATATAAAAAAAAAATATAAAATAGCGATTTTAAACTTTGTTCGGAATCGGTGTTAAATTCGGGAACAAAGCGCTTTCCTAAAATTTAGGTAATGTTTTTTTGTTTTTTAAAATAAATTTCAATATTCAAGCGATAAAATTTTTAAACGCTAACATTAGCTACTTCATAATTTTATAAATTGATATGACTGAACACTTATACAATTTTATAATTAGTTGGGTGTGGAAAAAAATGTGAAGCAAATTGAAAATTAATTGACTGTAATTAATGTGCGCAAATAATATATCTTCCAATTTGAGTAAACAAAATACCCTGGAATATTCAAACCCAGTATTCTTATTTTCGCCCAACTGGGGATTATAATAAAGCTAGCGATCCTTCTAGTTAACAACGATTCACCTAGAAAGCTTAGTTTTATATCGTAATATAAAATAGTATTATATAAAATATAATAACCAACTTTGGTGTAAGAAAATAGATGGCGCACAAAATTTTAGCATTTTCTTATTCAAAATCTTATACAATAACAACAGCCGTAAAGTCAAGCCGGCTTAGGTCAAAATATTGTTTGAAAAAACTCAAGCTGAAATCAAAGTTTTAAATGAATGCGTTATACTCTTTAGGCGTTTTTTTTTTAAATCTGAGCACAGCATAAACTATAAAAAAAAAATCGCTCTGAGCTCTCACAGTGTGTGATTCGTGTTTTTTTTTGTAATTAGAGTGCACTCAGAGTGTGCTCTACGTAATCAGCGAAAATATATCGAGCACGGCTGAACAAAATAATATACAAAGACATTTTGACATTTGTTTAAGATTTTACTTGTAAAATAAGAGTTAAAATGTTGTGTTTATTTTAAGTTATCCATTTTTAATTTAATTTTTTGACAATTTAAAACGTCACTAAAATAAAAATGACAGTTTTTTCAAAGCGTGTTTCTCTTATTAAATCTGAACACTCTAAGCGTACTCTGTTTATGCTCTACTCAGAGCTCTGATTTAAAAAAAAAAACGTCTCTTGTAGGAATAAAAAAGGAATAAAAAAACCGTTCAAATTATATGATGACAAATGTCAAGTCAGTTGTCAAATTCGTTGCGCATTCATTCCATGACATGATATAATCGCATAGGCAATTGAAAGAGCGATATCATATTTATCAATTCGTTTTGACTTTTCTCTATACTGTATATAAATTCATTAATTTATTTTTTATACATTAATTTTTGTATTTCAATTTATATTTAAAAAAAAAAATTTAATTTTTGTAATTTGTTTCTGTTGCTTGAAAAAATAAAAGTATTGCGGTTTCATTTTTTTTTTATATCATATTTGTATAATTAAAATAATTTAAATTTATTTATTTTTGTACTTAAGTTTTCTCGTGTTGTTTTTTTTTTATGTTTATATTTTAAAATGTGGTTTTATTTTATTATACATATATATAATATGAATATATAAATACATATTTGTATATATATATATTTATATTTCATTAATTTTTATGATTTATTTTCAAAGAATTCATTTAGCAGGTATAAAAAAAAAAATAGATAAATAAACAAATAAAAATTGATTGACGCTTCAACGGTTCTTTTATTTTGTAACATTCATTATTTTGATGTATCTATCTATACAAACATAAATAGATATACTATACACACATAAATGTATATTATATAGATAATTATTTATTTTAGTAGCTATATAAAGTTTTTCTATTTTATTTTTTTTTTAAATAAATTGATATTGTACACGAAATATGTATATTAGCAAACTAATAGAAAATTAGAATTTAGAATGTTTTTTTTTTTTTATTTTTTGAAATATAACATAATTTTATTTATTTATATATATGTATGTTTATGTTAGACAAGGCATCTGGTGTCTAGATAATGAACTTAATTAAAAGAAGACTAGCTATACACAAAAAAAAAAAACAAAAAATAAAAATCAAGGGAAAATTATAATTGGATAAAAATTAGAATTATTAATATTAAAATGTATAGCTATGCTATTTTTATACAAAATAGATACATAATAATTTAATGTATTTACGGATACCATTATATAGCTTGTATATACAGTTAGAGAATATTTAATAGATCTACATTTAAACAAATTATTCAAATATAAATATTTTTTAAATGAACTGTTAGTCAGGGGGAAATAAGGTCTAACGCAATAAGGTCTTAGCCGTCAAATTTTCTTGAATTAGATCTTATTTCTCATTAAAAGTAAGGTAATAAAGGTTTTTTGTTGAATTAAATTAGAAAACTGAGGTTAGATTATACATATATATTGCATATTCAGTAAATCTCTTAATATGTATACATTTATATACGTAACCAGAGACGTGTCAAAAATTCCATTGTCAAAAGTCTGTCCTCTCATGGGACTTCTGATTTTTTAGTTCATAGTCAAATTGGTGCCAACCAAAAAATTGCTCAACAGGATATGTGATAAATATTATGGAAAAGGCGAACACCCTGATTTTGTAACCAACTTAGAATTCCTCCTCATTCAAAATCTGACTGCAGACTTAACAGTGTAAAACCAAAGCAGCCAAAAGAGGATTAATAAAGGATAAAGGGTAAAAAAACAAAAAAAAAATGTTTTAAGGGAATGAGGGCTTTTGCCCACTGACGAAATTTCGCGAATTAGGCCTTAATTCTCGAATCAATTATGAAATAAGGCCTATTAGGCTGTATTGCATTAGGCCTTATTTCCCCGCCGCTAAATTATTAATATAATAATTTTTTTAATAGGTATATCGAGGATTTATATACAATAATAAAAATAATAATAGGTGTTATTGCTAATAATGAAGATATTTTAATGGTTTATAATTAAATAATTATAAATTAAACAAAAAAATAAAATTAAAAATATGAAAAGTTTTAAAATAAATTTAATTATATGAAAAAATAATAATTACATATATTAAAAAATATATTTATATAAAATAGACTTTTATATTATAAGTTGTCTTTCTGTTTTTAATATATGTATAATATATGTTCATTTTAAAAAATTAAATAAATTATAATTTAATATGATTATAAATCACCGATTGAATTAACGTTTTATTTTTTCAATTTATCATTATTTAATATAAATTAAATATAATTATTCGAATTTATAAAAATGTTATTAATGTAATTATATTTATTTCAAGGTTGATTGTATATTTTATATAATTAATTTATTTCCAATAATCTGATTTTTAATTTGCAATATAATTATATTATTACTTTATAATTTGTATGAATTTTGATCAGATTAGGATTAATATTTTAATTAATTATATTCGCTTATAATTTAAAATCAATTGGTAGTCTTAATTTTAATTTATTGGTATTTAGATTTGGTTTGGGTTTTTAGACTGAAGTCATAATTTTATTACATTTTTACTATAACTGAATAAATTTTTAATTTAAGTGAAGATTATTTTAATTAAATTGAAGACTTTTGATTTAAGCGATGACATTTTTACTATTAAGTAAAAGGAATATTACTTTTATTATTTATTATTGGGGAAGTGGTGCGGAAACCTCCTAGGCTCCTACACACCTCTCAAAATATAACAAGCATATCTCCAAAATTAATAAAGATAGAAACTTCAAATTTGGTGCTAAAATTCTCAGTTCTCTTTCCATTATGTTCCTTAAATTGGGACTTGAGCTGAGTGGTTGTTCAGATGCCTCCCACATGCCTCCCAATATCTAAAAAGCATATTTTCGGAAATTAATAACCCTAGAGATATCTTTGAAATTGATAATTATAAAAACTTGAAACTTTGTACAAGAGTGGTCTGTCATGTTTTCTTTATGTTTCTGAAATATTAGAGGTATTTGAAAAAAACCAGTACTTTCAGGTCCTTCTTAGATCTAATTAGATATGCTCGGAATTAATTAAGTTAGAAAATTAAAATTTGAAAGGGGTTCGTACAATTGTCATTATATTTGTGGAGTTTAGAGTACTACTAAGTCGTTTGCATCGAGCCACACCTATATTGTTGTTTCATTAATTTGTTTAAACTTTTATTCACTTACAGTATAAAATAAATATTTACTGGTATCGTAATCGGATGGAATGTACATATTGTTTCATATAGGCATTTACAGTGATTTTTCTATGATCATATAGGGCTTTAGTTTAGAGTGCATTTTTCGATGATATTTTACAACGGTTAAAACATAATTATTTTAGGATGGAATAAAATTAATTTCTAAGCAAATCGAATTGTTCAAAATAACGTTATCATCAAAATTATATAATTTATTATCGACTTCCGTCTAAATTCGCTTCGATATTAAAAACAATTGCAACAATTTTTAAAATTTTCCAATTTATAAAATTCATCATACAAACATCAAAGTAAATTATTTTTAAAAAGTAATTTTTCTGTTCCAAATAGAAATTATAATTAGCAAAAAAAAAAAAATATTTTTTTACAAAATAGCATATTTAAAAAAAAATTTGAAACAAAAGATCAATTTGCTATACACGCCCAACTAATTAATTTTGTGTTTTCAATTTCGATTTTTATGGTTTAATTTTAATTTTTTTTTCAATTTTTAGTAAAAACTTTTTTTTTTTTTTCGATCAATTTCCATTCAATTATATAAAAACTTATTTTATGTTATTTTTTGCTATAAATTTCCGAATAAAATATCAGCAAATTAACAACCACACGTTCAAATCATAAAAATACAAAATAGCAAATTAAAAAATCTGTTAAAAATTCAAAAAAATACATTTTTTTATAATTTATTATGAGAGTTGTAATAAAAATAAAAAAAAAAAATTTTTACTGAATTTCGAAAAACTTAAAAAGAATTTTTTTTTTTGAATTTTATTTGTAGGGTAATAAATAATAGACATAAAAAAAAAAAACAAATTAAAAGCAAAAGTTTAAATCAAACACATTTAAACTAATTAGTAAAGAAACAAGAAGTCCAGAAAAAAAAATAAAAATTAAAAATTAAATGGAAAATTAAAAATAAAAAATTAAAATCAAAACCTATCAAAATAAAATTTTTATCGGTCAGTCATTTCTATAATTTCTAAAAAAAATTTTATTTAAAATTCCCAACCAAAGTTATAAATTAAAATTTTTCGAATTTAATTTGGAAAAAAAACGAGGAAGAGTGTGGTAGAGTAGACTGTGTCAACTCTGGGATACCCGTATGACCGTATCATATACATTTTATCATCCGGTTAATTACTTTTGTCAAAATTTCAAACATATAGCTTTATTAAGTGTAGTGGAATACTCATATAAAAGAAGGAGTTGTATGGTAGCTACTCGAACTCCCTGCAGTAGACCAACCTAATTTTCTTGTAACTTCGAAAATTTCAAGATCCCAGCTCCTTTAGTTTTTGAGTTATCGTGCGGACGGACGGACAGACGGACGAACATACATAGCTAAATCGATTTATTTTTCGATTCTGATCCGATCCATACACTTGAGTCTATATCTATCATCCTCCTTCTCTGCGTCACAAACGTAATGGCAAATTTATTATACCCTTTGACTATACGGGTATAAAAATACCGACAAAAAGCAAATAAAATTATGGGGAATTAATTGAAAAAATTAAATTAAATTTGATAAGTTATTGCAATAGTGATCAGTTCGGCATTTAAATATTTTACATTTGAAAATATTTTATTGTACATTTTTACAAATTGTTATTAAGATTATGGAACCATGAGATTTTTGCAAGTATGCGTTATATTGCGCCGAAAATCTAAATATGCATTACGTGAGCAGCTATCTCTCTGTCTGTCTGTGGACACGGGTACAGCCTGAACCGCTAAGCGGATGGTTTTCAGATTTAATATTAAATGTTATTATCTTGAATTGATAAGCTTTTGAGTCCTTCCTATAGTATTTTTTATGGTTTTTCTGAATCTAATCGAATATTTCACAAACCAGAAACAGTACGAAAAAATTTATTAAATAATATAAGCTCTAGCGCAAATAAAGAGCTACAACTAATTGTCATAGAAAGTTTTATGATTCCGACTAACTTTAGAGACCCTTTGATTAAATTTAAAAGTCTAAAATTTCCTACATATTTTTATATTATTTTGCATGTCTAAAAACTTTTAGATTTGCTCTTGTTGATGACGTATTGCAAAATTCATATTAGAAAAAAATGAACGTCTAACTGACAGATAATAAAAATTTAGTGTATACTTAAGCATTAGAATCTTTCAGAAATCTAGTTAGAAACTATTATCACAATAACGATTTACTTTACCTTAAATAATTACATTATAACATTGCTTTGATTAAAATAATTTGGTATGTACATAAATAAAAAATATTTAAAAGAAATTCCACATTGCGCTTTTCATGTAATAGCAGTTGGTTCTGTGGTGGACACAGCTTATTTTTTTATTTGACATTTTTATATATTTAGTGAATAACTGGATATACTTATACATGCACATATATATATATATCAATAAAACGTAATATCTAATATGCAAATCTTAAATACTAATCTTAACCTAATCGACCGAATCAATTAATCAGCCATTAACTTTTAAATAATATAATAGGGTTATACATGTGTATGTTTGTTATGTAGAAATAGTACTATAACTAAATGATCATTAAACAATTGATCAATTCATAGAAAATAATATTGTACATATGTATGTATATTTAGAAAATTTTAATTTTAAAAAAAGCTAGTCAAATAAAAGTAATGACAGCAGCAGCAATTGATATTCACTGATCACTTATCAGTGATTGTAAAATTTGATCTAAACAAGTTGTTGGCTAGCCTTCTTTTGTTCTTTTGTTTATTATAAACTGATTTGATATTCCAATATACCTGATTTTATTTTATTACTTTATTTTATCAACTAATTAATGCAATTTTCGTTTTAAATAAATTACTACTAATTTCCAATATAAGTTGAATGAACAGTTTTAAGTCACAACGAACGATACACAAAATTAACCATTGCATCTTATAATAAAGACTACATTTTAGGTGATTTTTTAATCTTACATTACACTCCTTCATATATTAAATCCAATTTTAATATTAACATTTAATTTATGACATTAGTGTTGCTAAGTAACGAATTAATTATTTTTGAAATATATATATATGTATGTATTTTTAAATAAAAAGCAGTCAATTAATCATAATTTGTTTAACATTTAAAATTTTTAATATTCAATTTTTTTTTTTTTTATTTACTTAAAAAACTCTAAGTAGTTGGCAACATTGTCTTGTGTTGCTTTTTAACTTAATTAATTTTTAATTAATGTATTTGGTTGGAATCTGTGATAGAGTTGAAATGATTTATGATATTGTTATAATATATACCTACTCTCTAAATATCTTACATATTTTTTCTATTTTTCTTGTTTTAAAATTTCAATTTTATAAAGAGGCAGAGGCGTCTATTTATTAAATAAATTGATGAAGAAAAGCAACAAACCGATTTGTTACTTTAGCACGAAAAATTAGCCTTAAGCTAAATTAATTTCTTTCTATTTTATATTATTTTGTAATTTGGTTTTTGTTTTCAATTTTTTTTTATAGATTAATTTCGATTTATTTTATTTTTATTATTAAATTGTTTTGTGTATTTTTTTTTCTGGTTTTTGGTTTAAATCAATTTTTAATAGGATATGATCTATTTGGGAATTACTATATTTCGGATTTGAATTTGTTTTTGATGGGTTTTTGGGAAAAAAAAAATTATATTATGGTTAAAATTCGAAATTTTACTAGAGTTATAATTAAAAACTATGGTGATTGTGGTTTTGGTTCAATTAATTTTTTTTTTTTTTTGTAATGAATAATTGAAAATTTGGAACAAACTATTAAATTCCAATGAAATGTAAATTGGTTATGTGGTTTAAATTTGTGTCATATAAGCAAATAACGAGAATTTTATTGTAAAATGGATTAAAAGAATCGAAGATATTGATGGCAATTTAGATTTTGAAATTGTAATATACTTAAATTATTTATATTTAATAACAAACTTCTGTTACACACGCCTCAAGTAAATTCTAAAATCAATACTTTAAATTTTAAATATGTACTTCTTTAATAAAATTAACTGTCAAATCTGTCAAAATCAACAAAGGAAATGTAGGTATTTAAACGAAACCCAGTAAAAAAATTGAGGAATTCTCATTTGAAAACTTACTATGCTTTGTTGTCTTTGACAGTTTTGACATTTCGAGGATTCGTCAAGTTTTTTACTTGGTATCATTTGATTACAATAAGTATTAAATTTTTGCAAATGTCAAGTGTCATAAAAAATAGTGTATTTAATTTCAGTTGTCAAAGTTCTCGCAGGAAGTAAAATAAGCAAAGTAAGTATAGAGTATAGTATAGTTATCAATTTTTTGACAATTTTTATTTATTATTATTTTGCTGAAGACAATAGTATAATTTTTATTTAAATTTACTTACATTTAGTACCATTTCAGTCTTACAGAACAAAAACATTTGATTATTATAACTGTCATTTTATAAAACGTCAAAATTTGGGACTACTCTATTGAATTATAACCGGCTGATCGTTCATTGGACATGTCAAAATGACGTTTATATAAAAGAATAAATCATTTCACATTTGAACTATGACCCTAACAATTTATTTATTAAAGATTGTTGAAATGTTAAAATACCCATAAACAAAATATTAAATTAATCTATTAAAAACTAATTTCTCAAATATCTTTTTCATTTCATCTTCATTTCTTAAATGGAAAAAAAATACGATTTTGAAGAAAAGCGAAACGAAATAAAATATTAAAAAAAAAAAAAAATAAATTAAGAAAAAATAATTTTGAAAAGAAAATCAATAAATACATCAATGTTTTTTTTTTCCTTTTTCAATATTTCAAACATAAAAACAGAAGAAAAGACATGGATTAATAATTATCATAAAATAAAAGAACATGAATCGTGATTTTATAAAAAAAAAAAAACCACATTAGAAAAACAAAATGACAAAAAAAAAAAAACAAGAAATAAAAAAAAAAAGTGTTAACATATTCTTGCTAAAATAATGGGTAAAACTTTAAAGCGATTAGTTAAGTAATTTGATTTTTCCTTCGGCATTTTATTTGAAGACAAGAAAATCTCTTTCATTTTACGTCAAAATCAGAAAAAAAAATGGGTAGTAAAAATATAATAATTTTTAATTAATTATAGCCACAATCGTTAAAAGGAAAAAAAAGAAAAAAACGTGCTGTTAAAGTAATTTTAAATGTTTATTTCAAAAAAGGTCAAATATGTTACATTGATAAATACAAAAAACAACTTCAAAGAGTTGGATTGAATGAATAATGAAAAGTTGAAATCTTGTGATATTTCACTGTATATTTTTTAATAGTATTATTTAGAGATCTAATATTTATATACATATATATATATATATACTTTTTAGTTATTTTTTTATTTTGTATTTAATTTTTATCTTAAAATGTTTTGAAAAATATCTGACATTTCTGAAATTAGACATATTATTAATCGGTCAAACTTTTTGAGAATGTTGATCACAGTTATAGTTTAACAATAACAATGCAAAATGATTTAAGATAAAATTTTTAAATTTGAAATGTAATTTATAACTGTTTTTTTTCTGTGAAATAATCTTAAAAAAAATTTAAAATACAATTTAAATTAATAAATAATGTTTATTGTTGATTTACAAAAATTTTTATTGTTCATCGAACATTCTAAAATCAATTTTTCAAAAAATAGTCCCGCTTAAATGTCAAAATGTCATTAGTTAACTGTCATGTTGGTTTACACAGCGCTTTCAGCAATTCAATTTACTACCAACATTGAAAACAAAATATTTTATTTGACAGTTTGTCATTTCTTAATGGTTCGATTAAACTATTTTTTCATTTTAAAATAATAAATTTAAATGTTTTTTTTCACTGAATTGAATAATATAAATATATAAAATAAAATATAACCTGTCATTTAAAAAAAAAAAAACAAAGTGCTGGTATAAATAAAAAAAAAAAAATCAATATAATAAAACACAATTTTCAAATTAATATTGGCAAATTAATTAAATGTCATGTTTTTATAATAATGTATGCATTAGATTATTCTAAGAAATATAATTTGCATATAATACTTAAATTCATTTTGTATTTAAATGATATTAATATGTTTGTATATTTATTTTATACAATAAACAATTAATTTATATAGTAAATAAAATAGTATTAAAATAACAATTAAATAGCGGAATTTTTTGTAATTAGATTTAAAAATAGTAAATATTATTCTTATATTAGATTATGTATTCTAATTATTATACATTTATTTCTACATAATTATTAATTACTATAATTATATGAGATAAAAATATGTATATATATGTATGTATATATATATAAATTAAAACAATAAATAAAACGAACTTGGGAAAATTTATTTTAATTCTTTTATTATCTGTGAATATAAATTTTTAATGCATTATTCTTATAATTATATTCAAAACAAGTATAACATTTTACAATATGGATTTGTATATCTGTATAATATGTATAGATATAGAAATTTATATATAAACTTTTATTTAAAATATTTTGTACTAAGTACAAAAATAAAAATTAAATAAATATTAAAATTTCAAAAGCAAGTTCATTTTAATTATTGTATAAAATTTGTTATTTTTTTTATTAGTGCTGAAAAATTGTATTTTAAAAAAAGTTTATGATTGTAAATTATTTAACAATGAAGTTGAAAGAAAATAAAATTTAAGGTAATCCCAGTATCTGAGGTAGAAATTTTTCATTATATATAACAAGATTCTATATTATATATCCGTTTGATGATTAATTTAAATAATGAGAAAAGAGAGCATTAGTATTAGATCAAAGAATTTAAAATTCTAGAGATCCAAAAGGAGGGTTTAGGATTTATTTAGGTTTAGGATAAATTTTATAATATTTAAAAGCTTCACTTATTAAATTTAATATAATTTCATTCTTATAAATTTTTAAGTATTGCATAATCATAAAATACACAAGAGATCCGAGTGGGGATTTAAAAATTATTTTGCAACTTCAAATTGAGGAATTCAATCCTTTAATGAAGTACAATGTTCTCTAGTTATTTCAATTATTAAACGACAAGGGCTCCTTTATACAACCATCTCATTCTGTTAAAAAAACTTTCCTTAAAATAACATGTATTTTAAATGAGCAATTCAGAACTTGCGTGGTCTAAACGACTAGAGGGACTTAGAGCTAGTGTAGCCCTAAAATCATATGCTTATGGTAATGAGGGGTTGTAAGAGTAACTTGGGAGTTTCATAAATCATTTTAATTTTAAATATCTTTTAAATTTTCTATTTAAATTACCTATATGTATGGCTACTAACGATACTTTGTAAGTACTATGCATTTAATTAATGTCCCTATTAAATGTTCCCTTAAAATACTCCTTTTCATCCTGCATTTTTAAAACAAGTAAAATGGTCACTTTGCACAATATACCTTCTTTTTAGGTTTCTTCTCTATACTTTTGTATACAACTCAATTCTTTTAAGTGCTGTTTCCAACTTCATTACAATTTATTTAGCTAGTTTCTTTACAAATTTTTAATACATTTTTACAAACTTTTTTGCAAAATAAATAGCAATGTATTTTATATTTAAAAAAAATTCAATTTTTTTTTTTTGTTCTCAATTACTTTCTGCTGTTGTAAAATTTCTTTTTAATTTTTGTATTGTTATTTGTTGAAAAAAATTGAAAAACTTTTAAAAGTACACTTGTAATAGTTAAATTTCCTCAATTCAAAAAAAAAAAAAAAATAAAAAAAAAACGTGAGTAATAACTTTCAAGTTTTTTGAAAATGTATAGTGTACAAATTAAAAAAAAAAAAATTATTTAGGTACGAAGTAAAAATTAAAAAGGAATTAGGCAAAATAAAAAACATTTTATTTTGATGAAAAGAATTAAAAATGGTTTTTATACTGCATAATATTATATATATACATACATACTCATATAAAATTTATTTCTTATGATTTGTTCAAACATTATGCATTATTATTCAGGTATTCTGTAAAGTTTTTATGAATAAGAAATGAATTTTGAATGTGTATACTCTTTTCACATGAACTTGGTCCCTGTTTTTACAGGAAAAATGAGCACTTTTGGGATTCAATAGACGCATCAACTGATTTGAAAAAAGGTACTTAAAAGGTCCCAAAAATTTTTTATGCCATTTTTTAGGACTTATATTAATTTTTTTCCTTTTTAAGTTTCTATTACAAGATTGGGGACAAGGATTTTTTAAATATGAACTAATTCGACTTCTGAGTCCCAAGATACGAAGACGTTTTAAAAAAAGGACCAAATTGATTTAAAAAGCGTCTAATTTAATTTGAAAAAATATCAATTCAATTTGAAAAAAGATAAATTAATTTGAAAAAAGATTAATTTAATTTGAAAAAAGATTAATTTAATTTGAAAAAAGATCAATGTAATTTGAAAAAAAAGCAAATTGATTTGAAAAAAGAGCAAATTGATTTGAAAATAGACAAATTTCATTAAAAAAAGGACCAAGGTCTTGTGAAAGGAGTATACCGAAATGTATGTATTAAAAGTTAAAAAATTAGTATAATATGAAAGTTCCTGTACAGTAATTGGTAAACAATTGTTTCTGAAGGCATAAGTCCAAAATTCTAGAATAGAAGAAGAAAATTTGAAATTAAATTCGTGATATGCTTATTTCTCTTATATTTTTGATATCCATAAATGGTTAACTAACAAATAACTATTTTTTTAAAGTAGTATTTAAATTTTTTTTTATATACTTAAGTAATTCATGTTTAATTCTATATTTAAAAAAAAAAATTAAGTAATGAAATAAATGTTTAATTGCCATTGAATCTTTAGTTAGAACAATATTTTTAAATGGCATTTACATGTAATGAACATAAAAATAATAATTTCCTCTGAACTCTTGTGTTTTTTTTTCCATATAGAATATTTTTTATTTAATATTTTATTTCCTAATTTTTTTTTTTTTTTTTGTAATCAAGATTCTTTTGGTTTTACTTGTGTATATAAATTTGGTTTTAACTCATTTTCTTATAGGTTTTGTTTTAATGTTATATGGTGAAATGTTAAAAAAAAAATTTACTAAAAAATATAATCGCGTGTTAAGCACCTATAAATCGTCTTTACATATACTTATAGCTCCTTTATTATTTTTTTTTTGATATTTTTTTAATAAAATTATAAGAAATAAATGAAAATGTGAAATACAAGAGTGTATAACAAAAGAAAAGTATCAGTTAGAACACGAAAGTAGTTTGAACCATATAGGTAATAGGTTTTTGTGCCAGTATAAGAAAACCATCTGCGGTTTGCCTTTCTTTTAGTGCAACTTGGAAGTTCCAATTTAAAAAAACATATTTAGAATGTGTGGAACTAATCTAATATTCCATATGTTAAGAAGCATTTGGTATACACCAATTTTTAGCACATTTTCAAAAAATTTTCAAAAAATGTAATTAGACAGTCTCACTTTGTCTGTCCATCCGTTTGTTGACAAAACTTTTACACCGATTGAACTAAAAGAATGAAATTTTAGTTACGAATAGATATTGCAAAATAATTAATTTCATGGAACAAGTTTTTCCTATTACCCCGTCCTACAGCTCTACGGAGTTATAGCCCCTAAAAGTCCGGGAAAGCCGTATATTTAAATTATTATAACAAGAGTTCGTTATAAGGTGTATTTTAAATCACTGTAAAAGGCAGCTGCTTTTATAAGCTTTATTATTATATGTAAAAAATTTAGAGTTGCCATACTGTACTTTAATTTACAGTTGTACGAAACTTAATTTATGCAAAGTTTCGACCTCTCATATCTTCTTAATAGGTAAAGTGAGAAACTTCAAATTCCGGGAAATTAGATTCGATTCAGAATCGATTCACAATCGAGTACAAGCACTGAAAAAGTTTGCATGTCGTAGACGGGATAATTGTATAGTTTTGGAAATGTACTTTTTAAGAAACTTTGACTTTTTTTCATCACTTGTGTTTTTCTTTTTTTGTGTAGATCTTTTTTGGTTTTTATTCTTTACAACTCTCTACACGGTTGGTTTCAAAATTAAACAAAGAAAAAATTTGCAATAGTGAAAAAAAAAATTTTTTTTACTACCAGGGAAAAAAAAGGTTGCCAACAACAAGAAAAATTTACAAAAAAAAAAAAGAATACTGTTCCGTCAACATTTCATTTTGTTGTTGTATTCTTTTAGAATTCTGTTTTTAAACTTAAATAAGTGCAAAATAAAACTAACAGAATTTCAAAGGAAATTATGATGAAAGATTTTTTATTTTTATTCTGATAGTATTTTACCTACTTTTTCTTTGGTTTAAAAAATTCCAATTGTGGTTTCATTAACGTGTATATAGTTTTATAGTTTATTCAAATCGTAAAATAAAATAAGTTTTAGTTTTTACACTTGTAAATAATATGCAGATGAAATGTTTTGCTGTTTTTTTATGAAGTGTAAGACAATAAAACATGTGGAATTTCTTTTTAAAAAATTAAACTCTTTAGTCTTTATAGACATTAAATTTGTATATTTAACTCAATTAAAAGCCTTGTAAATGAATATTTAAAAGATATGTATATGGGTTTATATTTCACGCTAGTTACTTAGAAAAGACGTTGTTCTTTTGAATTCTTTTTCTTTAATATAGAAATTTCAATATGAATGAAATGAAAGCGTATTTAAAAATTTTATGAATGAAATCATAAATGCATTACTTGCGCGCAATATTATGCAATTCTTTGAAAAAATATTTATGTGAAAATTAAAGTGTAAATATGTAATCCATTTGTTGTTGATTGAATTAGGATTCTAAAAAATTTATGAATATAAGAATATAAGATCTGAAATGAAAATGAAAGAAGTCAATGTACATTGTTGCAAGTTTAAACTGCATTTATGAATTTAAACTCTTTATTTCTCTGCATTTATAAACTTAAATTGTAATTCATAGGTCCTTTTCTAAAACGTCAATAATATGACGATCATATGTTGATGATTTTTATATTTGATTTTGCAATAAACAATTGTTGGATGACTTTTGCAGTGCCAATAAAATAATTGCGGAATTTCATTGATCACAACATTTTGACAGTTTTTAAAATTTTTGATTGACGCGTCAAAAAATTTTATGATTTGACGTTTAAGAAAAGTACGATAGTTGTATTTTGACATTTGGAAATTTTTATTTGACGTGTCGTTAAAGTATGTTCTTTTATCTCTTCTTGCAGCACTTTTGACTTGTTTAGCTATATTATTGTATTGTTGTCTTATAGCGTTATTGGTATTCAATTGCTGTTTTAGGTTATATCTTTGTGTTATTAGATTCCAGGTGTTATTGGAAATCCATATCTTTCTTTGCGGCTGAATTGTCCCTAGGTGTTCTTCTGCTGTGTTTTTGAGGGTCTCGACAATGTGGTCCCATGTGTGTGGTTGGTTTATTGGGAGGGTTTGGTGTATTGTTTCTACGATGTTATTTCTTTTTTCAGTGTTACGGAGTTCTTGGAGGTTTATCTTTCTTCTCATGTTTCTTCTGGATCTTCTTTTGTATTTCTGCCATATTCTTACATCTCCGGTTATTAATTCGTGGTCGCTTCCTATATCTGCACCTCTCTTGTTTCTGACATCTTGCAGTGTGTTTCTCCATTTTCTGCTGATACATATATGGTCAATTTGGTTTTTCGTTTGACCGTTTGGTGAGGTCCATGTATACTTATGTATGTCTTTATGGGGGAATAACGAGCCGCCGATAATTAATTGGAATGTCTGGCATATGTCTATGAGTCTCTCTCCGTTATTGTTTCTAACTCCGCAGCCATGTGTCCCTATTGTGTCTTCTATACCTTGATTGTCTGATCCTATTTTAGCATTGAAGTCACCCATTAGTATCGTAATATCTCCTTTCCTTATGCTGTTTAACGCCGTTGTTAGTTGTTCATAGAAGTCGTCTTTAATCTCGTTTTCTGCGTCTTCTGTAGGAGCGTAGCATTGTATTATCGTTACACTTTTACTTTTTGTCGCAAATCGTGCCATGAGTATTCGGTCTGATATTGGCTTCCAACTGCTTAGTGAGTTACGAAAATTCCTTGATATTATGATACCTACTCCGCTTTCACCACCCCTATCTTTTCCACTGTATATTAGTTTGTTCCCATTTGATGTTATTTCTTCTCCACTTTTGTTCCACCTCATTTCGCTAATTCCGAGGATATCTAATTTATATTTGCTCATTTGCTGTTCTACTTGCGCCAGTTTGGATGCTTCACGTAGCGTTCTGACATTCCACTGTCCTATTCTTGTCCTTTTGACTGCATTAAATGTTGTTACCGTGAATTCATTATTGTATCCGAGGCTCTGCCTTGTGTTTCGAATCGTTTTTCCTTTTTTTCAATTAAGTAAATGATTAGTCTACTGTAATCTATCTACAAGATGTCGCTTCTTAATTTTTTCCCTAGTGTCATCTATCGGTCAAGTAGAGAAACCGTGTCATGTTTTTAGGTGCGTACTGCCATTGTAATTGCATATGACAATTGCAATTACATTGTTGTTTCTGTCACATATGTCATCTCTGATCATATGCACATATAGGTTATTATTTTATTCAGTATTAGTTATTAGATTATAGAGTAAAGCTGGAAACACGATTATAGGTATATTTTTATATTATTTGTTACTAATTATTTATTATTATATTTTTAGGTATAGAATTATTATATTATAATTTATTATATATTAATTTATTATAATTGATAATTTTATTGAATATGTTATCTCCCACCAGGATTCGAACCCGGGACTGCCACAGTGTTTAGATTGCGAGGTTGCGCTCTAACCACCTAGGCTAAGGAGGAGAACATACTTTAACGATCTCGCAAATAAGGCGGAAACGGCTGCCATACACAACAACACAAGAGAGCTACATAAAATCGTAAACCAGCTCACTGGCAGAAGAACCAACAAAAATCACCCAATCAAGGATCAAAATGGTGAACTAATAACATGTCCCGAAGAACAAACCCGAATATGAAGACAACACTTCGCAGAATCCAGTAATAACAACGACCCCAACCTAGAAGAAACCAGACCAGAAAATCGCACAAATAATAACAATTACAACATCAGAATAAATAAACCATCCAAAGCAGAGATCAAAGAGGCAATAAGAAAGCTAAAAATAAACAAAGCAACAGGCGAAGATGGGCTCCCAGCAGAAATTATAAAAATAGATCCAGAAACATCAGCCGAGCTTTTAGAACCTCACATCACAACAGCATGGGATGAGGGCAGACTACCGGTCACATGGAAAAATGGAATAATCATCAAACTTCCAAAGAAAGGTGATCTGACCAAGTGCGACAACTGGAGAGGCATAACAGTGCTAAACACAATCTACAAAATTATGGCAACAATAATACAAACAAGGCTGCAAGAGAAACTTGAGAACCAAATAAGAGATGAACAAGCAGGTTTTCGTCCCCATAGAAGTTGCATAGACCAGGTTAATACGCTCAGAATCATCGTTGAACAGTCAATAGAATGGCGAGCCCCATTATACCTGGTTTTCATCGATTTCAAGAAAGCGTTCGATTGTATAAGCAGAAAAGCCATATGGAAAGCACGTAGAAACCGAAATGTGCCGGAAAAAATAATAGATATAATACAGAACATGTATGAAGAGACACAACTCTCAGTACTCCACAATGGTAATACCAGCGAACCATTCACCACTAACATAGGAGTAAAACAGGGTTGTCCACTGTCACCAATCCTCTTCACAGTAGTGCTAGATGACATAATGAAAGAGATTAGTACCAAAAGAACTGGATTAACATGGAATCTCTTCAGGCAATTAGAAGATCTGGACTATGCCGATGACATCTGCCTGCTATCACACACAATAAATAATATGCAAGCTAAAATAGACCATCTAGCAACATTAGCTCGAAGTGTGGGCCTGGAAATAAATATCGAAAAGACGAAAGCGATGGCCATTAACATCAACAACCCACGCCGTCCGGTGATAAACAACACACCAATCGACTATGTAGATAATTTCCACTACCTAGGCTGCATCATAAATAACAGCGGTAACATAAACGCCGACATCGAAAGCAGGATCAAAAAGGCCAGGGCAATGTTCGGTCGCCTGCAGCCAGTATGGAAAAGCGCACAAATGTCCAGGGGGACAAAATTAAGGATATTTGGAACCTGCGTAAAGACCACCTTAACATATGGAAGTGAAACCTGGTTAGTTACAAACAACATCACACAGAAACTACAGGTCTTCATCAACAAATGTCTAAGGATAATATGCAGAATATACTGGCCGAACATAATAAGTAACCAGGACCTATGGAAACTTGCCAAAACAGAACCAATTGGGCAAGAGATCAAAAGGAAGAAGTGGAAATGGATAGGGCACACACTGAGAAAACCGCAAGATAGCATAGCAAGGGAAGCACTAGAATGGAACCCACAAGGAACCCGAAGACGAGGCCGCCCTAATAACACCTGGAGGCGAACGATTTCGGAAGAGCTAGTTTCAATTGAGAAAACATGGGAGGATGCAAAGATAACTGCTCCAAATAGAGTCAGGTGGAGATGCCTAGTAGATATCCTATGCTCCCAAGAGGAGTAATAAGGAAAAAAAAAAAAAAAAAAAAAAAAAATTTGACGTGTCAAAAAATTTTATGAATTGACGTTTAAGAAAAGTACGATAATTGAATTTTGACATTAGGAAAATGTAATTTGACAAAACGTAGTTTAAAACAAAATTCGATCGATTCTTTGATTTTATATCGAAATTCAACGTCTACAATAAATATTTTACAATAAGTCATATACAAGAAGAAGTACTATTAGAAGGCTTAATATTCGTTTAAAGGCTTCAAAAATTACAAAAGACTTCAATTAATTTCTTGTCTTCGTTTAAAGTCTTTAATTAATACAAAACCTTGCCTTCTACAATTTATTAATGTCTTTAATCAGAACAACAAATACCCCATTTCTGTCTTTAAATCTAAAATTATCCATATGAATATTGCATAATATATTTTATCGCATTTAGTTTTATTTTAATGTTCTAGTTACAAGAAATAAAATAAGAAAAAAAAACTTGAAATACAATGTGCAATAATAAAAATGGAAATAAAAAAATATACAATGTGCATTAATATAATAATACACAATACTTTGTTTATTCAAACGAAATAAGTTCATATACATATATATTATATACAATACATTTTAGGTTAAAAAATATTAGTTTGTAAATTATATATGCAAGTATGTAAATAAGTATAATATATTGTATATATATATATATCGATTTAAATTGTACAAAATAATCATTATAATCGTTTAGTAATAACAATAAAATTTATTATAGCGTACATGTGAATGAACAAGAGCAGAACATACAGTATAGGTACACAATATAATAAGAGCAAATATTCACTATACCGTGGTATTGATATTGTTCTTTGTTTTTTTTTTTTTTTTTAAATTATGTATCAATAACAACACTCCAAAAAATATGCAATGAAATTTGTTTTTTTGTATGTAATTCCAATAATATTGACAGGGGCAAAAAAATAATAACAACAAAAATTAAAAATAAAAACAAATAAGTATACAAGAATTGTAAAATTATGGAGTGAAATGCATTGTCACGAAGCTAACTTTAATAATTTATTTATTTATAAAAATTATATATATATATATGTAAATCAATATAAAAGAATGTACATAATATGGATATCTTTTGATAAATATATATATACTGTTAATGTTAATTTATATATAAGTAATTGTATATATAATATACGATAAATGGTATATTGTAAAAATAAGTAAACTTCCAACATTCCTTTTTTTTTCTTATTATTTGTAAATATAGAAAAAGCAAATATAGTAGGTGTAAGGGGGGTGTAATTTATATATTCATATTGTTTAAAAAAATGTATAGTAATGCCATATTTAGACAATATAATTTATCAGAGAAGAAAGAAAAGTTAAAGAAAATTGAAAAGAAATGAATAAATTAAATAAAATGAATTGTTAACAAAATATCAATGATTGATTTATAATAATAAAAAAAAAAAGGAAAATTAAGTAATGAAAAGAAAATCAAAAAGAATTGCATGATATGCATGATGTAATTATTTTGTATATAATAATTTAGTATGTAAATGTTATATATAAATTATTAATGTAAATGATTTTATATATACAGGGTGTCCGAGACTTAAGTACGCGCACTACACTCAGTGATTGGGGGCATTAAAACAAACAAAAAATTGTACTGGAGGGGGGGCCTATTGTGAACCCTTTTCGAGATATGAGGGATTAAAGATTTAAGGAGACTTTTCATAAAAAAATGAATAACTTTTGAACCGTTTACTGTATTTCTTATAAAATATTAATGAAAAATTAAATAGATAAAAAAAAAATTTCATAATTTTTCTGTTTGAACCGATTAAAAATAACACACTTTTCCATTCTTCATATCAAAAATGGTTAGAGATAGAGAAAAAGTTATTGTGTACTAATTATAGGGCTTGAAAAGCTGTATTGAAATATGCTATAAAAAGTACCCCAAATACAGTGTGCTTCAAAAGAAAATAGAGTTTGAAAAATTATTTTTTCATTTTAAATCATTTTGAACCTTTATAACTTTGTAAATGTTGTGTATATGGGGATTATTAGCACGAAAATTAAAGCTGACAACTTACTCTACAAAATTGATTTTTTTTTTATCTCTCTACATGAAGCTGTTCAAAAGTTATTGATTTTTTTATGAAAAGTCTCCTAAAAATCTTTAATCCCTCATATCTCGAAAAGGGTCCACAATAGACCCCCCCCCCCCCTCCAATACAATTTTTTGTTTATTTTAATGCTCCCAATCACTGAGTTTAGTTCGCGTACTTGAGTCCCGGACACCCTGTATATATACCTACGTATATAGGAAAATAATTTTTCAAATAGTATTGCAGATATAAATTAAGTTCTTAAAAAAAATAATATATAAATAAATTAAAGAATTGAAAAGTTTATAATAATTGTAAAACTTTCATGGGAATTTTATTTGTTTTTGTTTTTTGTTGTAATTTTTAAATTTGAATTTTTTAGTTTTTATTTTATTTTATAATTTTTATTGTAAATTTTAATATAACTTTACTTTTATTTTTAAATTCAATTAAATTTAATTGAAAATTTATTCTAAATAGTATTGATGTGTAAATGTGTATATAAGTATATTATATTTTATAATAAATTTAATTTTTAATTTATTTTTCAAATTAAATTAATTAAATTTTAATCAAAGTAAAATTTGTTATATTTTAAAAAAAATATATATATTAGATATATTATATATATGTTATATTGTATTTTTAATTGATTTATTATGAATTTATTATATTTTTTTTCCAATAAATTTAAAATAGAAAAAACATTTGAATATACATATATGTTTAACCATATTCTATAAATGTAATAATAGTATTTAATATAAAAATATATACCTATTTAATATATTTTATTGTTTTTATATTTATAATAATTTATTTTAAAATGAGCATATTTTTTTTTTTTTTTTTAAATTGATAATTTAATAATTGTAAATATTTTATAAATATAAATATGTATACATAATTATTTAATTATTATGAAATATTTTTTTTTTTTATTAATTAAATTAAAATCAATAATGAGTTATTTAAAAATTTAAAATAATTATTTATTTAATTTTTATTACAAAATAAATTTGTGAGCATGTCATACGACTGTACTTTAATTGCCATTTGAATAAATTTCTCTAGATAGTTCTACATATTTGTGTTTGACTGTTGTTACAATTAACTGGATGTCATTGAACATATGTTCCTTTTTTGCACCAATATAAATTTCTTCAAAACTAATTATACTAGGATGAAAATTACACACGATTAGTTATATAATAAATCAAGCACCTATATACAGTTTCAAAATGTTATGGCCCTATTTTCCGGGAGCTGCCATACAAAGTTGTCAATTTTATAACTGTGAATCTAATAACGCTACGAGGTTAAAATTGAAACTGGGCAGATAAGGTAATAGCGCAAGTTACTTGGCAAAGTTTGACATCTCTCGAACCAACTTTTAGGGTGGGTCAATTTTTTTTTATGGTTTTTTTTAAGCAAAAATTATGGGGTATGGTGGGTTAAATTTTTTTTAATTATAACATTTTGTTGTATTTTTTTTTTGTAAAATTTGTAATAGCATAAGGGAATTAAACAACGGTTTATTTTATTTTATACATCATAGTGGGTATGCACGGGTATCTAAAAGTTGACAAGGGTAACTATAATCTTCCTCGTTTAATTACAACTTAAAATTTATATTTTAATTTAATAATAGGGTATACTTTTTAAAAAATTTCAGAAAATTTAAATTAAATTATCAGAAATTAAAAATTTTTTTTTTACCTAATAATAAATTTAGAAACCTTGGATATTATAAGATTGTCAAATTTTATTTAATTTAGAACTAAAACTTATTTAACATGAAAATAAAATAAAAAATTCTTTATATACATCTTCTCTCCATTTTATATAGAATTTTCTTTGACTCTGTGATAGATAAAAGATGAAAAGTAGTTCAGAAAACAACAAAATATTATTCCATTTTTGGAAATTTGTTTTATAAACTACGAATTAGGTAGGTACATATTTTTTTCATAATTTTCTTTTTTAATATTTGATTTTGTTGTTGTTGTTCGTACCATTTTCTTTTAGTCTCTCTTTGTTTTTTCTTTCATTGATATTTTCTTTTTTTTTGTGAAATATTAAAATTGTGAATGGAAAATTTTTTCTTCTGTACATCTTCTTGGTAAAATTTTCTTTTAATTTTTTTTTTCCTCTTATTTATTTTAATTTCTTCAAATAATTTGTGTTTTTTTCTGATTTTCTTCAATTGAAAATTTAAAAATTTTTAATACCAAACAAAGAAAAAAAAATTTTCCAGGGCTGAACGCTTTTTTTTTGAATTTGCTTTTAAGTGAATAAAAGAGGAATACAAAAACAAAAATATAAAATGGTAGTTATGCTTGATAAAATTTAAAATACAAATTAAAAATAAAAGAAATTTAAAACTTATTATCTTTTTTTTTAACTTTTGATGAAAAAAAAATATTTTTTTTTAAATTTTGACAAAAAAAAAGACTTTTTAGAAAGACCAAAGAAAAGTTAAAATATTTCTGTAAATTCTCATACTAGTTTGCTTTCTTAATAATTTTAAAACTTTTATCTATTTTTTTGCAAGAATAAATTAAAAATTAAAAAATGTTAAAACATAAGTACCAATTGATGTTTATAATTTAAGAAAAAAATTTATTTTAAAAATATTATACACATATATTAAAAAAAATTATCAAATAAGTATTTTTACTAAACAAATTAACTGATGGAACTTGCCAATTGTACTGTAAAATTAATGTCAAATTTAATTCACTGCTATAAAAGAAATTGTCAGTTGTACTATGAAATTACTGACAAATATATTTACTGACATTTTGTCAATTTTATTATTAAGTGTTTTTTTTTTTAAATCATAGCATAGATCTGACACGCCCTTAACAAAATGAGCACCCTCTCAGTAGAGCAGGCAGAGTACACTCAGAGCGTTCAGATTTAATAAAAAAACACGATTTGAAAGAACTGTCATTTTTATTTTAGTAATGTTTTAAATTGTCAAAAAATTTAATTAAATTATTAAATTATTATAAACTCAGTACGTAAGCACGCTCTGATTAAAAAAAAAACACGAATCACAAGCTCTTAGCGCTCAGAGCTAAAAAAAAAGCGATTTTTTTTTGACAGTTCATGCTCTGCTCAGATTTCAATAAAAAAAACGCCTATTGATAAGCTAAAACACCATCAAAAATGAATGACATTTGAAAAGAAATTATGAAAAATGACATTTAATAAGTATACAGTATTATGTGTTTTACATCTCAATCAGATAAAAATGTTATATATGAGTTTACTACTCGTTTTTTGCTCCGTTCGTAACAATGAGATATTGATGGAAAATTGATTCATTCAATAATTAAAATTTTTGAAAAATTTTATGTTTTAAATAATTTTTTATAGGTATAGAGACTTTTTTATACATAAAGACTAAATTGTCATTTTAAGAACTGTCACATCTTCATTTTAAGAACTGTCAAATAAATTTTTCATTTTATAAAATAATAAAAATAGGTCGCTAGGTAACTTCAGTTGATATAATTTAATAAAATATTTTAAAAAATGGCGCCTATATTAAATATACATATCTGTACAATATCTGAGTGTATAACTTATAATATGAACCATTTATTTTTAACATTCATACATATAAATACATTTATAAAAATACATACATCACTTCTAAAGCTAACAAACCCACTAAAAATGAAAAAAAATTTGATATCATTTCTTTTCAACGCTGTCATAATGTCACTAAATTTAAAAAAAAAAAAAAAAAATTTTCAGATAAAACAATTTAATATGAAATAAAATAAATAAATTTGAAATTTATTTCATTTTTGCATGCAAAAATTTACTGCAATATATTTTATTTATTATTATTGTATAATATATAATATTATTTTTTATTTACTGATAAATAAAATAAATTTTTTTTTTTAAATTTATATTTAAATTTTATATTTTTTTTTGCAGAAAAACCAACACTTATTTTTTTGAAACGAAAGCCAATAAATCAAAATAATTTGACATTTTTCCTGAAATATTTTCTGCTTTCTTTTTTTGTCATTTGATGCATAATTTTTTTTTTTTTTCAAAAAAAATATTTTAATAAAAATATTAAAAAAATTGAGAAAAGAGAAAATTGTTAATGTCAAAAAAAATTATTGCAAAAAATTATCATTTTAAGCATATTTTGAGTTCTTCGAATGTTTTAAATTCACTTGAATTTAAACTTAAAAAATTTTAAATTAACTTAAGTTTCATTGGAAGTCTTTAAAATTAATTGGTTATAGAAGTGATGTCAAAATTTGTTTAAAACTAATAAAAATTATTGAAAGGTTTGTAATTACAAATATTATTTAGTAATCAGATGCGTTTAGAGCATATTCTTTAACAACTAAACGCAACCGAATAGAGAATGAAGCTATTTAACTGTATATTTTATACTGCAGAATAATTGTATTCTGCATAAAAATAGTTTTATTAAAAAAACTTTTAACTTCATTCCAAGCTTTTAATTTTTTTTCCAATTTTAATAAAGAATGCTATAATTCCAATTATCATTTTGAAATAATTGTATCACAATATTCTGCTCTATGGTGCGTGAACTACTGCATGTTTGCTGCAATACTGAAACTTAAGTGTTACTAGCAGAATTACAAGAACGAACTGAACGTTTAAAATCTACTCTCTAGTTTAGACGTTAGGGTTTACAATACTTGAAGCATGAAATAAACTCTAACTTTTAATAAAAATTAAAATTTAATGTGTGAAAATATTTAATATTATCAACTAATATTCTGTCTTTATTTCCAAAACGCTTCAACAATGCGCCCAACTTAATGTTTTTTTAATGATTTAATAAACATTCCCCAAAAATAGTATTATTAACAAAATTAAGTTTAAATATTATTTTAATATTTTTATTTTTCTTTATAACTTGTAAATATCTCAGACATTTTTATAATTCACAAGATGCATATTTTATCACTTCTTGATAATTTTAACTTTTAATTTCGCAAGAAATTGTGTTCATCACAAAAATTTGTCATGAAATTGTTCTGAATAAAAAAAAAACATTTTTATTTTCTCATAAATTTTTAAAAAATTATACGTTAATTACAAACAAAATTAAGTCGCGAAATTTTAATAAAATAAATCTATTTTTATTTTTTTTCTCTGTCTGAGTTTTTTTTTTTTTTTTTTTTTTGAAGAAAAACCCAATGAAAACTAAACCACAAAAAAAAAAAAAAATTTAACAAAATGTCAATTAATTGACAATGGCATGAACATTATTTTTACGCATTTTTACATTGCGTTTTCTGTTGATTATTTGCGTTGTTGCGTTTCTTAAAAATTTTGCACAATTTTTTTTCTAGTTTAAATTAAATATACATATAAAATTATATATATATATATATATTTAGTATTTTTGTTTTAAATATTTTAGTGTTTAAACTTTTTTAAATGGTGGCGTTCATAAAATAAACAACTAGTTATGCCAAATATTTTCAAAATTGTTTTTTTTTTCAAATCAGAAAAAAAAGTTTGCTGCGGTTAATTTTAAATTTTAAAATATTTGAACATTTATTGTGAATTAAATTAAGATATAAATAAATGGCGTGGACTTAGGTGCGGACAGTGATATATAAAATACATTTATCAATTGTTTTAGCGGTGGGACTTTAGTTCACAATGTATCAAAAAAATGGATTATATTGTATGGTAATTAATTAACAAATTTTTTTACAATCAAATGATTTGAATCTATACTTGATTTATTACCAAGCCAAACCTTTTCTAAAAAATATTTGCTTGAATTATTAAAAAGATTATTTATTTTAAGGAACTATAGGTATTTTAGAAGGTTTAATACATTCCCTATACTCCTTTATACAAAAGGAACAAATGAGGTTCGAGATCCTTTAGATCCCTTACGTGTTTTAAGTCTATAAATTACAAGTAAACTAAGCTAAATTTTTGCAATTCTAAGGCTTCGAACATGCAATGCAAAAATTTAGCTTGGTTTACTTGTAACAGCGATCGTGCGATTTTTTACGATCAAAAAGCCATACAATACGCTTTTCTTTATGGCCAGATAAGTGCATGTCCGAGACTTGAAGCGATTATTTAATCTGGTGTGTAGACATTTTAATATACATACAAAAAGAAGCGTTATATAAATTAGGCATTTTGTGCTGGGATACTATTCAATAACAAACGAATCTATCAATTGTTCTATCAATTTAGTTAGTCTGGTGCAGCGGCTTTGCCTAGCTGCCATACAACTTCTTTTTTTAATATTCAGCATTACCTAATATATGATCAAGCCGTGTATTTGAAATTTTGCCAAAGTAATTAAAATTGAGTAAATTGAATATCCTAGAGTTGACACAGTCTACTATACACTGTTCCTCGTTTTCTTCACAAATATTTGGGTGTGTATATAAAAAAAATTATTTTTACAGTTACATATCATATTAAATACTTGTGTATACACAAAAAAACAACAACAAAACTATAAAAACATTTAACATACACAAAATAAAGGACAGAGGTGAAAATTAAGTGAAAAAGTTCATGATTTAAAAAAAACAAAATCAAATTTTGTTAATAAAAATCAATTTTATCGGAAAAATTTCTTTTCTTTAATTTTCAATTTTCTCTTTAATTTTTAAATTGTAAAATTTTTTTCTAATTTATTGCTTAAAATTTGTTTTATTAATTTGTAATGAAAAGAAAATCATTTTCCTTAAAATGATTTTAAAAATTTTTTATATTACAATTCAATACTTGTATTTTTGGCACACCATATTTTATAGATACTTTTGATTATCTGATGGATTTTTTTTCTTAAATAGTTTTTCATTGATTTTTCACATTAATTTTTAATTTTTTTCAGAAATAATTTTTATTTTCTAAAATTATTTCTTCAGAATTTCTAAAAATTTAGAGCAGCAAATGATGAGGCTAATTTTTGACTTGTTAATTTCCAATAATTTTTAAAATTGTAAAAAAAATTTTTAGAAATAAATTGGGTTCTTGTTCAAAATATTTTTGAAAAAAAAAAAAAAAAATGATTTATTGATGATTTTTAAAAACACTAAAAGTGAAAAATTTTAAATGTGTAAAAATCTAAAAAGTTAAAACGGATGTATAATTTGTTTAAAAATTTATTTTATTTATTTATTTTTTTTGAAAAAATTTTGAAAAGGCGAAAAGAAAACTTCAAATATTTAAAGAAAAATTGATGAAATGAGAAAAACTTAATAAAATAAATACAAAATATTTTAATTGTTTTAAAAATGATTTTCATTGACATGGCGGGATTTTCATTTGAAAAAAACATTTGGTTAAAATTTTATTGAAAATTTGTAGAACAAAATATTTTTTAAAAGAAAAACGAAGAAGAGTGTATAGAGTAAAATGTGTCAACTCTAGGATACCACATGAATGTCATATATAGATATTATGTTATCTGGTTAATTACTTTTGGCAAAATTTCAAATAATCAAATTATTAGACTTTAAGTTATATATAAAGGAAAATATCAGTTGTATGGCAGTTTTTCGAACCTCTTACACTACAAAAGCCATGATTGTACAAACGTTGGTCATTAAAATTAACTAAGTACCTTTGGAAAAATTTAAAATACTTAGATTAAAGTTTGAACAGCTACTCGAGATACACTAGACTAACTAAATTTTGCATGAACTTTGGCCATAATTTCATTTCGCAAAATTTCAGACACCCAGGCTTATTAGATATAAAGCAATGCTCATATTAAAAAAACAATTAAAGAAACTGACTAGATTTCTTTAGCAAAGACGGCTCTCAAATAAAAATGAATTTATAAAAATTCCGAAATACTTTTAGTTTTTGAGTTATCGTTCAGAATGATGGATGGACACACGTGCAGGTAGATCGATTTACTTTTCCATTCTGATCCGATTCATATACACTTGAGTTTTTATATGCACCCGCTCATTTTTCATAATCACAAACGAAATGGCAAAATTAGTATACCCTTAGAACTATGTTCATACGAATATAATAAAATCTAAAGTCTGAAAGAATAATTGGTATATAATTTTTAATTTAATGAATTAATGTGATACTAGTTGGGTAATGAAATAAATAATTTGTATATTTTCTAGGTGGAATAGCACAAATATTTTTCTTATTTATTTCTAGTGAAAATTACCTAATTATTTATTATGAAAGAATAAAAGAATAATTAAAAATTTGAAAAATGTTTTAAATAATTAAATTAAATTTGAATTAAATTAATTAATTTTACCAAGAAGGTTAATTTTAAAATTGCAAAATAATTGAACATTAGTAGGGTGCAATAATGGGAATTTTTGAGATTAAGAACAATTATTACGATAACTAGAATATTTTACTATACGAAAGAAATTTATTTTATGGGATACTAATACATATAGCTTTTATTAGTACCCCAGATTTGTTTTTATTGGAAACCCAAAACTAATTGCATAGATTTTCATTGACTGTTGATTCGAAATTGTAAGAACTGAACTGGAGCTAAGTGTTTAAGTGTAACTGTTGTAGAACTTATCTGTGATTATTACGGATTTTGTACCTCTGTTCTCTAGGAAACCATATTGAGTTGGATCAAAACCAATTGTTTTTGAAATAAAATTTAAGTGTGT
This sequence comes from Dolichopus griseipennis, assembly GCA_963082915.1. NCBI lineage: Eukaryota > Metazoa > Arthropoda > Insecta > Diptera > Dolichopodidae > Dolichopus > Dolichopus griseipennis. The sequence goes on along the minus strand of OY720442.1, from coordinate 124,031,250 downwards.
TTTTTTCTTTTATATACTTTGGATATTGAGTTTAGGAATGGGTATTGAATTCATAGTTAAAATGCTTTAATTAATATCCCACAAGAAAATGTGGATGTAGAAAATGTGGATGTAGATAATAAATATCCCATTAAACTGTATATAAACGAGGAAGAGTGTAGTAGAGTAGACTGTGTCAACTCTGGGATACCCGTATGAAACGTAACATATACATTATATCATCCGGTTAATTACTTTTGGCAGTTTTTCAAACATACTTTATTAAGTTTAGTGGAATACTCATATAAAAGAAGGAGTTGTATGGCAGCTACTCGAACCCTCTGCAATAGACCAACCAAATTTTGCTGTAACCTTGGCCAATACACTTAACTATTTTTGGCAAAATTTCAGACACCCAGCTTCATTAGGTGGAGAGTAATGTTTATATAAAGTAGGAAGTTGTATGGCAGCTACACGAACCCACAGCAGGAAATTAACCAAATTTTGCAGAAACTTTGGCCATAAAACTAAACTACTTTTGGCAAAATTTCAGACACGCAGCTGTAATAGGTACAGAGAAATACTCATATAAAAAAAGAAGTTGTATGGCAGCTACCCGAACCCATGGACCAAAATAGCGATGACGGCTATTGCAAAAAAATTAATTTGCGAAAATTTCAAGATTCTAGCTCCTTTAGTTTTTGAGTTATCGTGCGGACGGACGGACAGACGGACGGACAGACGGACAGACGGACAGACGGACAGACGGACGGACGGACATACATAGCTAAATCAATTTATTTTTCGATTCTGATCCGATCCATACACTTGAGTCTATATCTATCCCCCCTCCTTCTCTGCGTCACAAACGTAATGGCAAATTTATTATACCCTTTGACTATATAGTCATACGGGTATAAAAATGCTCAGCATTTTTTCCACTGAAATCATCCCAAAATAAATTACAATTACCTAATATAATATTTCCATATAAACGTGTGGAAGTACCCCTTATACATCCCATTGTCATATTAATTATACTTTTATTCGTTATACTTTTAGTCTAAAATTTAAAAAAATCATTAATTTAATTTTCCGAATTTTCTGAAAAATAAAAATAACAAAAGGCACAAAATTTTAAATAAAAATTTTCCGTGGAAATTTTTTTATTTTATTTTGTATATTCAGAATAATTTTTATTAAATTAAAACATTTTTCCTGCATTATAAAATTTTTTCAGAATTGAATTTGGGTATACACGGAAATATGTTAGAACGTATATAGGAATACATATGTATATGTATTCTTATATTATATATATATATATATATATATATATATATTTTCATTATATATTGAATATAGAAAGAAAAGGGTTTTGTATAATTGAGACACAAACCGTGTTTAATTGAATTAACCACAAAATGGCATTATATTTATATAAATATATATATATATATATATTTATTTTTCAAACTAATTATTTTAAAATATCAAATTTTTTTCGTTTTTTTTAATTGAAAACATTTTTAATGTACATAAAATATAGGGTTGTACAGAGCTAATTAGTACATTGACTCATAAATTTTATATTTTATAATTAACGAGGAAGAGTGTAGTAGAGTAGACTGTGTCAACTCTGGGATACCCGTATGACCGTTACATAAACATTATATCATTATTATTATAAACATTAATTACTTTTGGCAAAATTTCAAACATACCAGCTTTATTAGGTGAAATATAATGCTCATATAAAAGAAGGAGTTGTATGGCAGCTACTCGAACTCTTTGCAGTAGGCCAACCAAATTTTGCAGTAACTTTGGCCATTACACTAAACTATTTTTGGCAAAATTTCAGACACCCAGCTTTAATGGGTATAGAGTAATGCTCATATAAAAGAAGGAGTTGTATGGCAGCTACTCGAACTCACTGCAACAGACCAACCAAATTTTGCAGAAACTTTGGTCATAAAACTAAACTACTTTTGCCAAAATTTCAGACACGTAGCTGTAATAGGTACAGAGAAATACTCATATAAAATAAGAAGTTGTATGGCAGCCACCCGAACCCATGGACCAAAATGGCTGGATTTAAATAGCGATGACGGCTATTGCAAAAAAACGAATTTGCGAAAATTTCAAGATCCTAGCTCCTTTAGTTTTTGAGTTATCGTGCGGACGGACGGACGGACGGACGGACAGACGGACAGACGGACAGACGGACGGACGGACGGACGGACAGACGGACAGACGGACGGACGGAAGACGGACGGACGGACGGACATACATAGCTAAATCGATTTTTTTTCGATTCTGATCCGATCCATACACTTGAGTCTATATCTACCCCCCCTCCTTCTCTGCGTCACAAACGTAATGGCAAATTTATTATACCCTTTGACTATATAATCATACGGGTATAAAAATATGTTCAAAAATTTTTGGGGAAAAATTGCTGAGGAATTTTACTGCGTTTGTACTCTTTAGTTGGTTCATCAAAATGTGTTTTTTTCTGTTTTTGAGGTTTCAAATTCAGAAGTTTAGAAGTTGTTAATTATCACAACGAACCCCATGAATCGAAAGAGATTTATTAACAAGTTATAAAAATTAAACGAATAAAATCAGTTTAAAATTCTCTTTCCCTGTATTATTAGATATGTTATTCTATAATTTGTTATAATTTAGATATATATACATGTATTATGTATATATAATTTGGTTTTGGTATAAAATAGATTTCAAAGTGTGGTATTTTGGAATAAAATTCACTTAAGGTATATATTACTTAGTGATTACTGATTATAGACTGCAGTGACATATCCTCAAATTATAACAAGCATTTCTATAACTATAATAATTAGTTTTTAAATTATGAACTCATTATATAGAATTACACAATTGATGGCAACTAAGGAAACTGGTTTTTCATACGTGTAATACGCTTATTGAACTATATTCCAAACTATATGTTCCCCAAAGTTGATTATTTAAATCTGTAAGATTTAACTAAAATTTAGAAGAACATTAACATCTTCCATTCTAATATCCCACCTAATTTTTTGCATTCCCTATAATCCTAAATATCTAGAACCTAAGTCCTTAAAATGCATTTCATATTCTACTTGAAACAAATTTGAATTGTACATCATCATATATATTATTTGGCTCATTCGGTCAAAAATAGCCGGTTACGGCTCAATTAATTATCTACAAATTAATAATTTAATTTCGAGCATTGGGCGATACTTTTTTGTATTTAAAGTTCTCACATTAGTATTGGTTTAAAGAATGTGGTTTAACTGTGTTAAATTTCACATTAAAAAACTACCACCCCCATATAGAACTTCCATAAAGTCAATCACTTGAATTTCACATTAACCAACCTCCACCCCCATATAGTTTTAGAGGATAACCCCCGTATAATTTTAATGTGAGAGCATCGAATTGTACTGTCCCCCAACACGGTAATAATGTATATATACATATATATATTTAATAGTCTTATTAGCAGACTTGATAAAACTAATTTAATATACGAGTACTTTTCATAAATCGTATTATAAAACAAATCCGATAATTTTCAATAAAAAACATTTTGAGATCAAAGGGTAACCTTTAAAAAAATTACAACAAAGACCAAACACTTGTAAAAATCTTTTCAAATTACTTTAAAAAACATGAAAGCGAATTAGTGTAAGAAAATCGCATTTTCTTGAATTTATGCGGCTTTCAATTTATAAAAATAAATATTCGCTTCACTTATAAAAGTGTTAAAGAAAACAAAAGAATAAAATGAAAAAAAAAAAAAAGTTTTCAAAACACATTATGACACACCATTTTATTGCGTATCATAATACCATTTAAGTCGTATAAATTCAATTTAAAATACAGAACAAAAGAAATTTTATTGTTTCTAATTTCAATGTGTATAATGTATATATGTGTATATATGTATATATATCTTTAATATACAAATAAAACGAACGTATATCTTAAATAAATTATTCAATGAACTGTTAAAGTATATAAGTAATTACAAATATATTCAGCTTATTGCTTATATACTTTTTAAATTATAAAATTGCGAAACTTTTAAATTTAATCCTTTTCCAATAAATTAAGTGTAACGTTTCTTATTTGTATAATAACGGTATTATATATGGGTGCATTTTATTGATAAATGCGAATTGCGAAATAATTGTTATATCGATTAAATTTTTAAAATTGTAAAATGATTATTAGATACCCCCAATGAAGCTAAAGTATAGGGGTATATTAACTTAGGTTTGATGTCAATTACTGTCTCCAAAAGTTGTGCGCCTTTTACCACGATAACTCAAAAACTAATACAGCTTCCAAATAAAATTTTTAAAAGCAGATTTCTAATTACGAAAAAAGGGTGGGGATTACAATCTTAATTTGGGATCATGTAGAAGATTTATTGAAATTTAATTATGGGTTCGAATTATGCATTCTTCTTCATGAGCCCAAAGGGGATTGAACATATCTTCAAAACCAAATATGATAAAATTTTTAAAATAGATTACTGTTAAGTCGTTTAGTTATGGTTTATTTATCAATTTAAGTTGATTTGGAGTGGTGAATTGATCCACTGCCACACAGATCCTTAGGCCAAAAAAACATTTCATCGAAATTAATCACAGACAGAAGTTTTGAAATTTTGTACTAGATTTAGTGTAGTATCATTCATTAACAACCAAAAAAAGCTGGGATTGAAGATATGACGGAGGATATAGACCTATGGTTCCGGATTATAGAAGCTTCCAAACCAGCTTAATACAAATGAACATATCTTCAAAACCAATAGAACCTTTTCAATTTTGTATAACTGAGGAATTCTGTTATATATCTTTTAAGCTTCTGTGAAATGTTAGATCCTAATTTGAGCTTCCGAGTGTCAGTTTTGGGAAACTTCCACACACATCACTAAATTAATCTAAACAATATCTTTGAAAGTAATAAAGGCAAAGACATAAAATGTTGTACAAAGGTGTTTTTTTATTCCCATTTTATAATGTAAGTTAAATTCCGAATTAGATATGTTCGAATCTTTAAATGTGGTAAATTTTAGGGTATTAATAAGTCAGTGTATTTAACTTATTATTTAATTATCTGTTAATTTTCTAAAAAATCTTTTATATAAATTTTGTTAAATTAAAACGATTGGTAATTAATATTTGATGTATTTAATTAACTGATAACTACGTTTTTTACTCATTTACACCTACATAATTGAATTTTTCATATATAAAATTATAAAAAAGTTTATTTTTAAATTAATTAAAAATCTTACCACTTAATTTTAAATTTTCTACAATGATTTTAATATCACTAAATCATTTATTAATACAGTTGTGAGTTAATTGATTCTTAATTACCTAAAATGAAAAAAAAATAAAATATTTGTTAGATATTATATTTTTTTAAATAAAATATTAAATTAAATTTAAAAAATAAAAGAAAATTATTAAATAAATTGTTATGTCATTAAAATATTAAAATAAATTCAGTTTTAAATGAAAATTTATTTTATATATATATATATTGTAGTCTTTTGAACTGATATTGATCTTATAAAATTTGACTTTTTTATATTTTAAATATAAATTTTTTTATTAGATTTTTATTTTAGTATTATTTTTTTAAAAGTTATTCAAATGGGATTGATTCAAATTGTCGTCACTTAAAATCTCGCTTTATTGAGATATCGTTTTTTAAAAATCTTAAAATATAATTTCTTTAAATCTGGTTTTTTAAAATTCGTTTATCAAAATCTTGTTTTTTTAAGCTCTTTTTTGTTGCAAATCAATTCCGCAGACTACATTATACCCTCTTCCACTAAGGAACATGGACTCCTTTAAAAATAGATACTATAAAATATTGATTAGAACGGATCTTAAAGGTCGTTTCAAAATTAGGATTTTTAGCGTTTACAGGACATTTATTTAAATTTATAGATTCTGCATTAGGAGAGATTTTATAGTTTCATTAAGGAAGGTTGCAAGGGTAAGGACTCTTTTTTTAATGTTTGTATTAATCTAAGTGTACAAATACTTCATACTGGACCAATTTTAATCAATACTTGTTAAGATCGCAGATTTTCAATTTAAAAATCAAACGAAACCAAATTTTAATAAAACAAATTAGATTTCGAAATACTAGCATTCGTTCGTGACCCTTTTCATACCTAATTTTTTATTTTAAGAAATTTTGTACCTCTTTAAAATTTTAAGCTTTTTACCTTAAGATACTTATAAAATAAAAATAAATAAAAAATTTAAGAATTATTACCCAAAAGATAAATTCTTTTCTATTAGGTATTTGTTAAATTTTGTTTTTATATTTAAAAAAAAATGTCCTTGCTAAAAAAAAATATATTCCAAAAAGAAAAGGATATTATAATTTTTTTTTTTAAATATTTAAATATTTTTTTATATATTATATATATACATTTTTATATTTATACATTATGATATAAAAATATTGCTTGTATAAATAAATATTTACTACAAGGATATTTCAAATATAAAAATTTTGAGTCCTTTTTTGTGTTTGGTGTTTTTTTTTTTGGTTTTTATTTGTGAAAATAAAGGACATGGAATAAAAAAAAAATGAAAATAAATATTTTTATTGCTTTTCTTTTTCTATATTAAAATAAAAATATTTTTAAGTGATAATCCTATATACTAAAAATTTTTTATATACTTAAAAAAATAAAAAATAAAATTTGAATAAATAATATAATTTTTATTGGTTTTTCTATTTTTTTTTAGAATCATTCTTTTTTCTCTCAATGTTGTCCTAGTTCGAAATTGATTTATAGATACATAGATACATTATATTAGATATATAGATACATATTAAAATATTATATTTAAACTTTGTTTAAATTTCTTAGGTATTTTGAGTACAGTAAAGTCGAGATGAGTGAAGATTTTATTGAATGCACTACGAGGTCAAGTTCTAAACTCTGTTTTCCTTTGGATCCAATGTAATAGTACTTTTAAAATTTAAAATTTTAATCTTGTATTAGTGTTGCTGTATTGTACGAAAATAAATTATTAATCCTGGAAGTATACCTTAATATCCTACAAGGATCCTAGAAGTATACTTCAGTATTATTTTTTTTATGAAAAATGCTACAATGACTCTAACATTTAATTAATATTATAATTTATAACAGCGATTTCATAAAAATTTAGGTTTAACAATTTGAAAATCTTCCAAATTCAGATTTTCCAAAAGGAAATTTCTAATTTACATTTTCATTAAGACTAGAATTAACCAATACATTGATGTTTACACAAATGTAGGAAGATACACAAATATTGACATAAAACAACAATTAAATCTAAAAGGGATATAACAAAATTGGTAACCCAGTTACATAATTAGTAGTTTGAATCATTTGTTTTTTTTACTAGTTTTTAAAGAAATGTGCTGTTTAATATTTAAATTTTTTATACTTTAATAAAAGTTTCTATCAAAGTATTTGTAGTTAATGCTTTCGGATACTAAATTATAAATTTAAGTACATGTACTATCAACTTATGAATAACAATTAATAAAACCAATTCTTCAAGCAAGGCTTAAAACAGCAATTGCATAGATTTAGGAGTTGAATGAAAATATTTAATTAATCTGAAACAGCAATTGCATAGATTTAGGAGTTGAAAGAAAATATTTAATTAATCGGAAAATTTTTGTAAAAATAAGCTTTATAGCTTTGCTAATCATTGATAATTAAAAAATCAATTCTTATCCGGAATTCTTGATCACCACAAGCAGGAAGGCTTAAAATAATTATTGCATACATTTAGGAGCAAAATGAAAATTTTTAAATTAAGTAAAAAAAAATTAGTAGCAAAACACTTCAGTAATTTATGAAAAACAAATTTAATCTGAAATTTCTGATGAGTAAAACGTAAGCAAGAAAGGCTTTAAACGATAATTGCATACATTTAGGAGTAAAATTTTTTTTTTACCGGTTAGAGTAGATTTTTAAATAAAATCATGCACAGTTAGTGTTAATACTGTAAAATTATTAATTCTATCATTTTATTTAACAGATATTCTCCATAAAAGAAAGTGATTGTAATAAACTTGTATAAAAATTAACTGTTTAGTTAATATTGTTTTTGCAAACACTTCTTCTTTTCATTTTTAATGACTTTTTGGATTATTAAATTAAAAAAAAAATGTTTACGATTACTTTGTTATTTGCTTTACTTTAACAGTATAATAAAAAGTTATAATAAAACAAGTGAGGAAAAAAAACCAAGGGTTTTTAAAAAGCACATTTTCAAAATTATATACGATTTCTTACTGAATATTTCATCATTTATTTTTATAAAAACATATATAAAAATAAATGATAATATTAATTTAGTTATTTCATTAATTTATTAATTATATGACTAATAGGGAAATTCTTAGAATATAACCTCAATGCACACAAGGAAACTTGTTAATAAGTGCAAAATATAATGTTGGAGCTTCAATGTTAACGTTTAATTTTGAAAAAACTTACACTGGTAAATAAGTTACTGTTTTATAAGAACATAAAAGTTTTAATTTTGAAGACCTAGTAGCCCTTCAATGGGGAAGGTTCCCAAATTTTTGCTTAGTAAACTTATGATGGATCTGCTCACCCCCCTCCTGTCTTCACCCTTCCTTTTTTTTCCGGTTCTAGGAAATCAATTTTGAGCTCCAACAAAATTTGGAATTTTACCTAGAATATTATTATCTAACCAAAAATGGTTAAGACTAAGAAACAATTTCTTCAATTTAAAGAGACCCTTTCAAATTTAAGAAAAACCTTTAACGTATGTTGAAATATAATGCTGGAGCTGTAAATTTTGCATATTTGTAATAAAAAATTTGAACAGGTGTTAAAGTTACTGGTGGTTGAAAATAGCAAAATTTCAATTTTCAAGCCCTTATAGCTCCTAAACGGGGGGCGTGACAAAAAAATTTTGTTAACCGACTCCTACTAGTTTTGGAGGACCTAACTTCTCCCAAAATTTCAAGACCCTAGCTTGAACCGTTTAGAAGATATATGGGGCCAAAAATTTTGCAAATGTTGAGTTTAGCTAAATGGTAAATTTTAGTACCGTATGGTAACTCTATACATTTTAGTCTTATATTTTTGTAAAGCCTATAAAACCAGCAATGTTTTGCCGTTTTCAGATCGAAAATACACTTAATAAAACTCTTGTTATAACAATTTAAAAATAGAACTTTTTCCAACTTTGGGGGGCTGTAGCTCCGTAACGGGTGGGGCTACAGAAAAAAATTCTTCTACGAAATTAATTTTTTTGTAATATTTACCTGTGGTTAAAATTTCTTTACTCTATTTCAAACGGTGTAAAAGTTTTTGTAAACATACGGACGGACGGACGGACGGACAAAGTCAAAATTAAGAAAAACCTTTGACACTTAATGAAACTTTCGTTTTGGAGCTTTCAATTTTGTATACAAATAAAAAAAAATTTTGACAAGTATTCAAGTTATAGGTGTTTAAAGGCAAAATTTTTAGCAAAATTTCAATTTTCGACCCCTTACAGCTCCTAAAAAGGGGGCGTGACAAAAAAATTTTGTTAACTGACTCTTACTTATTTCTAAGGATCTAACTTCTCCCAAAATTTCAAGTTTCTAGATTTAGCCGTTCCGAAGTTATGAGGGATCAAAAACTTTGTAAAACTTAGTTTTGAATAACGGTAAATTTTAGTACCGTATGGTAACCCTATACAATTGGTTTTTAAAAATTTATAAAGATTATAAGAACAGCTATCTGTTACCGTTTTCAGGTTGGAAATATACCTTATAGAACTCTAATTATAACTGTTTAAAAATGGGGCTTTTAACGACTTTGTGGGGCTGTAGCTCCGTAACGGGGGGGGCTACAAAAAAAAGTTTTAACATTAAATTATTTTTATTGCAATACCTACCCATTTCTGATATTTTGTTGTCATTCGTAGGTAAAAAGGGACGGACGGACGGACGGACGGACGGACGGACAGAGTGAAGCTATATAGGCACATTTTTACAAAATTTTTTGAAAATGTGCTAAAAAGAAAAACTTTTAAAAATATATAAAAGAAAATTATTATTTTTTTGAAAAATTTATTCATTTCTAAGAATAAATACAATAAAAAAATATGAACATTATTTTTACCAACATAATTATTAATTTTTTATTTGTTTTGAATTTTATATCTTTGTTCTGGTTTACTTATACATTAATATAAAAAAAGGACTTAATACATACATATATAAAATGTTTTTGAAATTTTTATTTGAAAAATAAATATATTTATGTTTATTTTTGTTTTTTGAAAATAAAGAATGATTTTAATTTGTTAAATTAAATTAAAAAGCAAATAATTAAGAATTATATTACATTTTTTTTTTATAAAATAGAAAACAAATGTTTAAAGAAAAAATTGAATAAAATAATTAAATTAAAACAAAAAACAAATAACTTTTCAACTTTTGTTTTCAATTTCAACAATAGACTTTTTAATTGCCTTAAAAAAATATTTAGTAATAAAAATAAAAGTTTAATTAAAATGTTATTTTAATTTATTAGACTTTAAAATAAATTAAGAGCAAATAATAAATGCATTTTATTGTTATTATTAGTGAAAAGTTTAAATTTAAATGTTTAATTAAAAAAAATATAAAATAAAATATAATTAAGTCATGTTGATATTATTAATTATTTAAATAAATATAAACTGATACCTAGGTGATAAATGGTGAATTGGTGGTGAGTTTTATTCAGAATTAAAAATTATAATTAGAAGAAGTTTTAATATAACTTACAATTAGGAAAACTTTGGACTAGAAATACTATTTCTAGTATTTGATTCGATATAATGATTTAGAACACATCTAACTATGTCCTTAGTAATTAAGTACTAATGGTAGTATTAATTAGAATATATTAATTGGCAAAACCAATTGTTCAAGGAAAACTTAAAACATCAGTTGCATAGATTTAGGAGTTAAATGAAAATATTTAATTTATCGAAAAATTCTGTAAAAACAATCTTTATATTGTGCTAATCAATTCTTATCCGCAATTCCTGATCTGCACAAGCAAGCGGGATGACTTAAAAAAGTGATTGCATACATTTAGGAGCCGAATGACAATTTTTAAATTAAGTAAAAAAAAAATGAGTAAGAAAACACTTCAGTAATTCAAGAAAACCAATTATAATAATAATAAACTTTTAAACACGTTTTTAACAAAATATTTAAAAACAGTTTCCAAAAAATTATATTTAATTTGTTTATTATGTTAAATTCGTATACTAAAAATTTCAATTCAATTTTATATAAGTATATATATATATTTTTAAATTTAAATATTTAACTTATTATTATTTTAATTCAAATATTCTAACAAAGTATTAAAATAATAGCTTTAGGTTATTTTATATGTATACGTTAGGTTATATATATATATATATACATATATATTTTTTAAATTACATTTTAATTTATTTCATTTTATATTATAATTTTTTCATTTTTTTAAATGTAATCAAATCCTTTTATTTTATTTACTAGAATATTTATTTTGATTTTGCAAAAACAGAAACGGATAAACAGAGAAAATATAAGAAAAATAAACAAAATAATTTTTTTTTTTTTTCCTTTTCCAACAACCTTTTAATATGCAAAATATATATTTTATCTACGTACCATACATACTATTTATATACTGATTTAATTTTATTTCATTTTTTTTTTATAAATTTTCATAGAAGTTGAATAAAATTTTTAGTCTTTCCAGATGTATGAAATTTGAGAGCTGAAGAAGAATATCAATTTTCAAATTAGGTTCAAATCTTGTACTTATTTGAGTCCAAAGGGTTAAATTAAGATTCTTTTTACAAAATTAGTTATATTTTGAATGGAAGTCTAATATTTACCTAAATTTATAAATTATCTATTATAATTTACTCTTAATTATTAAAAAGTTTTTATTTTGCCCCTAAATGTATACAATTTCTGCTCGAAGCTTCCGAACAATTGAAATTTAAGGTATATTAAAGACTCGACATAATTTAGTTTTAAAAAGTTGTCAAAATACTATATCTTATATTAAAAATTAAGCAAATTTTCCTTCTAGAATTATAAATTATTTAATTTTGCTCCTAAATATATGCAATTGTCGTTCTAAGCTTTTTACATATTGAAATTTAAGACAAATTAAAACTCTTGCAGGTATTTAGATTAAAAAGGTTACCAAGACTTAATAATTTTGCAAATTATAATAATTGTATCAAAATTTTCTCTAAATTTCTATTTACAATTAAAACAATGTTGCCCCTGAAAGTATGCAATAATAGTTTTGAGCTACAATGTAAGCAAAATAAATCTAATAAGTAAATTAAAATAATAATTCATGCGATTTTTCTAAATCGAACTCTTAAATAATGATTTCTGAGTAGGTATTCAAAGTAATGAAATATATATTGAAGTATTTGATGGGAATTGTTCTAGTATCTTCACAACATACAAAATTAATGGTTTAAAATTTATTTGAAAATTTAAAAGAACTTTTAAAGAAATTTACTTATTTATTTTTTATCTCAAAACTAATGGCAACATTAAATTTAAATATTCTGCCAATTTAATGTTTTATTTTTATATCCATTTTTTTTAACTATTTAAATATTCACTCTTTGTAACAAGTTAACTTTATTTAAGTCTTTAGTTGAAAATATAAAAAAAATTTACTTTGTATAAAGAAAATTTGTTTTAGCTTTTCTTTTTGTTAAATTTAAATATACATTTGTTTTGCTTATATTATTATTTTATTTTGTTTTTCTAAACTTAAAATTTTTCATTTTCAAAGGAAAAACCCTTTTTTATATCGAAAGGTGAAAAAATGGATAAATACAAATAAAAAGAGTTGAATAATATTTTTCTTTTACTTTCTCTCAAAATATTTTCTGTTTTTTCATATTTTATTCTTTATTTAAAAAAAAAATATTCTAAGAAACAATAAAAAATAAAAGGAAATAGGACAAAGTGAAAATTGTATTTTAACGTTTATATAAAAATAAGAAATAAAATAAAAATAAAAATTTTAAACTCTTTGATATTCTTTTAAATGGAAAAATACAAACAATAGAAATATAATATTTTTAATATTTGTATATATAAAGAAATATATTAATCAACAATAACTTACAAATGTAGGACAATAATTTAAGGAGCCCAGGGTTCGAAACCAAGTATAAATAAAATCTTTCATCTGATTTTTAATTTTATTCAAATACCATATATGATAAAATGCTAATGAATTGTTCTATATCAATATTGAAAAATTTATAAAGAAATAACGAAATATTAATGACATAATTTAATTTTGTATTTATAACTCACAGATAATAAATACACTAAATAAATGAACCATTTCTCATTATAATTTACAATTCAATTGCAATGTAACTAATTAAACAAACTTGTACTAATGAAAATTTACAACATACTACATTGATAAAGTCTAACTAATATCCTCTGGACCTTCTACCTGAAAGATACGGATAGATGTGGATGTAGAATTGGATGTGGAATTCCTTAGTGATTAATACTAATAATAAAAAATTTGCTGCACGTTTTCATAGGTTCCAACATGTTCCTATATTGTAAACCAGCTTATTAGCATAAAAGGTAAACAATTAGCACATGATTGCATGTATTAAATTGTAAGCTAATTAATATCAATTAAATGCTTTAACTTTCTTAAAGCAATTGATATAGCTAAACACCGCTTCACTGGAGACCAAAGCTTATATTTTGCATTTTAAATTTTGTCGTTCACTGTACTTTTTATCAACAAAAAATAAGATAAAAATAGGTAAGAATATTAAAAAAAAATATTCTTTACTGAAACTTTTTTATAAATGAATTTAAGGAAATTCTGTTTTTATTACTTTTACGTTTACATTCTATTGAAGATGTGTTAAAAAGGATTTTAACGGTAAAAAAGAAAGCGCACACTCTATACAAAAAGAAATCTTTTGATGTAAGTATACTTCAATAATTCCCACCAACTGTTTTGAAATTTCATAAAATATAATTAAAATTAAATTTAACATTAAATTTTGTTGGTAATTCGTTTTTTCTTATTTTTAATTGAAAAAAAAAAAAAATCAAAGTTCACATAAAGAATCAATTGAATTAATTTTAAAAGTTAAGTATAGGAATGTTTTTGTAATAATATAAATTTATATATATATATATATTCAGAAATAAATACATAATATTATTTAAATATTATTTTAATGATTTTATTTAATATTAATTAATTTAGTAATAAATAATTTTTAAAATTTACTGAATTTAAAATGTTGAATTTAAGTTTTTGAATTTAAATGAGAATTTTTTTAAATGAGAAATGTAGTTTTTAATTAATGTCTTTGATACTTTCAGTTTTTTGAAAGATTAAGTATTTGAAGATTTACAAAATAATATTTAATTATGTTTTTAATATTAAAAAATGTTTTTCGAAGAATGAAAATGCTGCAGATTTTGAATTCACACTTCTTGCGTTATAAGCCATGTGATGATTCACTATGCCACAAAACTCATTAGAAATTATTTATTTTAATCTAATATTAATAAACTAAAATTCAATAATATCTGTAAGATTCTCGATAACAAAGGCCCACCCCCAAGAATGTATATTTAACATGAAAAACTATAAGAAAATTAAAAAGTCAAAATAATTGCATACTTTTAGGTTTTATGTGATGTTAAGATGTTTATTGGGAGCTTTTTTATAGAATAAATCTAAATGGAAATAAAATAATATCAGTAAGTCCCTCAACAACAAAGGCCCTCCCCCATAAATGTATATTTAACATAAACAACTATAAAACAATTAAAATTCAAACTAATAGCATACTTTTAGGTTTTATTTGATGTTAAGATGTTTATTGGGAGCTTTTTTATAGAATAAATCTAAATGGAAATAAAATAATATCAGTAAGATTCTCGACAACAAAGGCCCTCCCCCAAAAATGTATATTTAACATGAAGAACTATAAGAAAATTAAAAAGTCAAATCAATTGCATACTTTTAGGTTTCATTTGATATTAAAATGTTTATTGCAAGTTTTACTGTAGAATAAATTCAAATTTAAGAAACTAATTAAAATAATTTTAATTAATTAAATAATTATAATATTACATAAAAAAATTTATTTTCAATTTTTTTTTTTAAAAGTTTATTTTATTAATATTAACTTATAAATAATATATTTTATTATTTGATGTTGAAATAATTAAATATTTATTTCCTTATTGACAAATTTCATCACAATAGTCTTTCTCTAGAAAAAATAATTAAACTAATAAATAATATTTAAAACAAACTTGGAAAACTTTTAAATCGAGTGTATAAATTTATTTTAGAAATTTAGTGTTTCTCAAGAATTGATGAAGTAACAATTAATCAATCGAAAGTTAAGTTTTCACAAGGATTCAATTTAAAATTCATTTGAAAAACCTTTAATGTCCTTAAAATATCTTAAGAAATGTTTTTACACAAGAGATACCCTGTTGTTTTTTATGAACTATTAAAAGGATCCGATATGTATAATATAATAAAGTATATAAATTTTATAAAATATAAGCTTTTGTTGTCTCTTTTAATGTTCTTAAAGACAAAATGACATAAAATAAGTATACAATTTTCATTTTATTTTTATATTTGTTTTGCGTTTTTTATTATTTTTTCTCTCTTTCTTTTGCTTCTTTTTCTTTCTTCTTTTTATTTGTATTCGACATTGTTTATTTTTTGCAAGGAGTAAAGAATATGATAGAAAAATTCCTTGAAACTAATATCTTAAAATAATTTAAAAAATTTTTATACATCAAAAATTTTAAAACTTTTTTTTTAGTAGCATCACAAATGTTTTAAAATATAAAAAAAAAAAATGAACATTCATATAAACGTGTATATGTGCATCTGTATATTATTTAAATGATATATATACAAGTATAACGATTTATTATTTTGTATTATATAACTAAACATATTAAATGAAAAAAAAAAGAAAAGAGCGCTCTAAAAATTATCCTGGAATATCCTTAAAATAAAAATAAATTTTGAATCTATTGTTTAACAATTCAATGTTATTTTTATACAATTCCACTCTTTGTTATCTAGGGCCTAGGCTCTCGGTAAAAAAGTTTCCACAACTAGAAAAGAACGAAGTCCTTAAAATTTGTTTGTAACTTTGAGGATTTTTTGCATATGAATTCTCCAATCAAAACTATTTTCCAGGGTTTGAGTGCAATTTAAATATTCCTTAAAAGGGAAAACTTATGGTTTTGAATCCTTTAGTTTAAAACTTCTCTGATTCAGAATTGGTCCTTGAACATATAAGCTTAAATTATCTGGAAAAATCAACAATGTGGATGTTAAATTCAACTCTCAAACTCTCAATTCTTTAAATTTTTCCCAAATCATCGGACCTTCCTACCGCACAAGGATTAAGATTCGAAATTTATTATTAACACTACAGTAAATTCTGTAAAAATTTCGACTTTTGTAACGTTTTTGGTTAGTTAAGCTTTTCCTAAAGGACTTTTTTCACATACCCTATTATATAATACAAAAAAATTCTTTTCTTAGTTTCATTTTACCATAAAAAAGATTGTTATCTACAAATTGTTTCGCTTTTTTTTTTATTCTTTAGATTCTTTTAAACATTTTAAGAGAATATATGTACTATATTACTGACATTTTCTGACTAATATTGTATAAATATGTAGGAGTGTCTTATAACACAAGATATTCAAGAATAGATACTTTTCTTACGTATATTATTTTAAAAAAAAATATACAACAGTCTGAAATATTGAAAAATTGTTTATTTTTATTTTAATGCATGTTATATGTGCGCTCAGTTGCATTTAATATTAAGTGTATATACTATCTTGTAGATACACAATATAAATTTAAATGCATTCAATGTTTCATTGTAATATTTTATGACTTGTCCATTTTATGTGTGTTTAAAAAATAACTTTAAAAGGATCTGCTTGTTAAAAAATTTCAAATATTTTAATTTACTCTATACAATGTATTAATGGAAAAATAAAGAGACTATATGAAAACCAGATTGAGATGAGAGAAAGAGATTAGAAATAAAAGATGTGATAGAGTAGTGAGTGATAGAGAGATGATGTTAAACGTTCTATACCAATTTTTATCGAAAAATGTCCTTTTTTTTGTAACTTAGAACTGAAATTGGAATACGAATGTAAAAATTATTCAAAATAAATGGGAACAAATAAAAAAAAATTTAAATGAAAATATTATATATATGTATGTTGTATTTGTATACATATTTAGATACAATGAAATGAAATGGAAATTAGATGGAAAAATGTTATTTCTTTATTTACATATATATTTATATTTATGTGTATGTGTATTTAAATATGAAATAAAATTGTTTTTAATGATTTAACTTGAATTGTATACAAATTAAAAATTCTCTAAGTAATTTCATTTTGAAGGACACTTTAAATATTTCAAGAACTTTTTTTTTTGTTGTTTTTTTTTCTTTTTTTTATCTTAAGATTCTTTTTACATAAAATTGTTAATATTATCATGAAAATAATATGGAAATTTATTCAAATAAAACATATTGATTATAAATATCGTATTGTGCGATCTTTTTCGTAATGTACAAACAATTTCTTTACAATCGATTTAATTAAAAATTATTTAAAAAGGAAGAAATTTAATATTTATTATTAATAGTTTAAATACAATTAAATAATCTTCGAATAAAATAAATGTATTTAGTTTATGTTATAATATGTTTTAAACAGCAGAACTGAGTTTGTTATAAGTTCTACATATTTGAGATTTTAAAAGAATAGGAGGTTATTAGTTGTTTGAATACATTGAGGAGGAGGACAATTTTAAAATTAAAGTCCAATTTGGAGTATTTTAGTCAAATTGTTTGGAGGCTAAAAGTGTTAGAATAAATTTTAGTCAAATTTGTAGTCTTGTAGTAAAACTTTTAGAAATATTTCTTTAAAAGTTATGCATCCAATGATATTAAAACAAGTATCTATTAACAAGGACATGTAATAATGAAACTGATTTGTATATGAAAACGCTAATGTTTTAAATTTATTAATATAAAGAGGTTTACAGTAGACAACTCGTAGTGTAATATGTACTATGGTGTATTTAAAAGTACTGAGTCACTTAATATATACAAATTGTATTCATAGGAGCTGTACGAGGCTCCTTTTGACAAAAACTTTAACTAACCAAAACGAACTCGTTTTTAAACTAAGCTTTAGAGGAAAGACTTCAATACCAATGATGTAATTTTATTTTGGTGATAAGAATTTTAAATGGAAACTAGGAGAAGAAAGATTAGAGGTTACTTACAATTAATTAAAAGTGTAAATTTTAGAGAAATATCCTCTTAATCTCACTTTTTAAAACCTATTATTACAAAAACTATTATTAAATTCAGAAATTTTATTTAGAATTTTATATAATGAGATTAGCATTAAAGCTCAGTTTTATGCATTCGACCCAATAAAGAAAAAAAAGTAGTAAAATGCTGAATGCAGGCTATTTTTAAATTAAAATTTAATTTTCCTCAATAAATTATTTCAAAATTTTATTCAATTACGCTGTACATAATCTGGTTTTCTATTGATTTCACAAATTTCTTAAGGATTTTCCTGTTAACCTGAAGGCATAAATCTTAAAGTTTCCAAATAATTCAAAATGTCTATATAATAATTTGAATAAAATTTAAAATGTATACTTAATATTCATTCATGTATAAATTTTCCATATTATCTGAGTATCACATTTTGTTAAAAAATATCTTATAGAATTATTTGAATATACTTAACTATATAAATATATAACATAAGTATATAACATTTACGAGTATAAATTTTATTTAAATTGTGCAATAAATTTGTCACTTTTAAATTCTATAGAAAATATTTTCCATTATTCTTCTATTCTTTTAAAATAAGTTAAAATAAATCTACAAATATTATATAAATTAAAATAAAAGAACTATTTTATTTAACTATCGTTATCTTTTTAAAGCACCTTAAGAAATGATTAAAAGAAATATTTCTCATTAACGTCATCACCATCATCATCACCATCATCATTATTTTTCGTATTTTAAATTTTTTTAATTTTAAATTTTATATTTTGTTTATTTTCTTCTGTATTAAGTATGAAAATAATAAATGAAAAAACTAGGAGGTAAGTTTAAAATAAAACATCTTAAAAAATTTTCCCCCCTTATTCAAATCCTTCAGAATAAGCAAGAAAATCATTGCACAATATAAAGTACTCGTATATTACACTGAATAGATATTTCTTTAAAACTTTTTAATTTAAAAAAAAAAAAAACAAGTATAAAAGAAAAAAGAATGAAAAAAAAATGCAAACATAATTATTCTTATCAACATCGAATAATCAAAATCAGATCGTCCCTCTAAAATAATAAAAAATTTCTTTTAACCCATCACTATCTTTCCCCCCAAATGTTTCTCTGAACTTATTATTACTATTATTATAATAACATAGTAGCACTTCATTTTAATGTTTTTTTTTCTCCCTTTTTTTTCGTTTTAAACATCTTATATATACCTTTTTTTATTTACATATATTTTAAATATCAGGTATATTTTATGTACAGGGTGTATAATATAATTTATTAAATTTTGTTGATTAGTGATAGAATTCAATTCCTTAAATGCTTTGTCTGGTCAGTTTTATAATATAATGCAGAGGCCTGGACACTCAAAGTAGCTATGATAAGCAAACTTAGTTCATACGGCTCATATTCTAGCCATTCTAGCATTAACACATGAACATCCAGAAGGTGAATAGACATCAAAATAAGAAGAAGAGGTGATGGGATTAGAGACACGCTTAAGTTTTGAAAGCCTGCGAATGGTGAACATTTAGAATGCCGACCTTTCATTCGAAGACCCGAGTTCGAATCCCAGTGAAAGTGAAAAAACTATTATGGTTTCCCCTCGGCTCAGCTGCCATTCATCATTGGGTTCAAATTAATGGCTTAATCAATAATTAATGATTATATATCTTTAATCAAAAATACCTTAATATAACAATATAAACAAATAATTTGATTGAATAATATAACTCACAGACATAAAATACCATATAACTCAATTACAAAATTATTGCAATATAAACAAAATAGAATTGTATCTGTTGGAAATCTAAAACGTTTCTACATGTTAGAAGGGCTAGTACCATCTCATGTTTAAATTGTATGTGAAGTTCATAAAGATCAATTCTAATAACACAAATATAATATAACCCCCTCCTGTACCCTTCACCATGTACCTATTGTATAGACAGACTTTTAAACTTCTGAGCTTTTGCAGGCACTGTTAGACTACACCTTGTATATTAAAATAAAATAATAATAGTACACCTTGTACATATATTAAATAAAAAAACACAAAACCTTTTTATGGTTATATTCGCCCCATATTTTAAAAAACTAGCAATAAATTTTATAATTTATTAATTTTTTATTTTTTATTCAATATACACTTTTATCCAACACTTTTTTTTTTTTTTAGTTTCATCATAAATTAAAATTTAGCTTTTTTGTTTTGTTTGTTTTTGTTTTTAGCACTTTTATCTGTCGGTTGAATAGAAAAATTTGATATTAATATACATATAAACAAATGTATATGTATATATATGTATAGAAAAAAAAAACTAATACCTTTATTATAAATGCCAAATCATGTCTTCTTCATAATTTTAAAAAAAAATATTTTTTTAAAAATTTTACCATTTTGCTTTTCTGCATAATAATTTTATTATTGAAAAAGAATGTATTTTTATTTTTATAATTTTTTTCAAGATGTTACCATACTTTGAAATTAT
Organism: Dolichopus griseipennis; assembly: GCA_963082915.1. Lineage (NCBI taxonomy): Eukaryota > Metazoa > Arthropoda > Insecta > Diptera > Dolichopodidae > Dolichopus > Dolichopus griseipennis. The sequence continues at coordinate 124,010,282 of OY720442.1, read as the reverse complement.
AAATATATGTTGCCATAAAAATTAAATTAATAGAATAATCTGAAAATGGAGAGCTAGTATGTAATTTAATTTGAATTACTGAAATTCTTATTTGCCTAAATAAATCCTAATTTAAATAAAAAATTGGTCCGTTATGTGAAGAATATGCGAAGAGTTTACTTAAATGTCAGCATAATATTCTGACAAGTAAATCGCCCTCAAATGTCAATGTCAATTGTCAGGAATAGTTTTAATTGGTATTTATACTTTAAAAAAACCTTTTCATTGAAAGCTTACATTTATTTGATATAAAATTGATTAGAATAATTATAGTTTATGTGTTTGTAACAATAGCTGTCACTAGCTGTCAAACACAATTATTGAAATAAAGAACTGTCAATTGTAGAATACATGAGTTGTGCTTTCTAATTTCAAACTGAAATGGATGGAAATGAAACATATGTTAAATGGAATTATTTTGTTTAATTATGCAAAATACTAATCAATTGTTCAGAAAAATAATTAATTATCAATCCGGAAAACTATAAAATTAATTTTTTTTTTAAATTTAAATCAAAATTTCGAAAATTTATAGCTGAATATATTTTTTGGAAATCATTTAATCATTAAATCAACACTTTTATTAAATTTTATATGTCTTTAAAAAATATTGAAAATAAACATTTTTCGAATGCATTTCAATGCTAGCTATAACTGAGAGCTGTGTAGCTAACGCCTTGGATCATATTTATTGCGATAATGATATCTACACAGGTATTTTTTGATTCAATCAGCTATAATAATAAAATAAAAGTATGCATTTTAAAAGAAACAATATTGTAGAATAAAAGTGTCTAACTCTACACATTATGTCCAATGTTACGAGGGAGCTGCACACATTTGACATGTTCGTTTCAAATGCAGGATAGATGTAGGTTTTCAAGTGTTAATTCTGACTTTGTATTAGTTTGTGTAAATATAATTATTTCAAAATTAAATTATAAACTCCTCTTTGGAAGCCCTTGACTGTCAATTTGTACATATGACATCTTTAACTCATCAAGTTTGTATACTGCATTTAAAAAGTTGCACTTAAAAAAGATACAATCGAATTTGAATTACTTATTATTTTAGAATGAAAAACTTTCTACTATCTTGATTTTCAATTCACACATCTTTTCAATTTTAATTTTGCATTATCAATAATGTTATTTTGTTTTTTTTTTTAATTTTAAAATTTGCTACAGTTTTATTAACCTTCTAATATTACACTACTTTTTTTGTGTTGTGCTTTCACTTGTATATTTTGTTCTAAAAGCATGTTTCATTTAAATGTTGAACAGCAACCCGCTTACATTTTTTTCACTTAAAAAAATACAATTTTTATACATTTTTATAAAATACACATGTATATATATTCTGTACGTATGTACTTTTTTTTTATCTCACTGGTTTCTTTAGTTGCTATTTTTTTTTTCTACCTAGGTATACTTTTGCAAAATATACATATATTTTAGATTTACACGATTTCTACAAGAAACAAGATACTATAATAAAAAAAAAAGAACAAGCAAAAAAAATACAAAAAAAAAAAAATTAAATTGTATTTTAATGTTGAGATTCGTTTTTAACATAATAGATCCATCTACCCGATACAGGAGAACATATATTTCTATTCGTAACTTGCTTTTTTTATTTCTACTTCGTTATCCACTCTTTTTTTTTTTTTTTTTATCTTTAAGATATTTTTTTTAATGCTTATGTTTATAATATATGCTTTTCATTCAAATAATGTTTAACATATTCAGTACATTATTTTTGTATATTATTTTTTTGTATATATAATTTTCTTGAAAAAAAAAAAAAAAAAATTGAATTAAAGGGGTGTTAAAGAATTGAATGTTTTCATTAGAATGAATGGAAAATTAAATAAAAAAAAAATTTAAAACAAATTTTTTAGCACTTAGATTAAATGAAATAATATTTTTTTTTTTTTTTTGAATTTTGCAGAGTACTGCTGCTTTTAAATTAATAAAAATTGATATGCGAATAATATGTTAAAATTAATTTAAATTAAGTTGAAATTATCTTAAAAAAGCTGATCTAAATAAAATTTTACAATTGTCTTGATTTAGTTGAAGATTTTTGGAATATGATTTTACATTATTTATATTATGCTAGTTAATTATTTGTTTATTAACCTTATTTTTATTGTAATCCATTTCCCGGCATAGAATATGAGATAAATAACAAATTATATAATAAAACCTAGAAATATGCAATTTTTTAAATGACTATTGGATGAAGGCATATGGTCGAAGTCACACGAACAAGTTGATTGTACTTTCAACTGTATAAATATAAAGGCTTTGATTTGCTTTGACTTGGACTAAGTATGATTATAAAAGCATTGTTATACAAGATTAAAAATTTTAATAACAACGCCTAGAAATATGCATTTTTTTTTGAAAAATCATTTTATTTAAACATGAACTCAAAACTAGACGAGCAAATTCATTTCAGTTGTTAAAATAATGTAACATTTTTAAATCAAATTGTTTATAAAAATAATATTTAGAATAAAAGAAGATCTATAAAAATTAGGATTAATAACAGAAGTTCCCCAATTACTTTTTTATTTTTAAAATATATATATCATTAAATCTTATTTTACTGGGTGTCATTGTTTTATGTCACCATCAATTATTAATGTTTATATTATTCATTTTACAAATAAAAATACAAATAAAATTTATATTCTAAATTTTAATAAATTTATATTCTAAATTTTAATAAATTTATCAATGTAAATCTAAAAAAAAAAATTGTCATCATCATTTCAGTTTACAAATCATTATTTTTTACATATGAACATATATACATATAACAATAAGAATGAACAACAACCAATATCATTAGTGGTAAATATTGATTTATTTATTTATTCCTTTTCAAAATCCTTCAAACATTATCAACATCATCATTATCATAAACTTGTATATCAAAATATAATACTTTCAATATATTTTTCAATGTCTCATTCTATTTTAACTCACTCAATCTTTGTGTTATTCACATGTACGTTTATGGATCCATCCCTCCATACACCTCCCAGTCATTTTTTTTTCTTCAAGACCTTTTGTATTCATATAAACCTTTTATATATAAAAATCCTTGTAGACTAAAAAAAAAGGAAAAATGTAAATCCAATCTAAAAATCTTGATCCTTGTATATTTTATTTATCACCATTTTAACCAAATACAACAAAAGAAAAATAAAAAAAAATAAAAATCCTATTTAAAGATTTTTATTGTTAAGGGATGATATAAAAAGTTTAAGTTTTTTGTTGTTGTTTTTTTATTTAAGAATTTTATTAACTGTTATTCCATGTTGCCAATATTGTTGTTATTATGCTGATTTTGTTATTGAAAAAGAAAGAAAATTAATAAAAGGAAAATCTAATATATATATATATATATATATATATATTTATATATATATGTATTAAAAAGCATAACTGTTATTTTTTTTCTCTCTCTAACATCCACTTTAAAGCGAATAATATTCATTGTTACATAAAAAATTATAATAAAATTTTGTGCGAATATTTTAAATGAAAAAAAGCTCAAGCTAATATGGAGATGAGTATTCAGAGTTGCCACATTATTTCAAAAGTTATTACGAGTCTGAGTTTTTTAAATGAAACTGAAACTCAAATGAGCTCAAATCAAATGTGGCATTTACTTGAAGAAAACGAATACGTCACTGTACTGTCAAAGTATAATTATAAATGTCATAACAATGAACTGTCAACTTTACCTGACTATAGCCAAAGTTTAAATATATTTTAAAACTTAATTTAAATATAACTCTGTCTTAATAAAGTGTGTTCAACCTATTTCCCCATATTTTATATTTTTCTCAACAATTGTTTTTAATAGTTTCACAAAAAATTAAAAAGTCTGGCAACTCTTTCAACACAAAATAAAAAACACAGTAAAACAGAACAAAGGATCCTAAAACTTTAAGGATAATTTATTTTGTGTTTTTTATTTAATTTGTTTTCCTTTTTTATTGTTATTTAGGAAAGGAGGTGAGTAGAAAATACTTATATATATATATATATAATATACGTAAGTTATATTAAAATTAAGTTTTATCTTAAAAAGAAAAAACAAAAATGGAGTGAGAAAATATTAGTAATGGTGATATTGTTTAATGTATTAGTGATGCCAGAAGATTGACTTTAAAACGACGAAAATGAGGTTAGATTTATTCTCAGATTGTTTTTTTTTTTGTAATAAAGTTTTTTAAAGATTTACCAACTTGTTTAATAGTAAAGCTAATCCGAAGCTGTGATTTCACAAAATACTTTTTATTAAGTTTAGTTTGAATTGATTTTAACTGATTTATGGTTAAAATGGTGCCAAATAACAAGATTTGTATGAATTTAAATAAGGTGATTAAAAATGAAGATTTCAACTTTGTAATCTAATTATGGTTTGAAAGTTTGAGTTTAAAAAAAAAAAATTTAAACCTAAACTTTCTAATCCAAATGCATCGAAGTCTAAGCTTTCAAAATCCAAATATTCAAATAACATTATTCTGCAAAAGGCGTATTAATCTGATTTTGTATTTAACTCTAACATATCTCCAATTGTCAAAATCTCACAAACCCATTTATAAATGTTCTGGAAAAGCGTATTATTATGTGGGTATAAATCCAAATCTAAATATACTCGGAACTTTTTTTTATACATAATTAGTTAAAGACACAAGACATTTAATATTATGGAAGCTACCACCACCAAACCTCCGCAAAACTAATTAATAGGAACCCTTATTTTGTATTCAACTCAAAAACCCCACACAACTTTGTTTTATGAATAATAATTGGGCACAATTAAATATAATGGGGGTTTATATAATTAAATATATATAAACTGATCTTAAATCCCCGAGAAGCTAATTTTTGGAACCTTGATTTTGTATCCAACTCTAAAACCCTTTCATACATAATAAGTTAGAAACAAAATATTGTATCTAAACGAAAAAGTACTAAGTATATTTTGAAGCTTTTGACGTAATTGGAATTTTTTAATTAGTTTTTGTAAATTGAAAATGTTTGTATTTTATTTTCTTGAACTGTAAGCGTGATATAAATTGAAAACTCTTTTACAGTCATATCCTTAATCTTCTAAATTTCAAGATATCGAACTTCTTATACCTCTAACAATTTTCCTTTTGATGTTTATACCACAAGGTTACATAAATTACCCAGATCATTATGTATTTATTGTAGAACCTCTCATTAATTGAATCAAGCACTACTTCCACCTTTATATTCTTATCCTTAAACTTGTATTTAAATTTTTAAGATTTCGAACTTTTTTAATGTCTAAACAATTTTAATTTTGATGATACAGGAAGTTTAATTTTAATTTTTACACAGTAGAATTTTACAACAGATTTATGTGCTTTCAAGTTATATCATTTAAAAATTAGTTTTTTGGTTCGGGTTCGTTAAGTTTTTACGTTTTTACGTTATTTTTGTGTTTTTCGTTTTTTTTGTAGAATAACAAAAGCTAAAAATTAATCGAACGGAAAATAACAAGCAAATATGACTGGCACGGATTCTCAGTCGTTCCTTTTTTCAATGTTTTTTTTTTAGTTTGCTCTTTTTTTTCATTCGCATTATAAATTTTTTTTTGATTATTTAATATCATCAGCGTTGAAATAAAATCAACAAAAAGGCAAAAATAAAAATAAAAAAAAAACTCAAAAAAAAAACCGAGCAAAAATAAATTGAAGCACTGAAATTACTTTTAGCACGGTTAAATGGTTGCCGACAAATTTCTTGTTAACATTCAAAAAGTGTTTTTATTTTTTTCTTATTTTTTTTTATTTTTCTTGTTTTTCTTGTAATTATTTTTTTTTTTCTCTACTTCAGTATTTTTGTTGTTGTTGTTGTTTTTATTTCTCCTGTGCTGTTACGTTTTTTTTTTTTCAATTTTTGTTTTTTTTAGACTCCTGTTACCTTTGCTAACCTTCAGTTGATTTTAGCTGATAACGAACGTTTTATTTTATTTTATGTGTTCGCGTTTTGTTGTTATTGTGTTTCTCTTACTTGTCGCTTTATCGTTAAGAAGAGTATCGGTTTTTGTTTTTTTTACTCTTTTGGGTTTTGTGTTTTTTTTGTAAATATGTATTTTCGTTATAAGCATATATGTATGAATGTATGTATATATTATTTTATCTCCTTAAAATTGGCGTCAGGTTTTAGAGGTTTTTTTTTTTACTTTTATAATATGCAATTTTCAAGATTTTATGAATTTAATTTTTGTGAATTTTTTTTTGGTTTTTTTTTTAAGTCGTTGCAAATGAATTTTAAAATAGATGTACATATATATATATTTGGTACTTTTATTATAGTTTGTATGTAGGATGTATATGTATATATATATGAAATTATAAGTTTATGTATAGAATGAAAATTTAATGGATAAATGAAAATTGAGCAAATCAGTATCAAGTTTTTGAAATAAAAAAAAAAAAAATAAAACAAACAAACTTTTCTGTATATATATATACTCTTTTCATATGAGTTTGGCCTTTTTTTTTAAATGGAATTTGTTTATTTTAAAATTAATTTGGTAAAAAAAATTGTTCTAAATTTTCAAATTATCTGAGTTGGTCTTTTTTTAATCAGCTTCATTTTATTTCTTGAGTATTGGGATCCAGCAGTTGGATGACTTTATTTGAAAAAAGATATTCACCAATTTTATAGTAGGAGCTTAATATAACTAGAAAAATTAATAAAAGTTTGACTCTTAAGGGCGTCCTAAATAAGAGCACCAAAAATGTTAGGTACCATTTTTTTTAGGACTGATCTGAGTTTTTCCCCTTTTTTAAGGTTCTAAACCATAATTGGGAACTAGGTTGTAAAAATCATTTCTGTTCTTCTTCCATATTCTTCTCCAGAAGCTTCAGTTCGACTTCTGGGTGCCAAAAAATGAGGTGATCTTAAAAATAGGAACAAATTCATTTGAAAATCGATCAAGTTCATCCATTTTAACTGGGTTCTTCTCCAGAAGCTTCAGTTCTATTACTGATTCCCAAAAAAACGGGGGCGATTTTACAAATAGGACACAACTCAACTTCTGGGTCCCAAAAAATTTGTGCGATTTTCAAAATAGGACCAAATTCATTTGAAACTAGACCATGTTCATCCACATTAATTGGGTTCTTTTCCTGAAGCTTCAGTCCGTCATCTGGGTCCCCTGGGTCCTGGATCAACTTGTTGGCGATTTTGAAAATAGGGCCAAATTGATTTGAAAAAAGCCCAAATTCATTTCAAAATACACCAAGTTGATCTGAAAAGAGTATATTATATAGAAGCAATGGTACAGATCTAAAGGAAACGATCTTTTGGTAAGGTAAGGTGACATGGCAGATGAAAAAGAATAATGAAAGGTGCAGTAAAGGTATAAAAAAAAAAACAAAAACAAAAGCAACAAGAAAAAATATTAATCTTTCGGTGGCAATAGCAGTTTTTTAATACTGCCAGTAACAAAACGATATAAATATTTTTTTTTGATTTTTTTTCTCATTTTAAAGTGTAAAGTATAAATTGTTGGTTGAATTCTTTTGTTTTTTTTTTCAATTTTTTAACATTTTTATTTTTTTATAATTCTGTTTTTTTTAATAAGATAAAAGAATGGGATATTAAAATTTGGAGTTAAAAAAAAAAACATTGGTATATGATTAAAGCGACAAAAAAATTTATTTTTAATGGTTAAAAAAATATTGTATCTTATTTTATAGATTGAAATTTAAAAAGTTGAAAAAAAACCCAAAAAAACACCCAAGAAGATTGGTTTATTGAAAAAAAAAAGAAATGCCGAATAGGAAACAATAGCAATGAAAAAAATTAATCAGAAAGGAATTAGTAGAATATTCATGATGTCATAAAATGTAGGGTGTTATAAAAATAAAAAAAAAAATGGTTAAAAATATATTAAAAACAATTTAAATGATGAAATTTGGTTTTTGGGAAGATTTATTTTTTTAATTTTTATTAAAATTATGGAAGAAGGAAGGAAATGGATGATTGGAGTGTGTAATAATCCTGCATTAAATCTAAAATATTTATCAAAAAATGGAAAAATATTATTGGATCTCTAAATTATAATTGGATCTATATTATTATTAGATTAAACATTTAGATTTTGTTCTTCGACATCACGATTTATATAAATAAGATAATATAAGGCAAAAGACGCAATTATTAAAATATCTTCTGACTTTATAGTCCTTATAATGTAAAATATAGAACCTTATAATATAAATTACAAAAAGGTATTCAAATTTTTCAATTATTTTGAAAAAGTAACTATAAGACTGATCTGGTAATCCAAGACTAAAATAACCAGAGTAATTTAAGAAGTCATTTAAAGATTCAAATTCAAAGTTATAAGCTAGTTCAGTTGTAGAATAACAAGAAGTGCAAGAGAGGCTAGCAAAAAATGAAACAATATTTTGAAAAAAAAATTAAAAGCCATGCAAAGATCCAATTTTAAAATCAAAAAAATATGGTTAAGTTTTAATGGAATAAGAGGTGATACACTCTTTAGTTAAATTATAATGTGGTCACTAAAACTTGTCTAAAAGAACATTGTGGCCACCCGATATTTCTTACAGATTTTTAACCACAGATTCAAAATAAAGTAAGCAACTCTTTTTTAAAAACATTCTGAACAAAGACTTGAACTACGAAAGAAATTTAAATTGAATTATGTTTAAAAAAGTTTTTTAAAGTTATTGGGAGTTAAGTGGATTCAGGTTTTTGAAGTTACTTTAAGTCCAAAATAAGAGGTAGATAATAAGGGGAAGAAATATAATATTTTTATATTTTTTATCGTCTTGGTTTTGTTAACCCTTTTTTTATAATATTTTTATTTTAATATTGTTCTTTTTTTGGGTTAAAAAGGAAATCTTTCAATATTATCCATTTTGAAAAGATGGTTATAAGTTTTTTTTTCAACTCAATTATTAGTTATTAAAGTAACAATAGAAAAAAGGTATAACTTTTCGATTAGGAATTAAAAAAAACAAAGGTTTTTTACTAAATATATTCGAAATTAAGATTTCAGGTAACAAAAAATGATGTTATTTCATGATATAGTTTTTAATATATCATATTAGTTAATTATGGTTTTTTTTGACATATCTGTCAAAAAAAGTGTTGACATGCATACAAATTTAAATTATATATAATAATCAAGTCAAATAAAAAAAACTTCAAAATTTTGAAATTTTAATTCGATTTATTCATGAATGGTCTGATATATGGTCTGATAATAACTATATAAATAGATGATTTCATGAGTTTCTTTAATTAAAACCTGATTGGGGAATTAATTTAAGAAATAGAGATTAATATATTCAGATATTCATTGATTTTTATAACTCACAGAAGATTTTCGTAAAATTTAATATAAGTTGTAAGAGGCAGTCAAACTTTAATAAGAAGTTTGCCTGGGTAATGTAATACTGATGAATCCAATATTATTTCAAGAAACACTTTTAAAAACTTTATTGAAGAGATTGTTTAAAAGTTTTACTATTGCTTGGGAAGGCAGTGTACAGTTTTAAAATTTCTGAGGGAAAAAAATTATAAAAAATGTTAATAAGCAATGAAGTTAATTTTGTTAAGCTATGAAAACGAATCTAATTAACAATTAGTTATTTCATTATAGTTCGCACACTACCCAAAGAAACACCACACGGTTTAAATGGCTTTCGAGCGTCATTCGTGTTCCCTCGTAAAAAAAAAAGTTAAATATATTTATTGAAAAGTTAAAATATAATAACATGTTCAATCTTCTTGCACTCCATTACCTTTTTTAAGCCTTTAAATTTTCTGCAGTCTATTTTTTTGTAACAAATTTCTCCAGTTTCCCCTGTTTTTTAGCAAAACACTTTTAATACTTAGCTAAATTTAACTTTGAGATTAATAGGGGTAATTTAAAATTGTGATAAAACTTACAAATAAATTTTGATATCGCATACGAGATTCATTTATACCTAGCTGCTTAAGTTCATTTCAAATTACCTGAAAATAAAGAAAAAAAATAAAAATTAGTTAAGAATTAAAAATTTTGAAATTTTATTTTTTAATATAATAAAAAAAAATTCAATATAATCTTAATAAAATTTCTATAACTCTAATTTATCTTAAGAATCATCCAAAAAATAAATTAAACAAGATAATTAATTTCATAATAGAATTTTACAACCCTTATGCAATCCAATGCAACCCCTAAAACAATGGAATAACAGAAAAAATTCCGTTATCGTGCAACAAAATGGAAAATTTCATTTTAATTAATTTTTAATTTCAAATTTCAAATTTTCTTTTCATTATTTCCATAAGTTTTTCAAGTTTTTCCATTTTACTAATTCAACTTCTTATTCCTATAATAGTTTTCTTAAAATTTCTATTAATTTTAATTTTTCTTGTATATATATATATATATTTAAAAAAACTTTTCATTTACTTTTTTTTTAAATGCCTTTTTTTTTCACAAAAAAATTTTTCCATTTTTTTTCTCTCTCATTTATTTCGTCTCTTTCTGTTTTCTTTTTTTTTCCATTATCCATAATATAAAATTCATATTCAAGACAAAGCTTCTTTAATACCTACAGTAATAAATTTTCACCAAAATATATAATATATAGAGTAATTCTCTCATCGTTTTTGCAATATAAAAACAAATAAAAAAGAAATACAGCAAAAATTTTTACAAATTTTCCTATCCAAAAAAAAAGGACGAAAAATACAATTTTTTGGAATAAATTATTTTTTCAGGATCTTTTTTTTTTTGGATTGTTCTATTCTGCAGCTCGTCGTACTGATGGTATTCTATTCATTTATAAAATGTAAAAAAAAATATAATCCATATTTCATTTATATAAAAAATTTGTAATAAACTATGAATAGAATGAGATAGAAATAGTATTATAAAAAGATAAATAGAGACAAAAATAAAAAAAAAAGGTAGGTATAAAATTCATAAGCGTATTATGGTTAATATAGATCAACGTACATGTTAAGTATCTTTGTAAAATAAAGTTAAAAAGGGATATAATTTATATTTTTTTAAAAGTTTATTTTTTTTTTAAATTCTACAATATTCTTTCGGTATTTCGCTTTTAAATAAATATACTAATATTATTCCTTTAATGTTATTATTATTTTGTGCTTAATGTTGCTAAGTGCAGAGTTCTAACTGTGGTTATTAATATAAAATGTAGTTAATTAAGTAAATAACATGTCTAAAAGCCAAATTAAAGCTTGTTAATTATCATTATAAGTACATTAAAATGAAATATTTTAAAAGTTAAGTAAAATTTCAATTAATAGAACGAATAAACTTTAGACCTCGTTTTACGTTGTTATTTTTGAGGACGTAAATCGAGGTAATGTAAAATGAAGAGCTTTTAATTGGTTAGTGACGTTTTTTAAATGGGTCAGTGTCGTTTTCCAATGGTAAATATCAAAATTATTCAGTAAAATTCTTATTAATAAAACCATAAACTCATTACCTTGTTTTACGTTGTCACATGAGAACGTAAATCGAGGTGATGTAAAATGAAAAACTTTTTATTCGTCTCTAACGCAAACAATTATAAATATTGAAATTAATTGAAAAATTCCAACTAATAAAACCAAATAACTTTAAAACCTCGTTTTAAACTGTTTCTTGAGAACTTAAATCAAGATGATGTAAATAGAGGTTATGAGGTATCCAATAAATAAATTTTGTTTTGCAATTCTTATTCGTTCTCATTCGTATATATAAGTTTGTTATCTTTTATAAATGATAGTTATTAATAAAATAAATAAATTTAAAACCTCGTTTTTACGTTCTAAGTTATAGTTCTCGATAACTTGGGAACGTAAACCGAGATTTCCTAATTTTATATTTTTAGATATGTATCGAATAAAATTTTTTATTTTACAAATTCAAACTAAAACTAATTCTACTCTTAATTCGAGAATCCTGAATTCCAATTTCTTTGATTTGTTATTTATTAGATATTTTTATTTTGACTTGCCTGTGTCTATGGGTTTTTTTTTCATTCTGTAAGTTAGTGATACATTAATATTAGAAATCCGAAAATAAATTAATAAGAATTGTATGGTGCAGTGGTTAGCGAAGGGGCTTCGGGTGTAAACAGACCTGAGTTCGATCTTCGTTAAAAGATAAACATTTTTTTTAACCTTCATTTAACCTTGTGATATTTATTATTTTAATTTCAATGTACATACTTTGAATTTAATTCTTTATTTAATTTACTTTTCTATACTTAATTCTATTATTTTATTTTTAAAATAAAATTCAAAAATTTATTTCAATATTATAATATAATAATTATTTTTAAAAAAATATTAAAAAAAAATTTTACTATCCAAAATTATTATTATTAAGTTGCAATTTTAATTATCAAAAAGGATGTGTTAATTTCAATTCAACAATATTATATTTAAGTATGTTAAAAAAATTTTAAAAGTACATTCCTGTTTATATATTAATTTAAATACATACTTATATATTTATATGTATATATATTATATACTTGCATAAATTTTTAATATTCATATTTAATAAAATTCCGATAATAATTAACTTTATATGAACATTATATTATTACGTACTTATGAGTATAAATAGTATATACATAAGTATTTGCTACCGTTTATATAATATGGTATTAATATATGTATAATATTAAATATAAATTAATATTTAATATATTGAAAATATTATTTTTAATCCTCTTTTTTAATTTTTTTTTATCAATTAAATTTTTTGTAAGTAATTTTTTAATTTTTTTTAATTAATAAAAAGTTTATTGAACCGTCATGGATAGGTTGATTATAAGATAATGAAAATAATAAAAATAATTAAAAAAAAAATATTTTTTATTAAAATAAATCGATAATCATTAAAATTAAAATTGAATAATTTAATAATTTATACAAAAAAAAAAAACGAAATATATTTTATATAATATTACTATACAAAATAATCTTTTTTATAAATGGAAACTTTTAACCAAACTTTTTATTTAATTTAATTTTTTTCTGTATAATTCAATTACAAAATATTTAAAAAAAATTAAAACTGTGGAATGGATGAAAAAAAAGACTTTGCAAATTAGTTATGTATATCTACTAGCCATTTTTTTTTTCCAATAAATTATATTGAGGGGGATATAATTGAATTTTAAATGTTTCAGTCTTTTATGTTAAAAACTTAATTTTTTAATTAAATTATGTAAATGAATTTAAAATATTTTGTACATTTTAAAAATGTATCTAATAGTACTTATTTTTTTTTTTAATTATATTAATTATAATCCAAAACTGATTATTTGATTAAGGGGTAGTATTTGTGGATCGATCGTAGTTTTAAATAAACTAACTACTTTTAATTAATACACTTTAACTACTTTTAATTAATACACGGAGCTCCTATTTATTATATACTTTTAATTGAACTTGCCTTTGTCTATGGCTTTATTTTTCAATCTGTCAGTTAGTGATACATTTATATTAGAAATCTGACCATAAATTTATAAGAATTGTATGGTTCAGTGGTTAGCAAAGTGGCTGACGGTGTAAATAGGTCTGAGTTCGATCCTCCTTCAAAGATAAAAATTTTTTTATTATAATATATCTTTATTTAAACTTTAACTTCTAGAACTTATTCATACATTATATATCTATGACAAATTTAACATGAATAGACAAAAATTTAAATTAACAGTTAAGCATCGATTGTATTGACGGTAATATATTTTGATGTCAGGGCTGTAGCACACAACAAATTGAGTGCTGCCATATAATGAAATTTATTACCAATAGGTAGGTGCAAAAGGGCACTGATATTAATTACTTTACATCGGGTGAATACAAAATATTAAGTTACACTTAATTAATAAAAGTCATTATCGAAATTTACAATTACAATGCGTCGTCTATTAAATAAAATTTTCAAATCAGACGATAATTAACCAAAAACAAATAAAAAAACAAACAAACATTTTTAAATAATATTAAGTAATTTTTATTTTCATTTAATTAACTTTCATTATCATTTAATATTTTATGTCCTTTTATTGTATTATAATTAAATTAATTACAAACATTTATTTTATTTACAAACATTCAAAAAAAAATATATATATATATTCGTATATATATAAAAAAATTCAGATAATAGATATTTATATTTAATATACTATCTATATATATATACAAAATAAATACATGAATCTTTAAATTTAATTATAATAATTGTTTTTAACATTTAATATTCTATCAATGTTTAATCCCTTCATACTATTTTATTTTTGTATTTAATTATCTGTTATTATCCTAAAAACAAAAAAAAACAAAAAAAAAAACAAAAACATAAAAATAAAAAAAAAAATAAAAAAATATAAAAACTTTCAAAAAGCAAAAAAAAAAAAAGTTTTAATTAAAAAATGAAAACATAAAATAAAACTAACTAACAAAGAACAGAACATTTAATTGGTTTTAATTTTATTTTAATTCGCTCTTATATACATATATTTTATATATATATATCCCATATATATATATACAATATTTAATTTTGTCCATTCTTTTATTCCATTCAATCTACCAATCCCTTTAATATAATTAATTCACATTACCATCGAGATTCAAAAAAAATGTCCTTTTTGTATTTTTTTTTATTTACCCACTCTCTCAGAGTCTCCTTTTTTGTGTCCAATTTTCTGTATTTGTTGTGTGTCCTTTTTTTTCTCTCACACAATTTATTATATCTCAAAATGTATGTACATATATATACATTAAATCGTACATGCTTTGTATTATAAATATATATATATCATCTATACTTAATTTAAAAAACTTATTCCAATATAAAATTTTGCTTTTGGTATGTACGATATATGTATGTAATAATGTGCGGTTGTATATTCAAAAAAAAAAGTTGCTCCGAAAAATAATAAAAAAATATTAAAGTTTTTATTTGGATTATATTTTGTTGTTGTTGTTGCTTTTTTGCCCAAAAAAACTCATCCTATTTAGTTTTGGACAATTCCAAAAAATATATATATATATTATATATATTATATATGTACATTTAACGAAAAAGCAAAATAAAATAGGCACCTCCAAAAAAAGAGACGACAACTTAACCAAAATTATAGCGAATTTTGATAATATACAGGACCCAACAAAAACACACACACATACACACACTTATATAATAATACATTTAAAACAATAAGTATCAGGCTGACAAGTCGACATAAAATTTGCGGTAATAAAAACAAATTTTATAATATTTAGTAAAATAAAGAAAAATAATATAACTACAGTATATTTGTATATACGAGTATGTATATATGTTTTAATGTATGCATAAATTGCTCGTATAACTCGGGTACAATATAAAAAATATATTAAAAAGCTTGTTTTAGCATTATGTCATTATATAAAAATGTTAGCATATACACACGTACAATAGTAAAAAAAATTTAATTATATATATATATACAATAAAATTATATATATATGTACAATTATATATGTAAATTTATTCTAAATATGTACAATATTATTTTATTTGGTAAAATAACAGTACTTTTTTATTTAAATACATATAATTTATTCATGCACATATGTATATATATATATAGAAATTAATATGAATATATATATAGTCGCTTAAGTTTTAGCACTCTATATGACATATAAAACGGTAAAGGATGAAGCAAAGGATGAAGGATAAAAAAAATAAAAAACATTTTATTATTGAAAGAAATAAAAATTGTGTGTACTATGGGGTAATTTGAATTCTGTTAAAATATACACTGATGTCAAATAAAAAAAACACACAAAA
This sequence comes from Dolichopus griseipennis, assembly GCA_963082915.1. Lineage (NCBI taxonomy): Eukaryota > Metazoa > Arthropoda > Insecta > Diptera > Dolichopodidae > Dolichopus > Dolichopus griseipennis. Next base: position 123,994,337 of record OY720442.1, on the reverse strand, counting down.
TTAAAACACAAAATATCCTTATAGTCCAACAACAACAACAACAATTTACTGAATGTGTTAATGTGTAGAAAAATAAAAAGAAAATGTATTTTAAGGTTTGAGTGTGCGTGTGAATATAAAATGAATACACTGTGAAAAAATTACTTGTTTTTTTAATAATATTATTTTATTTTTTGTGTGTTGCATATGTGTTTGTAATGAATAAAAATATAAAAGGAAATTTTTTGTATTATTGTTTTTGTTGTTGTTGTGTTTTTTTACTGTTATAAAGGGAAAAATTTTATCGTTTAATTTTATTTTTTATAAAACATTTTATTTTATATTTTTCTTGAAAATCCAATTTTTTTGTTGTTTCCATTAGGATAAATATATATATATATATATATATTTTTATATATTCATGTATATATATACATTTATATATATGTGGATTTATAATTCTTCTTTTGGTTAGTACTATAATGTTAACAAAGTTGTTCGTTTTGGGAATAACGGTAAAATGTACACTCTAAAGTTTAATTTTTATAGTACTATGCATATTGGTAGGTACTTTGTTTTTTTTTTGACAGATGAACTAAATTGTTTTATCATTTTTATTTTTTTCTTTATTATGGTTTAAAAACCATGTAAGTATGTATATATAAATATAATAATAAATAAGTAATGTTGATTTTCATTAGACTACTTATATAAAAAACACAGAATAGAATGTGCTGTGATTATCATTTATTAGGATAATCTTAATTTTGAATTTTAAAGGAACCCTAAATTCTTTAATAATTTAAATTAAATTGTTTATTATATTATTGAATGATTAGGTTAAATTTTAATAATATTATGTAAAATTGTATTTAATATAATATTTATTTAAAAATATATGAATAATTTTAGCAAGAATTAATCAATATTTCTTATTTCATCTTTAATTAGGTATAATGGTATATTTAAATATAGAAAACTTAGATAACATGGGTTAAGTTCAAAAATAAAATGGAGGTGAGTTAAGGATACCTCTGGTATTTTCTTGATTTTTTCGAATTAAAATTTTGAAGGAAACGATAGTTAGTTTTAAACTTAATTCGGGATTGTTATTTTCTGAAATTGGTATTTTTGTTATTGCATAATTTAGAAATATATATTTAGCAATTAATAGATGTTATTAAATCTATACTAATTATTAATTAATTAAATTAATTTCAAATAAAACAGATTATTTGTCACAAATTTGACTTGGAAATTTTGGCGCACTTTGTATATACATTTAAAAAAAATACATACAAAATGGTAAAATATGTGCATCTGCTACAAGACAAGGGAATTTACACTCATTATTAATAGTAAAGCTGTTTGTTGCAGCGGGTTTAGTGGAGGTTTTTTTTTCATATCAGATGCTTTGACATTTTTGAAGCTTTATTTGAAAACATAAGTAGTACCAAATTACTTTTACAATGCAATAATTGTTCCTGAGTCAATAAATCTCATCCGACCGGTGGCGTAGTGGTTAGGACGTCAGTTTTTCAAGCGAAGGGACGCGGGTTCAAATACTGATTGGATCATTTTCAAAATTATCAAAATTTAGTATATATTATAATAGTTTAATAAGAAAACCAAGTGACAAATAGGTTCAAATGCTAATGCCAATAAGTCCAAAGGCCAATAATAGGACCAAAGATAATGAATACAACATTTTTGATAGAACTATTATAATATCAGGCAATATTTACTATTGTCTGGTACCACAAAAAATAAATTAATGAATCATAAGTCGCAGTTGAAGACTTCCAAAAATCATGAAAGAGGTACACATTACTAAAGGAGTTGAGGTACTCATAGATGAACTTTTAGCATTTGACCAGAGCAACTATGCGACATCAACAAGATGGCATTATTCCTTAGAACTTTAGCTACTGTAGTTGTTGATTTTTGAAATCAAAGATAACAAGAACAACACCAACAACACCTAATAGCAATGGAAACAACTTTTTGAAACAATATTTTGTATGGGCTTAAACTCTTTTTCTAAATAGAACTTAATCTTTTCTGCATTCTCAAAAATAAAAGTGTTGAATGTTTTATAACAAGTGTTTTTTGTTGCCTCCTATATTCTTCGTACCGACCCCCTTTCATAAGTCAAAGCTACACTTTTATTTAAACCCGTTATTCAATTCATTTATACATACTATATATATGTATATAATTAAAAATCTATTTAATAGTAAAAGTTTTTCTGTACCATTATGCCACTAATTTACAATCAAAAACAACAAAAAACGTAAAGAAAATTCTGAATAGAAAAATTTTCACAATTTTTTTTCTTTTTTAAAATTACAAAAAAAACATAAAAAAACTTAATATTAAAAAATTGTATTTCTTTCTGTTGTATTAATTATTAAAAGCAAAAGAATTTTTTTTTTCTGTAAGTACAACAAAAACAAAAAAAAGAAAATTAAAAACTTTTCCAGCTTTTCTATCATTTAAGGGTTGATTTTAATTTTTCAAAAAAAAAAAAAACAGAAAAACAAATAAATTTTCTCATCTTTTTTTTTCTTTCTCTTTTCCTCTTAATTTTACGTTCTTTAATATACATACTTACAAAAAAAAAGGTTAGATACTTTATAATGTTTTTAATTAAATAATAAGAAAAGAAACAAAAGAAAATAATAAAAAATTTTTTAAAAAGTTTGAAGTAAAATGGAAAGAAAAAATGAATTAAGTAGGAAATAATAAAGCAGAAAAGTGAAGTACGTAAGTGAGGTGATAAAAATTCCTGGGTCAAATGTCCACGGGTGACTAATGAATGGAAAAAAAAATAAAAAATCGGATAGAAATTATGACTCAAAAGAAATGGGTCAAATGTTCTCTAAAAAAATGAGTCATAATTCACCATTCTATTTTGAAACATGTGATTAAGTTTTAAACTGCGGTTTGAAAAAAAATAAAACCGAATCTATTTATTTGAAAAGAAAATTAAGTCAAAATTATTTTTATTTTGAAAACAATTTTTGTAAATCTTAAAATACCAAAATATATGAAACAACCGTATTAAACTAGCACGAATGGCATTCGCGAGACTTTGGGCAATCTGGAGTTCGCCACAGAAAACCAAAGGCACCAAAATACGAATATATGAAGTCTGTATAAAATATATGAAAAACTGCTCAACAAATAGGCTCCAAGTATTTGAGAATAAATGTCTCCGAACAATTCAGATTGTAATAATTTTGTACTTGAGGTTTATGGTATTCTCTATCTGTGAGTTATATTATTCAATTAAATTATTTGTTTATATTTTGTACTGCTTATATTAATGTATTTTTTATTAAAGATAATATAATTATTAATTGTTGATTAAGTCATTAATTTGAACCCAATGGCGAATTTGGCGAAAAGTTTTTTTTTCACTTTCATTCGGATTCGAATCCTGGTTTCACATAAAAGGTCGGCACCCGAATCACTGTACCACCCAGCGTTAGATTCTATTTAAAAAAAGCATATACTAAAGTTGGATACACAATCAAAGTTGGCCCATTTTCCAGAATATTTAATTAGAAGCGAAAATTCCCGGACTTCAATATTAACTTATTTTGTTAATTGTATTATTTTTCCCGCGGGACTTTTATCATCTCGCCAAGTATGTATTCAAATGCAAACATATATATATACATATTAAAAAAAAAAGAGGAAAAAAAATTGTTGAAAAAAAGAAAATTATGTTTTACAACATTTTAATTTATCCTTTTTCGCTATTTATATTCACCATACTGAATGATTTGATATGGAAAAAATGAGTTTAAGAACATGGTGATTTACAAAAAGGAAAAAGGATACAAAATAGAAAATAAAGAAAGAAAAGAGAAAGAGAGAAATGAAAAAAAAAACTTTACTTTTAATGAAAACAATTTTTATCCTTTTTTTTTTTTTTTGAAAAAACTTTTTTAATTTGATTTACGTTTTTTCTTTTCTCCCCCATGCAACAGAAAAAAAATTATAAATTTTTTTTTTAACTTTCATTTAGTTGTTGTTTTTTTTTATTTTGTTCGATAAATTTTTTGTTTTGAAAAATTAATTTAAAAAAATTTTGACTTGTGGAAACTACTAATTCAAAAAAAGTTTCAATTTGTCATCTGCGAAAGTTACCGCCCGTGTTGCTCTAATCGTAATTTTGTCTTAGTCAGTTAAAATCTCCTCTAATCTAATTTAAGAGGATTTAAACCAAATGGAAGCATAGGTAAAACGTAGATCACATTGTATTAAAATTTAACCCACATCGTTTTAAGTGTCAAAAGAAATTAATTTATAGATTTGATATTATATAATTCTTCCACATTAATATTTTATTCCATCCCAATTTTAAAATGCCTAATTTTTATGAACTCCATCCTATTCTAATTGTTTTTGCTTCAGAAACCATTAAGTCAATCAAGTGTGATTAGATAAATTTTGAAAAGGGCCTTTTATTCTACGTATGTCCCTGAATCTTTACTTTAAGTTCAAATTAGTTCTGTTAAAGTAAAAGAAAAGTATTTTACAAAAGAGGAAAATGTGTTATTTATAAAAAAGCTCCACTTAACCTTCCACGATCTAAATAACTAACTCACTCTTTATCAATTTGAAAACTGTAAACAACATACGTTTTAACGCTACATTGCTGTACCGAATGATTTGTAAGAACTTTAATGACATTTCAACCCATGTGACATTTCGTATACTATTATTTTATTTAAACTTTTAAACTATTGTGTCAGAATTTACAATGGAGGTTTTACTGCAACCTCCAATTACATTGGAAAAAATCTATTCATAACCTTAAATTTTTATAACGGAAAAAATAAATCGTTTAGTAGAAAATTTTTATCGCGCGCTGTAATTTTTCTGTAGCGCTAGATGCTACTGAAAGCAATCATTAATAAAACAATTTTCTAAATTGCCATTAAATTTTAAAGAAAATTTTTGCACAATTAAATATAATATTATGTTTCAAAAAAAAAAAATCAAAAGTTTGACAGGAAAATTAACAAATTATTTATTACAAATGTCAAAATTATTTTCTTACTAACGGCACACCCATAGAACATTTTCAAATCACTTTAAATCATCAGCACATTCTAGTAACTGATACCACAAAATGATCTGATGGTTCTTTAAAATTAATAAAGAAAAAAATAAAAAATAATTTAAAAAAATTCTAAAAAAAAAACACAATTTTAAAAGACCAAAATATTACACAAAAAGAAATTATATTAAATTAACGTGAAAAGTTATTTGAAAGCATCACTATCATTTAATGGAAGCAACAAAAATCTTCAAAAGATGTTGAAGAAATAGAAAATCATAAAGTACTGCACCATTGAACATCCAAATCATTTTTTTTAAACTTCTTGTTTTTCTTTCAATTTTCTAAAGAAAATTTTCATCATCATTGTCATAATTATTAATGGTTGTCATTATGACATATTGTACTGTTTATTACTTTTGTACTAAAATTGACAGAATGAATGAACCTATATCTTATATATTAACTATGTATATGTATAGTCATTCATTCAAATGCACATTATATTATAAAAGTTTCAGATTTCTACACCAAGGTGTACATATATTCTCGTATACACTTTACAAATCATTGTGATTTCTTTAATGTTATTTTTAGTATTCTTTTGAAATTGAAATTTAATAAGTTGAATATGTTAAGCATATTATTTTATTTTTAAAAATTTTACACATCAGTTGTAAATAGCCGATAGGAACAACATTTACAGAAAATATTCAATTTCAAAAAAATCTAGGAAACGTTATCAATCTTAACATTAAAAAATCTTTTAAATTATGCAAGAATGGGAAAAATTGCATGATTCCCCATTAATGGATGTATATTAGACGCATGTATATAATTTATGTAAAAGACCGTTCTTTATTACTAGAAGTGAGTTGACTTAAACCTAATATAATATATTAGAAGAATATGAGAGCCTTTTGTAGATTATATTTTATATATTCTGATATCGAATTCGAAGTAATTGTACATATAACTGTAAAAGCTTCTAATTTTAGTAGTTTGGTTAAACGAATCGTATGTGGTTGCTTCAATGAGTTGAAGATGATAAGAACTATAGTTCTAAGACTTAAGGTCAAACTAGGGTGATGCACAGTAAACTTATCACTAATCAAATACCGAGCATCGCTTTGATCAACGATAAACAATATATAAATTTCTATGACTTATCGCAGCTTCAATAAAAACGCACTCTTAGAGAAAAGCATGGGCACTGCACCCTTACACCAAACACTTATCTTTGAATAACCTATTTTGATTAGTGGGTGATTTTTACTAATCCAAACTTGACTAGACTCTTATTATTAAGTACCCGCGTACCCGCATCAACCTTAAAACATTTATTAAAGATGACGCGGGGACCTTCGGAATATCTCTTCCGCAAAATATTGACCAAAAATGACAATCGTTTAAAAAAATAAGTGAATAACATCTTCACCTGCCAGCACTGACTAATTTTGAGTTAAATATCAATTTCTAATGAATTCCTATATATGTAGCTATAAAAATCATTCATCTGTGGTAATTCGATTCATTTCTTCTATTAGGTTTTTAACATGGTTTTATGATTAATATATATACATGTATGAATAACTATATATATATAAACTACCTTAAAATCACATTCATGTCCATACTTAATTTCTTTTTTTCTTTTTTTAAAATCAGGTCCCCAATTGAATAACATTTAATTTAAACATGAAGGAATCAAAGAAATACAATAAAATAAATAAAAAAAAAAAAAAAAACTGAAAGATTTATGCTAAAGCGCTTAAAATGAACATTTTTTCCGACATATTCCTACAAAAAAAAAAAAAACAAAATTGTATATTTTTTTAATTTATTCTTAATTTTATTTCATTTTATTTTTTTTTTTATTTTAAATTTTTTTTTTTTTTTTTCAAATGATTAGAAAATGTTAAACATAATAAAGCAGGAGGCTTTAAAATATGTGATAAACTATTCAGCAACAATTTATCTTGTTAATTTATTTTCTCGTGAATATGATCATAAAATTTATATATATATAAATGTTTCTATAGATAAATATATATATATATACTATTTTATATCCAACCCACTCGTCTTTTATTTGAAATAATAATAAAAAAAAAAAAACATTTTTTTTTATGTCATATGAATGACAGCTTAAAATGTGAAGAGTAACAGCAGAAGCAAATTAAAATTAGTGGCGACGATGACGGTGACGGAATGATCAACAGTGTAGAAATGATAATTATTTTTAGTAAAGATCTTTTTCATATTCATTTTTGTTTTTATTTTTTTTTTTATGTTTTTGATGGGTTCAAGCAGAAAATAAGTGGAAAAATAAAAAAAAATAATAAAAACAAAAGAAAATATTCAAAAACGAAGAGAACACACAAAATATGTAAAAAAAAAACAACGAGGAAGAGTGTTGTAGAGTAGACTGTATCAACTCTAGGATACCCTTAGGAACGTCATATAAACATTATATCATCCGGTTAATTACTTTTGGTAAAGTTTCTAATGCATACTTTAATAAACTGTAAGTAATGCATGAAAGTTGGAAGGCGCCTGCCTTCAAAAGCTTTACGCTATAAATAGCAACTATATTTTGGGTAGCCATTAAAGTTAATTACTTTTGATAACATTTTAGATACTCAGTTTCATTATATATTAAGTTATTCTTGTATTAAAAATTTAAGAGAAAAAAAAATTCTTGTCTTGTATTAAGAATTTGCTACACTAGACCAACATGGGATCCCAGCTTTGTTAGGTATGGAGTAATTTTCATATAAAAAAGGGATTTGTATGACAGTTAAGTACTCGAACGAATGAATAAACTAGCTAAATTTTAAAAAACGATGATTGCTCTTCTATGAAAACGAATTTGTGAAAATTTCAGAATCCTAGCTCTTTTAAATTTTGAGTGGTAGTGCAGACGAAACGGACGGACGGCTGGTAAACTGGTTAGATTTTAAAAGCGATGACAGCTCTTACATTAAAACGAATTTGTAAAAATTTCAGAATCCTAGCTCTTTTAATTTTTGAGTTATGGTGCAGACGAACGGGCAGTTGTGAAAATATAGAATCCTAGCTCTTTTAATTAAAAAAAACTGATTGATAGTACAGACGAACGGCCAGATGTATGGACGGACTAACAATAATAGCTAGATCAATTTACACTTCTGATTCGATTCAAACCTTTTAATCTAACGCCCCCTCATATACAGCATTCCAAACGTAACTGCAAATTAAGCATACCCTTTAAAAATATTATCATACGAGTATCAAAAACACAAGAGGAAGAACTGAAAATGTATGAAGAGGAAGATAATTAGAATCACGGGTTCAAAAAAACAATTTTATCATCATCAGATCATTCCAAGTTTTCTTTAAGAGATATATCTACTGACAAACAACAAAAACAATCATAAATTAATGATTGAATAAAAAAAAAATTGAAAAGCTCAATGGATAGGGTCACACATTATTACATTCAACAAAAAAAAAATTGATTAGTTAAAAGAGACAATAATGGTGGAAAAAAATGTTGTTTTTTTTTGAGGGAATATAAAAAAAAAAATATTTTGAAGAATTTAAAAATAAAAAAAAACAAAGTCAATGGTTAAATGAAGTTGTATAGAAAGTCTAGAAAGTAGCAAATTACATACACATATTATATATGATATACTAATTAATAATTATGATTAATTTAAGAAGATAAAAATTATAAAAGAAAGATTTTTTTTAATAAAAAACAAAAATATATGTAATAACGAGGTGATGGAATATTCTATTTTAATTTTTCAAAAAGAGTTTGTGTGGTAGCACACAATAGGACAATAAACACAGTATTATAAATACTAAATACAATGATTAGTATGTATATGGAAACATTTTAATAGATACAATAGGTCTGGTTTGTTCCCAAAGATATGAACAAAAAAAATTACATAAAATAAAAAAATCCGAAACAGAAGAAAAAGAAGGGTGGTAATGATGATGGTGAAGGTGAAGGTGACAAAATGAATTTTAAATGGAAAGAAGTTGAAAAAAAATTTCAAAATTAATTTTGAGGGCATAGGTTAAAAATGAGAATGTTAAGAGGAGCATTAAAGTGATGAAGAGATAAAGTAGAAAATAATTAGGGAATAGAAAATTATAAAATTAACAATAATTGAAAAAAAATTACGAATTACTTAAATTTGCCCCTCTTTTAGGAATTATTTTTCGAAATATTGCCAGCGTTTTCGCAATTACGCTATCACCACAATTATAAAAAGATTGGAAACTGGTGTTAGGGAAACAGTTTTTGACATTTTGACCCAATAATGTCAATTTAACTGACAGTGTTTACTTACTGGTACAGTTTTATGAATATAGTTTCAATTTTAACATGTTTTTTGTTTATTTATTTTATAACACTTTCTACTACCAATTTTTTCTGAGTGTTAGGTACTTTTCTAAAACATAAAATGTACGACTAATTACAAATTCATAAACTTTTTTGATGCATTAATTAGAAATTCTAAAACTCTTTAACTGTCAAATTGTTGCGAAGATCAACGCAATTCTACAATTATTTTATTGTTACAGCAAAAGTCATCAACAATTTTTAGACTGCTAATTAAACGCAAAAGTCATCAACAGATAATTGTCAAATTGTTGACATTTTAAAAAAGAGCCCCTTGTAGATACTATCGTTAGTACTATTATTGAATTTCTTGAAATAATCAGGTGTTAAATACTGGAAATACTGATAAAAAAACTGACATTCTTTACAATTTTTTTAAAAAAACTGTCAAACATTCACAAAAGAATTTCGAACTATATACTCAGATACTAACATTCTTAACAGATCTTCGAAATTATTTGAAATATTTCACGTATATAATTTCCAAACTTTAATTTAGACTTTGATATCACAAAAAAAAAAATTAATAAAACTTATAAGTCATAAGTCATAACTAGTCACAGCCCTATGTAAATATCTGTAAGAAATGAAGGGATGCGTTGAGTTAAACAAAACGATGCCTTAAGTTAATGAAAGGATGCGTTGAGTTTTCGAACCATTGGTTATTAAAAAATTAAATAAAAACTTTTTAATAATATTATTAATATTAAAAATCATTAATTTATACACATATAAATAATAATAAATTCATTTTTTTTTTTTTAATAAAAGAAAAATAACCATTTCAATTCATTTCGAACAGCCATTATTTAAATTTTTTTTTTTTTTTTTTTGAATTTTAATTTAAAAAAAAATCTTTTTATACAAAAAATCTTTTCTAAAATAAAATTCTAAAGAATCTTAATTTTTTTTTTTTTACCAACCAGCGTGGTATATTTTGTATGCATAAAATATTCAATCTTTTACGGTAAATCGATACGTCAATTAACTTCTTTATATATATCTATTTCGATACATTTATAGATATTTTTATAATATTTATATAAATTTATATATTTATATATATATATATATATATATATATATAATAGAATAAAAAAGGAAATATGTATATATATATATATATATATATATATATATATATATATATATATGTATATATATTTTCATATAATATCTCATCGTTTTATTTCGTTCCACTCGTTTGCTTATTTGTTTGAAAATTTATATATATATATACTTTATATATATATGTACTTTACTTTTCATCATAAAAACCAATCCCTGCTATCAAAATATTTTTTTAAAAATAAATAAAAAAAAAAATTAAAAAAAAAAAATATAAAATGATTTGTTAAAAAAATTGTTTTTTTTTATATTTTGGTTTCGATTCATTTTGACAAGAAAAATATCTCCCATCAATGTCTATTTCACATCTATAACATCACTCATTTTTTTTTATTCTTTTTTTACTAAAATAAAACAACAAAAACAAAAATACCAACTGATGGAATGACAACAACAAAAACTCTTATTCTATCTTGTTATAGGTATATATATATATATTAATGTTAAGTCAATGGTCTCTTTGGATACACATCACTGTGTTCTATTTCAACAACCCGCAACCTTTGTATTTTTTCCATCAACATTTCTCTCATCATCAAAATTTTAATAAAAAAAAAAAGTTGCTAGAGAGAGGAGGGAGGGAGAGAGAAAGGATGGTAATTTAAATGGAGAAAAGAGTGGAGGGACATGAAGGGTAAATATGGATGATAGGAGACCGAACAGAGAATGAAAAGAAAGCTATTTGTATATTGAAATTCTATATATTAGAATATAATATCCGAGTCCAATATGCTGCAGCAGATATTCTATTTTACAATATCTAGAATGAATGAAAGAGATAGAATGAAATAATAAACTGAAGAAATTTTTTTTTACAGTTTCTTTTGTTGTAGTTGTTGCTACTATTGCTGTTGTTGTTATTCCTACTTTTTTTTCCATATTTAAGCTAAAGGCAAAAAAATAAAAAAACTTTTTATAACTTAAAATAGATAAAAGTAAAATCAAGCATCCATATAGTAAAAAAACAGAAAAATATTGAAAGAAAAGAAAGAGCGAGACAAGAGATATATACATATATAAAATAAGAACTATACAGTTCTTTTGTTAAAGGAACGACAAAATAATATTGTTTAAAAGTTGTGTATATGCATAGATCCAGAGAAAATAACAATATAAATTTTAATACCGTTTACTTTCTCTTGTTATCCCTTTCTTACACAGATATAACATTTTGTAAGAAAGGGATGTGTATAATGTATATATACATTATTTTATTTCCATTTTGATAATATGCTTAGTTACTTAAATTAGATTGTCTGCTTGGTCTCTTGTAATAACAATTGTAATATATTTAATGTATATAGGTAGATCAATTATAAGGTACTTTTGTTATTACTCACCCCTGTCGATTTTTATCAACTAATCAAAATTAAATGTAGGGGTATGTAAAATAAAATTTTGCAGTTCGTTAATTATTTGTTCAACCAAACCCAAAAATTTTATTTAATTGAAATGAAAAGAGTATTTTAAGAGTTTAAGATTCAATTAAAAAGTCTTTTATATTATAAAAGTTTAAACATTTCAAACGAAAATTCTTCTAAAAGTTTAAAATTCAAGTGTTGCAAATCATTTTTACCAAAAAGATGTAAAGGATGAACTTAAATTCTTTTTGATATCAAAAGAGCAGTATATAAAGATTTTCGACTATTTTTTCTTTGGCCTTATGAACTCTTCTACTAAACTATAAAATAAATAAAATAAAATATATTAAATTTTTTACAATTTTTCAAAAGATTATCTTTAAGAAAAGGAGTACAATAACATTCAACTAAGAAAAAAAAACGAGGGGGAAAAAGAGTGTTAAAAAGGGAGAAAAATAGAAAGAAATATATTTTCAATTTTACTAAAAGATTTTTTTTTACAAAAAAAAAAAACCATAATAAAAGCATGGAAAAAAAATAAAAATGATGGATGATGTAAAAATAAAAAAAAAAATTTGTTTGTGAATAGAATAAAGGATACACGAAAGGGATATATTTCTACCTTTCTCTTTTCTTTTTGTTTTCTTTCTTTATGCTTAACAATATGCAAAAGGTATAAAATAAATTTTTATTTTGTTTTCCTTCTCTCTCTTTTTTGTTGTTCTTCTTTACTCTGTCAAAGGAAAAATAATTTTTTCCATTTTTATTTCATTTTCCCGTTGAATTTTTTTTGTATCTCATGTTTTTAATAGAGATGATAAAGAAAAATAAAATGACAAACACCAAAGACTAAAAATTTTCTTTTTTTCCTTTAAATCAATTTTTTTTTGCATTAAATATACGGTTTAAAACAGGGATGGGATATGATTTTTATTAATTGCGATTTAAAATGACATTTAAAACAGGGTTGGGAAACGATTTTTATTATCTATGAAATAAAGCAGGGTTTTTAATTGAGAGATGAGATGTGATTTTAATTGAAAACAATTTAAAACAGGGATGGGATATCATTTTTATTAAATACGATATAAAACAACTTTCAAAAACAGCGATAAATATAATTTTTTTTTTTTAAATATGATTTTATAAAAGCGTAGTTTTAAACAGAGATGGGACACTATTTTTTTTTTCATTAAAGTTTTTCATTAGGAAAATACAAATTATAACGGTTAATATATAACAGAATATTATTATTATAAATTTTACAAGGAAATATTTCAATTTAATATTTTAAACAAAATTATACGGAATGTTTTTACTGTTATAGTCTGGACAAATCTCTAATTGCTGTGCCAAATACGAACTTCAAGTCGTGTTTAGTCAATATAAGTTGTCTTTAAAATTTAAATATATTTAAATATAATATTTATTTATATATATATTATTTATTTTTATTAAAAAAGTGTTGCCAACCATCTTTAATTTACGATATACAACTTGTCAAGATTCAATTTAAATTTTTAGTAAGAATTATATTGTAAAAAATTTAAATCTCAACATAAATAAAATAATTCAGGAACGAAATTTTAATTTTAAAACATATTTAGTTTCCTTTAAACTTTCAAAAATTTTCTTCAAATCGTTTCTAAAGAACTTTTGCACGTTATCTTTAGAAAAATCTTCAGAAATCTTCAAGAAAAAAAAACAAAAACCTTTAACCCTTAAGTTAAAAAAAAAAATATTTTCAATTAACTTAACTATATACAAAAAAAAATAAATCTTAGATTGTATATATCCTTTTATATATATTATATGTATCTACTTATATCTAATAAATGTGTCAAAATGCGCTAAATTACAATAATTGTTTCAACATTCATCTTCAAAATAAGGAAAAAAAAAACAAAAACAACAACCAAACAACTTTGTTAAAACTGCCAAGAAAAATTGTTATTTAACAAGTATAACAACTACACTTACAATGAATTTTTACATAATAAGAATATAATAAAAAAAAAAATTTCCTTTTTTTTTGTTATTTTTGTAATAAAATTTGTTGGAAAATTTATTTTTTTTTTTAAGGCTATAAAAAGTTTGCTGTAAAAGATTCAACAACAACAACAGTTTCAAGAGTGAGGAAATAAAGTAAAAAAAAAGACAAAGAACTAAATAAAATCAAAGTAAAATAAAGTAAAATTAAAAATGGAAAAATAAAACCCCACAATGATATACATATATACATCAATATATATATATATTTTTAAAAGCAATAAAATAGCAAAAGGAAAAAAATAACTTACAATAAAATTTAACGGGTAGAAAAAGGACAATAAACGTTTACGTAGAACGTGACTATTTTACAAAAACAAAATAATATTGCAAAAAAAAAAACAAAAGAATAACAAAATTTGCTATAAAACAAACATACATACAAACGAAAAAAACAAACATCAACGCCATCTTTTAAGAAAAAATGAAAATGTAAAGAAATGAAATAAAAAACAATATTAACCCCTATTCTGTTTTTCTTAAATACAGTTATGCACTTATACGAATATAATATATATATACAGATCATTATATCGTTCACACATACTATTGCAAAAATTTTATAGAAAATGTCTTTTTATGTATAGGTACAGCATAAAGATTGTATAACAGAAAGTTTTTTTTAAGTATCGGATTATCCTTTTTGCTTAAAAATATATTATAGAATATCTATAGATAAATTTATCTTATATACTTACATATAAAAGTATATTTAAGTTTTTATCTTATATAGATAGGTAAATAATACTATAACTTTATAATACTTTTCATAATTTTTTTTTTGTTATCATATTTTTTTTTAAATTTTTTTTTTGGTTTTATGTGATATGGATAAGTCGAAAAAGAGATTTCGAATCTCTAAAACAAATCTTTCAGATACTTAGATCTTAAAATAAAAAATAACTGAACTTTAATAATAAAAAAATAAGTGATGAAAAAAGTAAGGGTTTTTGCATATTGTCCTTATTTATTATTTGTAATTAAGAAAATTCTTTAAACATGTGTCGAAATATAATGTTAGAGCTTCAATGTTATATGTTTAACCTTGGACAAGGATTAGGCAGCGGTTACTAGGTTTTGAAAAAAAAAGAAATTTTAAATTTTTAAGTCCTATTTCAATTACTAAAAGGGAGAAGCCCATGAATTTTTTTCTTCCAAAAATTTCAGGCTCTAGAAATTTAATTGTGACGTGTATCAAAGTTTGGATTTTTTCTTAGAATTTTATTATATCATAATATTTAATCGGCTTATTTTTTCCCATACAAATATAAACATCCTTTTTTAGAACAAACTATTTGACCAATTTTAATGAAACAACAATCAAAAGAAAGGTTTTTTTTGTTTTCATAGGACAATCATATTTTTTTTTAAGAATATTTCGTTTTTTCAGGTGAAAATCCGTCTTTAATTTAACGTAAATTTGAATTTAACGGTCACGCTTTTAAAAGTTGAGGCTCATGACTCTAATATTATGCGCCGACTTTCTGTGTAAATGTAATTCATTTTCGGTTTTAACGCAGCTAAATCTAAATCAAAAGATTATATGCGCCGACTTATGTCTTTCTTTTTTTATTTAGTTCAATTTTCAATGAACAAGGAGATTTAAATTTTTTTAAAATTTTTTTTTTGTTTTTGTTTTTTCTTTATCTTAAAAAGTGAACGAAAAAAATGAGTTTCTTCGAAATGAAAGCAATACATTTGGTTTACACAGTAGTTTTCATTTATAACGAACTCGGTTCAATTTTAATTATAATAAACGTAACACTTTTTGCCAATGAATTAAATTTTACCTAAAAATGTAAGTTGTTTATTACATTTATATTTTTTTTATTTAAACTTATTATATCTAATAATGTTGCTGGTGATTATTTTAGTATTTCTATATATATTTTTGAATTTAAAAAAAAATCATAATAACGCATCAAAAATACAAAAAAAATTTCATTACAAGAAAAAGCAAATATACATCTATAAACATAGAGGTGAGGCTGACACATCAAATAAAAATCTAGCAAATGAGTTCAAAGTGCCCATTCTAGAATTAGCACAATCTACAATGTTCAATTCTTATACTAATTTTTCAAAATTCACAGCATTCTTTTAAAACGACATTTGTTTATCACGACGAATATTTTCTGTCTCTTCATGGTCGTTATAAGCGAGCTTTACTGTATTTTTTTTTTTTTTGCTAATGTTTGCAGAAACAAAAAAATTACATTTCTTAGGAAAAATTATGTGTTCTTTAGGAATCAACCAGAATAAATGCATACGGCGTGCAGTTTCTGTCAAAAAATTTTGAAATAAGTAGGTATGTTATGTACTGTACTTCGGAATTTAAAATTTTAAAATTTGACAAAGCGTATAAAAATATTGTAATTGTTTTTTCTGATGTTGCTACGATTAAGTTTTCAAAATAAAATATTTTAAAATAATATTTTTTTTTAAAAAAACATACATTCCAAATAATTTAAAATACCTATAATATGTTCGCAAAAAAAAACTAAAAAATAATCTTCAACTGAAATAAAAGTTGACGTATAATTTCTGTCAAAAAATTTACAAATAAATAGGTACATGGTACAAATAAATTTACATGAGAGATGTTCGAAATGAAAGCAATACATTTGGTTTACACAGTAGTTTTCATTTATAACGAACTCGGTTCAATTTTAATTATAATAAACTTTACACTTTTTGATAAAGAATTAAATTTTACCTAAAAATGTAAGTTTTTTATTACATTGATATTTCTTTTATTTAAACTTATTATATCTAATAATGTTGCTTGGCGATTAATTAAGTGTTTTTTATTTAGTTTTGAATATAAAAACAATCATAATAACGCATCAAAAATATAAAAAAAATTTCAATAGAAGAAAAAGCACTATACATAGGCTTGAGGCTGACATCAAATAAAATGTTAGCAAATGAGTTCGAAGTGTCCATTCTAGAATCAGCACATTCTACAATGTTCAAGCCATATACTAATTTTTCAAAATTCACAGCATTCTTTTAAAACGACATTTGTTTATTACGACGAATATTTTCAGTCCCATAATGTTATAACCGAAAAGTACTGTATTTTGTTTTTGTTTGCAATTTATTATAATACAGTAGGTACTAAAAAAAAATTTTTTGTAAATCGTAAATTGTAGTTGCTTTTTGTTAAGTTTTTTGTAAAATTAAAAACCGAATTCTGAAATATGCAGAAACTTAAAAAAAAAAATAATATTTATTAAGAAAAATGATTTGTTTCTTATGGATCAGAAAAAATCAGCATGTACGGCATTCAGTTTCTGTCAAAAAATTTTGAAATAATTAGTAATGTAAAAAAATTTACATGAAAGCATACCCGACGTTTTAAATTTTAAATTTTAAAATTTAAAAATTGACAAAGTGTATAAAAATACATATTGTAATTGTTTTTTCTTATGCTGCTGCGATTAAATTTTAAAAATAAAATATTTCAAAATAATATTTTTTTTAAATAATTTAGTTTAAAACATACAAATATTCAAATAAATTAAAAATACCTACAGTACAATATGTTTGCAAAACTAAAAAAATTATCTTTCTCAAAAAAAGTTATTTGTTCCTTAGGTCCTAACCTAAATAAAAGCGCGCAGCGTATAATTTCTGTCAAAAAATTGAGAAATAAATAGGTTCATAAATTTACATTAGAGCAGCGAAAATACGCTTAACGCAATGTACTGTATCTCGGATTTTTAAAATTTACAAATATTGACAAAATGTATAAAAATATTATTATTGGTTTTTCTTATATTTCTAATATTATGTTTTAGAAAATAATATTTTTTTAAAATAATTTTTATTAAAAAACATCTTATATTCAAAATACCTATAATATGAAAAATATTTTTTGTAGGTACTAAATTAAAATATTCAAATAAATATTTTTGATAAATTAAATATTGTACGCGCGTATCGATTTACCGATAATGGATATGTAGACAGACGTATTGACGTACTGCCGTATAAAAATTGTACGTCGTATGTTTTGATTTCATTCTAATAATTGAAAAGTTTATTTCACACTTTCAACATCGAATAATGTTTTTTTATAATTAAAAAAACTATTTTTAGTTTTATGTACTTTGACAAAACGAACGAATTTTATATATCAAAAAGTGTACATGAAGATTAGATAGGCGTAGTTTGTAAATGGAACGCTAATTTTTGTTTCAGCAGTACATAATTGTCAGATTATCATCATATATATATTTGACATTTTAAAACTACCTGTCATTTGAGAAATTAATTATATTTAATAGTATTTAAATATTAATAAAGTGAAAAAATTAAGGTTTATTGCTGATATAAATATAAAGAATGTTTTTTAAAATGGAAGGGGGTAAGTGCTTATTGGTTATCAAATAAAAATATGATTTAACATAACCTATTCAAGAGAATTTTAATTAAAGCCATCTGCCGGAAATTATTTATCTACTCTGTCATATACTCTTTTACAAGGGCTGAAGTAGCTGGCAATAGTTGAGAGTAGAAAAGAGTTTACTCCTCTTAAAGGAATAAAAGCAATAATATTTATTTGTTTTAAGAAACTTATGAGTCATGGCTCATGACCATGTATAGAAATATATTTTTGTCAATAAAAAACTTAGGAAAATAAACTAGACAAAAAGGTATAAAGTAAACTAAGCAATTCAGAATCATTTTTCGCATGTTTTCAGAACTTTAAATAGGCATACATTTGTAGTAAAAATTTACCTATGTAGCTATTAAATTTAAAAATGAAAAAAGGATAGGAAAAATTTATTCTTTGATTTATTGAAAAACTTTTTTTTTTGCTATAAATCTTAAGATTGAAATTTTAAAAAAGACTTCGGTCAACTTGCCTATTATTTGTACTTCTGGCAGCTTCAATATAATATAATATTAATTACTAAACTTATGAATTATGATATGTTATATTTTGTTGTACATATTATGTATTCATAGAGTTTTTTACTTAGGATACAGAATACGTACAACACAGTTCATATCGTACTAAAATGTTTAGAAAAAAGTACAGTTTGCTATATGAAGGACAGCATTAACTCGAATTTTGGGTTGTTGACTTCAATAAATATATGTATATGTTTAGAAATATGTATTTATTAGAATAATATTTATATGTACATATTTAGAATTTTAATTTAATTTAACTGTACCAATTTATCCTCTCTTTAAAGCGGCTTAAGCTATAGAAATAAAACTCAAAAATCGGTAGGTAACAACGTTTTAATAATTAAGAAAAATTATAAATTTTTTTTAAGAAAATTTCAAGCGCAAGAACTGTTGACAACACTGTTGGCATAATTTTTATTATGTATAGTCTAATATAATTTACACAAAACGAATTTTATATGTTAACTTAAAAGCAAAAATAGCTCGAATTTCGAGCAC
The DNA here is from genome assembly GCA_963082915.1 of Dolichopus griseipennis. NCBI lineage: Eukaryota > Metazoa > Arthropoda > Insecta > Diptera > Dolichopodidae > Dolichopus > Dolichopus griseipennis. The sequence continues at coordinate 123,974,923 of OY720442.1, read as the reverse complement.
AGGGCGATACTAGTATGATTAAAAATGCTCCATGTTAACTTATAATTTTCAAGCATTATTTGTTGTGCATCACTTCAAAAATATTTTGACAGGTATTCAAGTTAAAGATATTTAAAATTTTTGAACCTTGAAATACAGCTTTAAACGGAGATCCAAATTCTTACGATCAAAGTTCTGAAGATCCAAGTGAACATAATATTAAAATTCTCTGAAAATTACAAATTCCTAACTGAAACCGCTTGGAAGATATAAGGGTTCAAGAATTTTTCAAAAATTGAGTTTTGCATAACGGTAAATTAAAGTGTCATATAACCACCCTTTGTATTTGTTTTACATATATTTTCCAGCTTATAAAAGTAGCTGTTAATTACGTTTCCAGATTAAATATAAATCTAATATAACTTTTGTAATAATAATTTAAATATGGTTTCTTTTTAATTTTGGGCAATTATAGGACCGCACTTGATGGGGCTATAGAAAAAAGTTCTTCCATGAAATTAAGTTACCAGTAGTTGACATTTAATTTCTTTATTTCGAACGATATATAAAGATTCTGTAAACATGGATGAACGGGACGAACCAACCGACGTATATTATAAAGGCATATTTTTTTTTGAATTTTTTTTGAAAATTGTGCTAAATAAAGGGAAAAAGAAAAGTTTAAAAAAATAAGATTTATTTTCATTCATTTTCTATACCATGAATTTTCTTTTAGTATTAATAGTATTTGGAAAATTTTCTTTCTTTGTATATATTTATTTAATGTTTTAAGGTTTTAAGTTAAATACACAGGTTTTTAACTTATATAATACTTTATTTTCTTTTAATCATGTATATATATACATATCTTTGGATATTTTGAATTGAAGTTTGTGTGTATGTATTTATGTTTTAAAAAATTTTTTTATATATAATTTTTAAGGGATGAAAAAAAATTTTCATTTAAAAATATAAATATATATACATATATTTACATTATATATATATATAAAGATATTCAAAGCTGATATTTGTGCTAAGGTGGCCAATAATAAAAACCCAAAGTAGATAAACATTATTTTGATGATGTGATGTTATTAAAATTAAAATATATAATATATATATAGTTATATATATATTATTCGGTCTATTATGTTTAGCATCAAGTATTAATGAACTTTTTGACTTATTATTTTTTCTTATAATTGTCTATATTAGTTTAAAGGTATATTTTTTTTTGATTTTATGAAAATATAATTAACTTATATATATATATATATATATATATATATATAAATACTCCACTTTATTTACTTTTATATAAACAGTAAAATAAAAAAAGGACAAGGAGTAATTTCATTTTAATCACTAGTATAAGATAATGTGGTTTTGTTTATATTAAGTTTATTGTATAAATTTAATTTCATAAAATAATATTTATTTTATGTATATATATTTATATATATATGTATATATATAGAATAATTTTATTATATTATTATTTTATTTTCTTTGTTTTGCTTTTTTTTTTAATGAAATTAATGAGAAGTAGAAAACGTGCATCTATAGAATAAGTATCTTAAGATAGATTTATTAGAATAATTTTATTTGATTTTTCAGTATAACAATAATATTATATTTTTTTTTAATTTTAATTTTAAGAAAATAAATAAATTTAATTTATGATATATACTTAATAATATAATATGTACAGTATATGTCATATATGAATTATATCAATTGAAAATTAAAAATAGAATCTATTATTATATATCTATACTATTCTACATGATTCTATCGTAGTTTAAAATATTTAAATTTTAATGTTTTTTTAATTTATATTATATTAAAATTATTTGGCAAAATATTATTTTACAAATTAATTAAAATTAAATTAAAATCTTTTTAATTTAATTTATTGAGGTCATTAAAAGATGTAATTGCATAATTTAAATTAGATAATTAAAAATATATATATATGTAATTTTGAAGATATATTAGTTTTTTTAAATTTAAAATTTTAGAATATAATTTCATAAGTATATATTTGTATATTAAAATGTAATTTTAAGTTGATTAAAATATAAAATATGGTATAATATAGAAAGGATTTCTTTAATAATAGATTTACTTATAATAAAAAAGTATCTATAGATATTTAATATTAACAATTTTATCTCAAATACTATATTTATTTAATATTATAGTTACTGTATTTTTAAAATTGTAGTTATTGTAAAATTCATTCAGAAATTATAATATATTTATTAAATAATATATGTACTATATTTAATTTAATATTAATCAAATATATTTGTAATAAAAGTACATACTATTAAATTTAATTACTATTAAATTGAATGATATAATTTGAATCTCTTCAATCCTTCTTATCGTTGTGTCCGTGTTGGTATTTCCGGTGAATTATTTTATTGGTAAATATTTAATGGAAATGTTTTTGTTTTCTTTTTATAAGAATTATTATTATATCACTTGCATTGATTTAATTGGGTGTGGAAAGGTTAGATATGGTAATAGTATTGCCAATGTAAATATTATTTTGATTATGTATATATATATGATACATATTAATGAATTTGGGCTGAAATCATAAAATATATAGTTAATTACATATATATATTATTACTTTATACTTGAATTTACTACGACTTGAATATTTTTCAAATTATTAAACGTTTTCAGAAAATATCTTCAATGTGTTCTTAATAGATAAGTAATTATTTTAATAAAATGCCCTAAAAGTATGCAATGAAAATTCATTTTAAAATTTTAAAAATAACTAAATCTTCTGAGGTCTTGAATTCTTAGAATGTATTAAATAATTTAAAAAAATATCTATTATTAATTTTTTTAACAATTTGCCCTAAAAGTATAAAAATAAATATATTTATCCAAAAGTTGAAAAATTATTAAAATGAAAAGCCAGGCCCAAAGTGGCCTTTGTAGCCGAGGGTCTAACTGATGTTATTACAATTTATTGTAGTAATATTAGATTAAAAATAAATAAATAAATAAATATTAAATTAAAAGAAAATTAAATGAAAATTTGGTGGAAACTTTTTCATAAAATATCCCTATAAGAATCCACAATTTCTTACAAATTAATTGAAAATTAATTATTAGCGCAATTTAATATAAAAGGAACTTCAATTATTAATAAATTAAATAAAAAAATTAATTTAAAATTAAAAAATATAATAATTAATATAATCTTATTTTAAATATTTCAATTAAAAAAACTATACTGTCATATACTATCATAATATTATTTTTTAATGATTTTGTTCTTAAAAAATATTAAATTTAATAGTTATTTTTTTTAAGTTAAATACCGTCCTTAATAAACAAATCCCACTTTATTTAATATTTAAGTGTAATAAAGTTATATATCTATATTAAAATTAAAAAAAAATGTATAATAAAAATATTATCATATTAAAATAAAAATTAAAAATATTAAATATTTAATATTTATGAAATTTTTATTTCCTCTGTGTCAAAAAAAAAATAAAACCTAAAGATGTAAATCTTAAGATATTTTAATTAATCATCAAAATATTTACAAAACAAAAATTAAAAAAATTTTTAAATATAGATTGAAATCTCTGTTTTTTTTTTTGCTTTCATTCTTTTGATGCCTATTTAAAATTATTTTTTTATTTGACTTTCATGAACAAATAAATTAAGATGAAAAAAATTAAGATATTTTTAAATTGAATAAAAGAAAAATATATAAAAAAAAAGATATATTTAAACGCCCAAAAGTAATAAAAATTATAAAATATTTTAATGTTTTTCGCTGTATTCTTAATCTTTATTTTTATTTCTAAATTTTTAAATCTTTTTTTGGTTTTTTGTTTTCTAGTTACCGAAAATAAACTTAAATGTGCCTGTAAGTAACTGTGTAACAACAAACTAATAAATATATTTGATATATATATATATATGTACGTGTATACGTATAAATAAATATCTACAAAAAAATATATCTTAAGATTCATTCATTCTATCCATCATTTTTTTCTTTTATTAAATATTATATTATATACAGGGTGTTTCACCAAAAATCTGACATAGAATTAGAGAGTTTTTTAAGGTTAAATTCAAAGTCAAGTAGAACCGGTTGTCATCCGTTTGGGAGATATGAGATTTTAAATTTTTTTTAAGTTTTATGTCTATAAATTCGGAACCATAGAAGATCAAATAAACTTATGAATAAAATTTAAAGAGCTTAGCAAACAAAACACGGTCTCTAAAACTTTGTCAACATCTTAGAAAGAGTGTTATTACAGTTTGAACCTTAAAATTATGAACATTTGATTTTTTAGTGTTCACTGCTCTCCTTTTTTCATCTATATTTTAAGTAGACCAAATCAGTAGCCTAAAAATTATGAAATTAATAGGGAAAAATTTTTTAAAAAATTGACAAGCGACACGCCCTGTATATTCTATACTAAATATGGTTTATAAAATATTTAGTACAGTAACGGAAATGTAGTGGTAAAATTGTTTAAAGAGGGAATATAGGAGTGAGGAGGGTCATGATGTATTTGAAGAATTGGTAAAGTAATAGATGGATACAAATAAATTTATAAATATATATATATATATATAGTTGTACATATATTGTGTTTTTATATCAGTTTGTATTTTCCATACTATATAAGCTTTTAACCACCCGCTATTCTTTACCTCGTTTATTATCTATCAATTTAAAAAAAATATATATATATATATACATTTAATGTTTATTTCTTTTCTGTTGTTTGCAGATTGTTGCTTTTGTTGTTTTGTATATATAGAGAAGATGAAATGTAAATATTTAAATATTTGCTAATTTCATCTTTCATCATCATCATACTTTTTTTCTTGCTTTTTTTTTATTCTTTTTAAAAATGACGCGAGTCAGATAGATTTATGGATTCATTAAATGAATTAGAAATAAAAAAAACGATGAAAAAGATGAAATGAATAATAGTGTTAATAGATAGATATACATATTTTAAAATAGTAAATATTTTTATTACTTAAATATATTATGCATATATCTGTATATTTATAATTTTACATCTATTATATTATATTAGTCAGTGTCGAAGCGTTTTCATGAAGGAGTTATGAAAAATGAATACTTTTTCAAATTGTTATATTTCATAACAAATTATGCAATGGTTTATGAAGGGGAGCATGAACCCTTCTATAAGAAATGTATTATGTGTTGAATTACTTCAATTATTATCGAAATAAACAAAGAAGTTCATTCAATTGATGATAGCTTCTAAATTATAATTAAAACTAATTTAAATATAAATCCTGAATTTTAATTGATAACTTGTCTGAGTCCTATAATTAATTGCGCAAATTAAGATTTGATCTTTTGAAGAATAACTGTTATATTATATAAAACTTTTCGTATAACAGTTATATATTTGAAGTTTTTTCAATTTATTCAATTGACCAAAGTTTGTTAATTATAGTAAAAACTTTAAATTTAATATAAATTCTGAATTTCAATTGATAACTCGTCTCAGTACTATAATTAATTGTGCAAATTAAGATTTGATCTTATGAAGAATAACTGTTATATTAGATAACACTTTTTGTTTAACTGTTATATATTTGAAGTTTTAGTAATAAAGAGTAACGACTGCTATGATGAAGATGGAATATAATAATATATAATTCATATAAGCTGTATAAGTGATCCGGAAACTAATCTGATCAAAATCACTTAATGACTTGTTAATCAACTTGAATCTCCTAAATGCCTCGTCATTGGTACTTATACAAGTTTTTCTATATTTTGAAAGCAAAAAATTTTTATAATAAGATATAAAGGCGGACAAAAAATGATGCCAGATATATTATATTCATAAGGAAAAGAATTAAAGGTTTTAATTAAGGTTAATGTTAATGTATATACATATATAAAAAATATTTATATAGATACATTGGCGTTAATTTGAGTAACTTATTTGATTGTCATGTAAAAAATTATTAGATATAAAAAAAAAAAAGTTTTCATTTTTCATAATTTTTATTTTTAAAAACAAATTAAGTTTTTTTTAAGTATGTTAGTTATAAATATAATATTTTAAGATATATGAGAATTTTGAACTGTAGGGTGGAAATATAATATTATTTATTTTTATAAGTATATTATTGTTGTTTGGAATAAATAGGCAGATTTTTAGATATTTTTAATAAGTAGAAATAGTTTATATTACTATTTTATTATTTTTCAAGTTAATTATATGTTAAGAGTGCTAGAAGGCAAACTCATATAGCTACATTTATTTATAGTGTTTTAATATGTAATACTTGATGATTTTTCGTGTTAATTATAATTTAATTTAAAACACCTGTTACTTGGTTTAATTTTTTTTTTAATTTTTTGGTGTATTAAATGTTTTATTTTTATGTTATTTGTATATAAGTATGTTGTAAAAAATGGGTAATTAATATAATATATAAATGTGTATTTAAAAATTATAAACAGTCAAATTAAATGTAAAGGTAAAGCAAAGTTGTAAGATTGTAAATTATAAACTTTATTTCTATAATTAGTGTAGGTTTTTAAGTTTTATTAATCTAAAAATGTTTTTTTCATAATGGTATTAATGAAATATTGTTATAAAATTCATTAAAACTGTAAATAATTTAAAATAATGCTATTTAAAATAGGTTTAAAATAACTAGAGGCCAGAGGTAAAATATAGTTATAAATACCTATAAAGCAAAAAAAAACTTTATACTGAAAAACGAGGCAAAAACAGGATTAACAGTTATTTCAACGAAAGTGTCGTCAAACGCTCAATTTGGATGGTTAATCCATTTTAATATGTTTTTATTTCTACCAATCACCCCCTAAAAGTTACATTAGGCATCCACAAAATTACTTTTCATTTATATTAGCCTTTTTCTTCTGTTTTTCTAATCAAACCCAGAATCAAATCTTTATTAATACTTTTCCAGCTAAATTCAGTATATTTGTTTTGTAGGCATTCATTTCAAAACCCTAAAAATCCAATAACAGTTTTTTTTTTTTGTAATAAGATAAAATTTTTTGATTTATATGAAAATTTTTGATCTATTTTTATAACTCGCAGATGAATTAAATAATTTTTTTATGTAAAGGCATTTGTTAGATCAAAACTTAGTCTGGGTAGTCGAACACTAATATTTCCGACTAAGAAGTCCAATAGTTGTGGATGGACAAAACACTCCTAACTCCAATTTAATGCTGGTGTTGGCATATAAAACATGTCAAAAGGCATTTTATATTTCATTTATTGTTTTTGTAAAACTCTAAAGATGTCATGTGGTAATTTTTTGATTAATAAATTTGAATATTCCCTAACACTTAACTTATAATAAGATAAATTTACAAAAATTTCTCAAAGTTCTCTCATTCATATCAAATTAATCACAACTAAATGTCTGAAATGTATTTTCCATCAAAACGTTTAAATATTTTTAAATCAAAAAATTTAAATAAATCTAAATCTTCTATTTATACCCATTATGTGTATTTTTAATTTAAACAAAACGTTTCTAAAAATGTTAAATTATTTCTAATTTAAAATAGCAAAAAATTTACATTTTACACAAATATCAGATGGTAAAAAAAAACAAAAAAAACAAATAAAAGATAAATTGTGAGAAAAAAATGTGTTGAAAAATTAAAAATGTTAAGATATCAAAAACGTTGCAAACACACAGTTTTAAACGCTTAAATATTCATTAATAATTACTATTATGTACATATAGCTAAAGTCAAAAGCTATTAAGGGAAAACGTTTAACATAAAATAACAACAAAAAAAAAAAAAACAAAAAAAAATAACATTAATTTCAACAAGAAAAAAAAAAAAACAACAACAATAAACAAAAACCAAGTACATGAGAAAATAATCGCTTAAGTTAACAAAGATACTCTTCAATTTTTCAACTATATTTTTTCTTTTAATCTATGCATAAAAAATATACATATTACATCTATATACTATAATATTATATTTACATTTATATATACATATATACATATACAAACTTTTAAGTGCATCTCATTAAATTCAAAGCGCAAAAATAAAATGTAAAAAAAAAAAAAAACAAATAGAAAATGTACACCTCTATTCGTCTCTGATTTCCTTCACGTCAAAGCTGCTATTTTCTAACAAATAATAATCCATAACTGTGCTTTTGCGATTGCGATTTATGAATGCAATTGTATACATAATTGGTAACTGTAGAAATAAAGGGTTACCGCTTGGTAAAAAAAAAAAAACAACAACAAATAAAAAAAATTTGTTTTCTATTATTATTTTTTCTAAAAACTTTTATTTAAATAAAAAAAAAATGTTGCATTGCATTTTGTGCCACAGCAGCATTTAAACTAATTTTTGCAATTATTTGAAACAATGTTGCTATTAAATGTTGTGTATACTATGAACTAAATTCACCACAATTAACATCGACAATCTACAATGCACGTATTTTATTATTCAGTGGAAAGTATTGAGAAAAAAAAAAAAAAAAAAAACAGTAGTGATGAAAATGACGCAAATGGTGTAAAAAAAAGAAGAGATTTTTAAATAATGATAATGACAAAATATAACAAAATTAAAATAATAAAAGAAAATGTTGAATTTCGTTTTTTTTTTGCAATATTGGTGTTACTGCTATTTCATTTTAATTTTTTAATAGTGTAACTTAAAAATAATACTTTAAAATATTAATGGAATGAATAATGGCACATAAATATTAGATTCAAGTGGCTCAAAAGAGTTTTATTACTTGTATCGTATTTTGTTGTCAAAGTTTTTAAAAACCAAGAGGCAAAACACTTGGATATGCATATTGTCCCAGAAAGTAGGAATGTACATAGATGTAAAGTGTAATATCCCTAAATCAAGAGATGAAATCTGCGTTATTCGATTAACATTTACAGTTAAACTTTTTATTTGATCGATTCACAACCCAACAAATTAATAAGCCATTCCTTTCAGCAAGTCATGACTATGAAAAATTTTAGGCCATGACATAGAAAATGAGTTTACGATATGCATGGTCGGTACTCGGTACGCAAACTTGAAATATTAATACTCATACCAAAAGGGCGTTGTATTTCGAAATATTTTATGCCAACTAATCTTATTTTAAGAAAAAATTGAAGAAGTTTGATGAAATTAAGAAGATTACCAGTACGGAAGGATTAGGTGTAAAAACAAGCTAAAACTGTCCTCCACTCTTCAACGAACATTAGAACATTAAAGAAAAATATTCTTTGATTTTAGATTGAATGAGGCTATTATAAACTAATGTACCCATTCGCCTTCGATGTTTCCGGTCTCTTCATTTTTTTTTGAAAAATAGCATTGCAATCAACAACAACGGTACAAGCACTGAAGAAGTCTGTACTTCAAAAACAAAATACTCTATGAAAAATATTGTATAATTATAGATTAAATGAGTCTATTAAAAAACAATATTCCCATTCTCCATCGATGCTTCCGGCACCTTAATTTTTTTTGGAGCTGGAATTGCAATCAACAACAACGAAGGTGTACAAGCATTGAAAGTCTGTATGTCGTAGATGAAATACTTGTATTTTGGAAACTACTCGGTTTTTCAATTAAATATTTCATATATATTTCACTGAAACACCAAACCCTTGCATTGTATCAAAATAGTGAACACTGATTACAACATATCTAACAAGTGTTACAAATCGAAGCACCAAAAAAAATAGTGCATAAGAAGTGAAACGTATTTTTAAATATCTTTTCGAAACGCAAAACAATCACCTTTTGTCCCTTTTTCGAAATTCAAAAGGAAAATACAAAAAACACCGCAATTTTTTGACACTTTTTTTTTTTTTTTTTTTTTTTTTTTGTGATGCTTTATCTATCACTTTTTTTCCCATCTCAACATCCCATTACAGTACAGTATCGGATCATCAAATCACACCGCTAGCACTTAACATGCAAATAAGAAAAAATATATATATATATATATATAAATTGTATATAATTTTTAAACTAACGACCATGAAGGTGTCAAACAGCGACTTGACATCATTAAGAGAAGCAAATGTGTTAAAAAAAAAAAAAAAAAAATTAACGATAAGAAAAAAAAAAGCCAACCACGAATTAGAAATGAAAGAGTGAAAGAGATAGAAATATAGAAAAAGAGACAAAAAAGAAAGAATTATAATTACTTTTTTGGGAAAGTTTTTATATTTTGAATATTAAAATTGACTTTTTTTCTCATTTTTTTTTTTCTTTTAACAATATCTTATTATTGTTGTTGTAGTAGTTGCTGCTGTTTCTGTTGCTGTTAATGATAATCGCTTTAAAAAAGTTATTCACTTTTTTTTTTTTTCATTTTTTCATTTTTGTAAGGTAGCGTTTTTTTTTTTAATTTTTTACTTTAAATTGTGCGCTAAATATGCTAAATTGTAAAGTTAAGTTAAAAAAATAACTGACAACACGCGATTTTAAATCGCGTCATATATTGTATAGGTGAATATATAGTTATAGCGCTATGCTATAATATATATATACATATTAAAAATTGAAAAAAATTTGGATACAATTTTGCTTTATAATGTTATTGGATTTTTGTGGGTTATTTTGTACTTGGTTTGAAATGGAATGGAAGGGAATCGGTATTTTTACATTGAGTACTTTTAAGTGATAGAAAAGTGCTGAAAGTTTTAATGAGTTAATTATCAAGAGTAATTTTTTTCGGTTTTGTTTTTATGTTTTTGAGTTTTCTAACAATTTTTAACAGTAAATACGTACTTACAATGTTTTTTTTTTTTAATTTTTAATTTTCAAAGTAATTTAAAAAATAATTGTTAAAAAAAAACTTTAATGTATGTTAAGAAATAATAAAGTTTTATAGTATTTCTTTTTTGTAAAATAACAATTTTTAAGTGGTTATTAATATATAAGAATTAATCTTTTCAAGATGAGATAAAATATAAATACAAAATTTGAGTGAAAAATTTATAGGTATGCAGAGAAAAAAAAAATTACTTAAGAATATAAGAAGATTAAAATTTGTTGATTACTTTGTTGATTACTTTAGCTTATATTTTTAAATTACTTATTTAATTTTAAAATAATTCCATTATAAAGTTTAAAGTAAATTCATTTGATTGAATGTAGAAGTAAATCGGTAGTAGTTGGTAGTCGTTTTATTAGTATACAATGCAAATTATTATAAGTAAGTAGTTTAAATAGGTACTCTAAGATACAATCTGAATAACTAAAACCTACTAGTTATAAATTAATTAGATTTACGTTATCTTAAACTGTTTTAATTTGCAAATTACAATTTCTATTAATTACTTTACGTTCTCTAAAAGCGAATTCAGTTTGAATTAACGCTTAAACCTAACCTAACGCATATGTCAAATTATGATTTCCATTAAATACTTTACGCTCTCCAAAAGCGAATTTAGTTTGAATTAACGCTTAAACCTAACCTAACGCACATGTCAAATTATGATTTCCATTAATTACTTTACGTTCTCCAAAAACGAATTTAGTTTGAATTAACCCTTAAACCTTACCTAACGCTTACTTGCACTTTAAGATCAAATTAAAATAAAGATCAATTAATTTAAAACTGATCTAGAGTTTAATTATAAATTTATGATAAAAAAACATGATTACAATTTGAAAGAATAATCAAGTTTTTATTAATTTAAATTACGAAAGAAATACCAAACCAAGATTTAATGACCCTTCTAAGCTAATTATAGTAATTTCTCATAAATTTTGAAAATTATTATTCCAATAGGGCGTAATTAATAAAAAAAAAAAAAGTACTCACTTAATATACGCGAACATCCATGTAGGCAAGACTTTTATTAATATTTTATGCTAATTTAAGAGTTACCAACCTGAAAAAAAAAAAAAAAAGGGATATTTTAATTATTTTATAAATATATTAGTTGAAAGAATAAAAGAATAGAATATAAATACATTTACATATAGATATAATAGATATATATATATATAAAATAAATTAATTAAGTAATAAAAAAAAAAATGTGTATTATATTTTTAATTCTTTCTAATTATTACATTTTTCATAGAAAGATAGATATACATATATATATATATATATAATAATATATTATTATGTTTATTACAGTAGGCATTAAAAATTATTATTATTATTATTATGCTTTTCATAATAAGTTTAACAATTTTATCTATAAAATGTTTTTGTTTTTGTTATTTTTTTTTTATAGCTTCCTTTATTAGACGTGTTTTTTTTTATGTTGCGGCATATATAAAAAAAAAAGTATTAAATTTATATAAATATAATAAAAAAATAAGTATATAATGTAGTTAGAAACAGTTTTTTTTTTTTAAAAAGCATATAAACTTTAAATGCATATGTGTATGTGTTAAGTGTATGAAAGTTGATTTGGATGTGTGCATATAAAATGTAAAAAAAAAGAAATTGAAAAATAAAATTAAAATTGATAACGGTAATAATTTGTACTAAATGAAATTAATTATTAGGATTAAAAACATATTACGCCATCTGATGACATAATATTACATTATATGATATCTGCTTCTAATACAACTACAAAGCGCACTGATTCAAGAAAAATGTTATATATTATAATATGGTATATATATATATATCTATAATATATAATGTAAGCCATTATTATAAATCCAATGATAAATAGTCCTAGAAGAAAAAAGGAGGAGTTCAGGAATGGAAGTTAAAGATTAAGGACGCTATATTACGTTTTTTGATTGAGTACTGAGTAAAAAGTACTCAAATAAGAGTAAATTTCTTAATTGAGTAAAAATATTAAAGAAGATTTACATGAAAGATATTACATATTATCAAGTTATTTTTTTATCTAAATAGTTTTTAAGATAATATTAATTCCTAAAATTGGATTTAGTTATCACTGTATTGTACAGTTTTTATTATAACGTACTTTCTTTGTAAAATTTTTAACAAGAGTACTTGCAACTCACAGACTACTTTTGTAATTTTTTTTTATACAAAATGGTTTTATGAGTTATCACTCTGAAGAAGCCACCAGGGTGAATACAAAATGTAATAATTTATAATTTTTGGTTTTTTAAGTTATTTAAGACTAAACTTTAGATTCGGTAATCATTATTTTAAATAAGTAGTTGGAATGGGATTTTGTTTAGGATACTCAATTGTTGTGTTTGTGTGCGCCATCTGTTATATTTGAAGAAAATTATAAAGAATTTTTTTGTTTTTTAAATAATCTTATCATGATTTGAACTCGATATACCTTTTAATTTAAAAGCTACCGATTTAAATACTGAATCTATTACTTTGATTAAATACAATAATATACAATCTTCAGTATAAAATTTTGCGCGAGTTAAGGATGATAAGCTAAAAGCAGTGACGTAGAGAAAAAAAGAATTAACAGATTACTTACTTAACAATTGTGATAGCCGAATATACATATAAGTGAATATAAATTAAATTATATTTAAAAAACATTTTTAAAAGCTTTTGTAATTATTTTTAAAAAATTACAAAGTCACATTTTTAACACCCTGTACACCATTTCTAAAATGCTATCAAACTAAAACAAAAACTAATAATTCTGAATAATACTTGTTTTATAAATAAAAAAAAAACTAACTTTACTTAACTATAAAAATTTTAATAAATTATACAATTTTTTTATTAATTTATTTTTTACAATCTCATTACTATATACCCGTTCCCCTTCAAATATAGCTTCTTAATTTTCAAATCTGAATTATAATGTTGAATAAAACTTCTTTTCTGTTTTTTGTTCACTTTTTTTTTTATTTTAATATAAATAAGCAATTGCTTAACTTATTACCATAATTGACGGCGCTTACTCCTCTGTGCAGAAAGCAAATAAGAATAAAACAGTTTTTTTTTTAAATATTAAATTCGTATACTAAACATAGAACATAATTTATATTATTTAATACATAAATATACTATGCATATATATTATAAACTATATACAATCAAATTATTTAGAATACTTTTTTAACTTATAAATAATCATAAAAACTGAAGCAATAAAAATGAAATAAAAAATATAATATTATAAAAATAAAAAAAAAAAGATGAACTCAGCACCAAAGACATATTTTCAAGTCATATAAAAAAAAAAACGTCATGTAAATAAAAATTATTGTGCAAATTCACAATAATAAAACCAAAACAAAAAAAAAGAGAGTTAATTTTTTCGGATCTTTTTTTTTAATTTTAATTTAAATGATTATCAAACGTCCCTATTCTCTAAACCTAGTCTTATTATTATATATACTCTTTTCACATGAAATTTCACTTTTTTCAAATGTATTTGATCTATTTTCAAATGAATTTGATCTATTTTCAAATGGATTTGATCTATTTTCAAATTGATTTGATCTTTTTTCAAATAGATTTGATCATTTTTCAAATGGATTTGATCAATTTTCAAATGAATTCGATCTTATTTCAAATAAATTTGGTCTTTTTTCAAAAGGATTTGATCTTTTTTCAAATGAATTTGATCTTTTTTCATATACAAATTAGTTCTGTAGTTTGCCAAATAAATTGGTCCTTTTTTAATCAGTCTCGTTTCGTAGGGTCCAGTAATCGGATCGACATAATTGAACAAAAGGTACTTATCAATTTTATAGGATAGACCCTAAAGATAGCAAGGAAAAATTAAAAAAGTTCGACTCTTTAGGCCGCACTACAAAAAATTGCCCCCCAAAAATTGAGATCCCATTTTTTAGAAGTTATTTTAAGTTTTTTACATTTTTAAATTTAGAGTACAAAATTGGAAACTAGATTTTTAGATTCCCGGCCGTTCAAATTCTGACTTATAAGATACTGGGACGTTTAAAACCAATTGATTGGAAAAAAAAACCAATATTTCATTTAAAAATTTGAGAAATATGAATATAAAAAAAAAAGACCAAATTGATTTGAAAAACAGACAAATTTCATGTTGCAAAAAAGGACCAAGTTCATGTGAAAAGAGTATATATTATATCATCACTTCTCATAATTTCTTTTTTTTTTTTTTTTTTTTAATACACTGCATCATAAAATACTCAAATATTCTATCATAAAAAATTTTTATTTTTATTTTTTACTTTTAACAACATCATCCCGCCCGTTTTCTTCTTGGGATTTATCTTTGCTTTATTAATGAATATGTATATATATATACAAGTATTGGAGTTCAGAGTTAGGACTTTATCATAAAAATAAACTCATATAAAAACTGGAAATAAGAACAACAATAAAATATAATTCTTCAAATATATATATATATATATTTTTTTTTATTAGTTTATATTTTTATAGCATAGGCCAGTCGTGTTGGTATCTCTTTATTATAAAAAAAAACATCGTATAAATGCTATAAAAGAAAAAAAAGTTTGAAATCAAAATGGTAAAGGCAAAGGCAAAGACACAGCACACAGAATTGAACATTAAACAGATCCAAATTCAAACCAAATGAATATATACTATACATAAAGATATTAAAAGGAAAAATTGAGAATGAGTACAGAATATACAGAATACAGATTTTTAAAAATGGAAGTATCTATATAAAAGACCGAAGAAAAATGAGAGATTTGCGCAATAGATTGGATATCCTGATGATGGCAGTGTTACACCAGATACTCTCAATTTTACAACAAAGAATTGAGTTTGTAATTCAGTATTAAAAAAAGGGGAATATATTTTGATATGAAAAAAAAAGGAAATTAATCCAGAAAAATAAATACCCTTTAAAAATCATAACATATTTTGTATTATTGTTAATAATAATAATTTATATACATAACAATTTCCAAAAGGACCCTTTATACATTTAAAAAAAACAAAAGTAAAAAGTATCTATAAGGATTAAGATCATTTGTTATTAACACTTATTATCCAATACAAAAAGAAAATATACACTTTTGTAGTTAATCGATTTAAAATAGAGGAGGAATTTAAGAGGTATATCATGTATTTATCTACGCTGTGTCTCCCTTTTCCTTGCTGTTCTTCCTTCCTATTCCCTTTCCTTCTTTATAAATTTTTTTTTTTATTTGTCTTCAAATTCCAAAATAAAACACAAAATAAAAAAAAAACCCTTAAATACAATTTTTTTTTTAATGTGCCTATACAAGTTTTTTTTCTTGTATAATCACCATGGGTCTTCTTCTTCAAAGATTGTTTTAAATAAATATATATACATATGTACAAGAATCAGATATCATTAATAAGAATTTTTAAAAATAAAAAAAAAAAATATAAAGAATTCTAAAAAATACACTAATGCGTGAAAGAATGATATTCATGCATATTCATTTCAAACTTAATTTAAAATTTTATATTTAAATATGTATCTTAAGAATGTTGTATACTGTATCTTAAGAATTTTTTTTAGATATTTAAGATATTTTGTTTTTTGATATAATGTTGATTGATTGGCCTCACTGTATTTTGGAAGGAGTTTGAAGACTAAAGGTTTGCAAAGAAATAAACCTTTAAAGTTATAGTCAAGCATAGTACAGATCTTCTATCTATATTTAGAAGTCTAATAGTTTACATATGTTGTAATATAGATAGAGCAGCAAAAGAAGTTAAACTGTAAATTTAAAAGCCTAATATCCTACCATCCAGTTATAACATCCTATTTAATTTTTAATTACTAAGAGATACGTCTAAGAACAATTATTATGGTACAATAGCAAGTTTTTGTTTTTTAAGATATCGAACTATTTAGGGACTAAAAGTTAGTTACTCTTTAGTGACTAAGAGATATCCATAACAATTTTGATTGAATAAGTAATGTGATTCAATGGCAAGTCTTTGGTAGCCAACATTTTAAGGATTAAGACATAACTTAGAATTTTCATTGAAAAATTAATATAAAACAACGGAAAGTCTTTGATTCTGAGGTTGCCAACTATTTAGTAACTAAGAGATACCCAACAAATTTGTTTGAATAATTAATGTGATACAACGGCAAGTCTTAGTTTCTGAGGTAGTCAACTCTTTAGTGACTAAGAGATATCCATAACAATTTTGATTAAAGAAGTAATGTAATACAACGGCAAGTCTTTGGTAGCCAACTTTTTAAGGATTCAGAGATACCGAACAATTTTGATTGAACAATTAATGCGATACAACGGCAAGTCTTAGTTTCTGAGGTAGCCACCTATTTAATAACTACGAAACTATCCTATCCTAGTTGTGATTAAAAACCCTAAGTAGTGTGATCATATCATTCCCTTATAATGTTACTGTAATTTGGAATAGTGTTGCACTATTGTTTATAATCGGAATTAATTTTTATGTTATTTATGTTTTTGTTTTAAAATTTGAACTATGCAGTCTGTATTTATTATTACGCACTTCATTATCATATATTTAAGGGCAGGAAAAACCATTAAAACATGAAATTAAAAGACGAACCAAATCATTCTGTAATTTTTATGGTAAAAAATAAAAACACGAGCATCGAACACCGCAAGATTTTATTTTCTAAACAAAGAATAATTTCTATTAAATTTTAGAGTTTTATTTCCATTATTTTAGAATATAAACTTATATACAAATATATACATATATGTACATATTTTTTTATATTAATTTTCGGTCCAGAGACCAAAACTTGAAAAGTATCTGACAGCCACGAAGATGAATAATTCTTAAGGTTTTTTTTTTATTTATATTTATTCCTAAATTACTATACAGTGTGTGTGTGTTAATGTTTTGAAGTCCATTAATAAATAAATAGAATTCATCGGTATATATATATGTTATTTATTATATGTTATGTACATATGTTATACCTTGAATTGGATGGATATAGAAATTGGATAGAACTGCAGAGATTTCTGTATATTTTTTTTATGGATTTTATACTAGAAAAAGATACGGTTACATAAAAATGGGAAAAATATAACAGAAGGCATGGCATATAAAAAGGCGCACAACATACGATATACTTGTATATTTATAAAAAAAAAAAAATTTGATGATTACTATGATGATGGTAATAATCTAGTGGTTAAATTTTTTTTTAATAGCCCCTTAAATTTTATTTCTATTTTGTGTTTTTTTTGCCCCTTGTTTATACGTTTATTCATTCATTTATTTGTTGGGTAGAACACGGGATCATTTAGAGAATTACAGAATTACGAATTAAATATAAAAATTACGAAATGATGGTACAGTAATTTCATTTATATTTATAAATTTACACGGTACATATGATGCATAAATAAAGCATATGGCAATCGAATTTTAAGAATATTTAGTATTTTTTTATTATAGTCGTAGGGCAGAAGAGGGTATAAAGACTAAAGATATTAAAATGTAATGATTGTTGATTAATAATATCCACTCTTTTAAATTGACTATTTTGGTTTTTACACTAATTTTTTATTTTTTCAAATTTGTATCTGGAAGATACAAAAATTCCCAAGAGATCACGAAGATACTTTTTTAAATTTAAGTGCATCGAATTTTTGTAATAGAGTTCAGGAAAACAACAGTAGAATCGTTATTTACATTTTTCTCATTCACCCTTCTCCAAAAATAGCTTGAGATTTACTTTAATCTTCTGAGATGATTTTATTGTAGAAAAGTGCCAACACAGACAAAATGATGTCTTGAGATATTTTTTTTTTACTAAATGTTAGATAAGAAGCCACCCTATGTAAACCATTGGTCATATAGGGAAGTAAGACGAAGGGGAAAGTTATTACAAGTATAATATTCTTATAATTAGAATTGATCTTAACTACTTTTACAAATAATTGCTACATAAGATAGTTCTAAATATCTATTATCACATGTAGAATGGCTTAGATACAATTGTTTTTACTAAATATTGTAATAATTTTTCACTTATTTCTGTATCTGTGAGTTATATTTTTTAAATGAAATTATTTTTTAATATTTTTAATAATATTGTTATAGGAATATAAATTATTGCAATTTGCTATAATCGAACTTCGAAAGGCAACTGATTCGTTTTGAAAATCAGTTATTTTTTCCACTTTTGGTAAAATGCACGAGTCTCCTTTCACGAGTCTCCGAAAGAAGTTGTCGGTACTCTAAACACAGTATAATTGTGCTATTTAAACTGTTAGTAAAATCGTCTGTTTAAGAAAAATATTTCAGGGGTTTAAAACATTTTTTTTTTAAATAATTGTAATTTCAGAGGTTTAAAACATTTTTTTTTAAATAATTTTAATATCAGAGGTTCAAAACATTTTTTTTTTAAATAATTGTAGTTTCAGAGGCTCTAAACATTTTTTTTTTGAGTTATTGTAATATCAGAGGTTTAAAACATTTCTTTTGAATAATTGTAGTTTCAGAGTTTCGAAACAGTTTTTTTTAAATAATTTTAATTTCAAAAGTTCTAAACATTTTTTTTTGAGTTATTATGATTTCAGAGATTCAAAACATTTTTTTTTAAATAATTGTAATTTCAGAGGTGCGAAACAATTTTTTTCAGATAATTGTAATTTCAGAGGTTCAAAACATTTTTTTTGAAATAATTGAAATATCAACTTCTAATAACAAATATTTTAATATTACAACATATTTTTTTCGAAAAATAATAACTAATTAGAATATTTTTTATTTAAATTCCATAAGTTTCATATTCAAAGCATATACCTATGCGATATTGGATCAATTCATATATTTTAAATAATTTATTCCCTATTTTTTTTCAAATTTTTTTCCTTTTGTTCTTTTTCTAATTTGATCCAAATAAAAAAAAATTTTCCATTCCTTTTTAAAATATATATATATTATATATATATATTTTTATTTATTCAGTTCACGATTTTGATTTTCTCAAAAAAAAAAAAAATATAAAATTTTTTTGCATAATTTAGTCACCGCACATCAACCATAAACCTATCATAGAATTTAAACAACAAATTTATTTTATTTTTTCTTTTAAGTATACCTATACATATAGGTACTCTTTTACGTTATTTGATGATTATGTTGCTGTTGCTATTGTTGTGGATATTCATTCCTATACTTTTTATGTTTTTTTTTGCTGTATTATATGACAACATTTTCAAAGTAAAAAAAAATAAAAAAACAAAAATGGGAAAAAAATTAAAGAAAAATGTGATTATTGAAACCTTACCTTTTTTTTATACTTTCAAGTTCCATGGAATGGAATTCAATTCCTTAATTCTACATTTATTTTTTTTTTATATTTATTTATTTTTTCAACCTACACAAGTGTTGGGTTGGAGTTTTTCGTTCAGTATACAAAATAATTTTTTGTAAAAAAATTTATTTAATTTTTTTTTTTTTTTTGGATATTGAATGGAATGTTGACTTTTTATTTCTTATTTTTCTATTTATTTCCCTTTATTTTTTTTTATTGTATTTATTTATTCGGTTTTCATTTGATTTTGGTTATTTCCTTCAATACAAATTTCTCTTAAAGAAAATATTTGTTTAAAATTACAGTGATGGCTAAAATTTTGTAATACGATATTCGGTTAATTCTAACTGTTCAATATGGTTTCTATGGTTTCTGCATTGAGTGAAGGTATAGTGTTAGTTTTAGACCTAGTACTTAAATTTTGTAAATAAAGCATTGGCTCTGATAAGTTCTTTGATGAATTTCAATTTTGGACATTTTTAGTCTTGATAGCAGATCTGTATATTACAAGTACCAGTACAATTATCCGATACTCATTATGGATACTTTGTCAATAATAAAATATGGATACTTTGATACCAGAATTACTTAGATATCAGTACTTACAAAATTAAAGTATAAGTATAACAGAATCAATTAAAAATACTTGTAATTTGTAGAAAGTAATTAAATTTATAGAGTAAATGCTTTGGTAATTCTTTTTTGACACTAAGTATTTTCGAGTAATTAAGTATCAAAGAAGTACTTGAGTATTAAGAATTCAATTATTTTCGATTATTCATTCAATTATTTATAAGTATTCAAGTATTTTAGTATTTTATAAATATTTTATTTCATACGTCTAGGAATTACAAGTATTTTTATTTGATTCTTTTACTTATACTTCAATTTTGTTAGTATGAAATCTCAGTAATACTGGTACTTGACAAAGTAACCAATGAGTATCAGATAATGGTACTTACAACTGTTATTAAATACCAGTTTACTCAGTATCATTCAGATATGTCTCATAGTTATCATTCCCTTGAAAACAATACTTTATATAATTCAAATATAAAATTATTACAATAATATAATAACAAAAGTTGAATATATATATTGAAAATCTACATTTTATAAGTCCTAGTACCATTTCATCATTTTATATGAGTTGTCTTCAATATTCTTTAAGATCAATCTTAATAAGAATTTATAATGTCAAATACCTTCCCTTCTGTTTCAATATAGGTATATGTATATATAAATGGTCTAGACAGGTTTATTAGCCTAGCAGTTGAATAAATAAAATATTTTCCCAATAAATTTCAATTAAATATATTCCAAATATGCAATAAATTGAAATTACTTTTTGATTATAAAAAATAATATTTAATAACCGAGCTAAGTTTAAAAAGATCAAGAAGAATTAAGAAGATAAAGCCAAAGTAGATCTTTAAATGTATAATTCCCGAATATATGTTATATTTAATATCAAAATTTTGTCAATCATTGTTAAACAATGTCACAAAAGCAACAAATCCATATAGAACTTTGTCAAAAATAAAAAAAATGTGATTTGAATCTATCAATTTATATCTGAACGATATTGCTTTACTTGTTTTTTTTGTTTTTTTGGTGGGAATAAATAATGAGAAGGTGGAAATATCTATACCAATTATCCCACCTTTTTTTACCTAAATTTTTTTTTTTCAAAATTAATAATTTCTTATCATCTATTAAAATGTTTATTCTATAAACCTTCTGATAAAATCAATATGTAAATTATAAATTATACATACAAAAAAAAAGTGATTTGTTTCAGTTATATTAAATATTAGCACCAGTACCCTTATTTGGAATCAAATTTCTATTGGGAATTCAATATTCTTATTTCGTTTTTTACTTTTTAACTGAAATAAGAATCATGAATATAAATTTTGCAATTTTTTTTTTTTTTATTTTAGAAGTTTTAGAATTGAATATTGTTGATTTACAATATGACCCAAGAGAATTTATGTACAGATAGAGTCAAATTCAAAA